>PVHT021183617.1:6991802-7042240 GCA_004024745.2 Catagonus wagneri
TGCAGCCACTATGGAAGACAGTGTGGAGGTACCTTAGAAAACTCTACATAGAATTACCATATGACCCAGCAATCCCACTCTTGGGCATATATCCAGACAAAAATTTCCTGGAGAAAGACACTTGCACACGCATGTTCACTGCAGCACTATTCACAATAGCCAAGACATGGAAACAACCCAAATGCCCATCGACAGATGATTGGATTAGAAAGATGTGGTGCATATACACAATGGAATACTACTCAGCCATAAAAAAGAATAAAATAATGTCATTTGCAGCAACATGGATGAAATTAGAGACCCTCACACTGAGTGAAGTAAGTCAGAAGGAGAAAGACAGATATCATATGATATCACTAATAACTGGAATCTAACATACTGCACAAATGAACCTTTATGCAGAAAAGAAAATCAAGGACTTGGAGAACAGACTTGTGGTTGCCAAAATGGTGGGGGAGGGAATGGGATGGTAGGGGGGTCTGGGGTTAATAGCTGTAGATTGTTGCCTCCGGGCTGGAAAAGCAAGAAGATACCACTGTATAGCACTGGGAACTAAGTCTAACCACTTGTGATGTGTAACCCCGTCACCAAAAAAAAAAAAAAAAAAAAGAATATTTAAAAGAGTATATATATACACACACATTATATATTATAATGTACATATACATAATATGTGTATATATATGTGTGTGTATATATATATATAAAACTGAATCACTCTGCAGCAGAAATTAACCCAACATAGTAAATCGACTATACATCAGTAGAAATAAACAAATAAACAGAGAGACAAAACAATTGGGTAAATTACCACTGTGTAGATGGCAACTATTGTTGGCCTCATATTAAAATTTGACCCTGCAATTGTATAGAAAAGCAGGGGTGAAGGTCACATAACAAGGGACATGAGAGCAGTCAAAATACAACTCAAATGAGTGTGAGTACAATGGGGAACATCTGCAGAGGAGGGCTCAAAATTAAAGAAGAAAATAAACAAGAAGATGCAGCAGCAAAGGTGGGGGTGAAAGCAGGTAATTACTTTGTATTAAGGAGATGACTTTCATTTTATTTGAAATCTGAAGGACTCCCCCTCAGAAGCCTGTCTACTATTTTCTGAAAAGCATAGGTCTCCAATTCCAGCCTCCGACCCACAGACACTGGTGATATGTGGTGGGTGGGAGAGGATCAGAGAGCTAATTAAGGATGGGCCTGGAAAAGGTATGTCCAGGAGATTCCTGAAGCAGCAGCAAAAGCAGACTTTTTTTTTTTAACCCAAAGTACAGAAGCTCAGCAAATTGTCAAAGATGACATTACTGGTTTCTCCTTGACTAGGTGAATGAACAAGCTCTGGAACCCCTCCCCAAATCTTCTGTGGTTAGTTTTGATTGGAAAGTTCACACGGAGTATTTGCTGTTTGTTTATTCCCTACTCATTTCCACAAATAATTTAAGTGCATGGAAAAATGATTCCTACCCAAGCTGGTAAAGAAAGACTTCATGTTTTCCTCCTTTTTGCCTCAGTATTATTAGAAATTTGCACAAAAGGCATGTACTCATGTATTACTTTGGACTTCAAATGTTCACAAACACACTTTGTACCCTGTATTTTATTTTCTCCTCACTTCTGAGAACAAGATAAGACATCTAATTGGACTTGCGGATAAAGTGGATGATGAGAGATGAAAGAAAGATAATAAGGGGAAAAGTGCAGCCAAGTAACTTATCATAAACAAAGATCCTATACAATATGAAACAGGTTACAGCTGGATTCACCTGAGTGCAGTGGAGAAGATCAGAGCATCACAGCTAAATTCCAGTCAACAAGTTCTTGTTTGAAAACAAGTGTACGAAAGCAGAGATGGGAGGTGGGCAGGACTGGATGTGAATCCTGCTTCGTTGCATTCTAGCCAGGAACCTTGGTAAGTACTTGGAGCGTTCTGAACATGTTCCTCCTTAAATGGAAAATCTCAAGAGCCTCTTTGAGAAAGAAGGATGTAGATTTAAAAAATAAATAAATAGAGATATAAAAAATAAGATGACTATAAAACCCTCTATTCAATCACTGATTGGATTCTCTAAAAACACATCATACAGTTTGAAGCAAGACAAAAACTGTGTGGCAAAAGGAAAAAAGGAAATTGAATTATCTAATGTGAAAAAGGCTAGGGAGTTCCCATTGTAGCTGAGTGGGTTAAGAACCCAATGTTGTCTCCATGAGGATGCGGGTTCAATACCTGACTTTGCAGTGGGTTAAGGATCTGGCATTGCCGCAAGCTGCAGTGTAGGTACCATATGCAGCTCAGATCCAGTGTTGCTGTGGCTGTGGTGTAGACCTGCAGCTGCAGCTCTGCTTGACCCCTAGACCACGAACTTCCACATGCCACAGGTGTGGCCATAAAAAGAAAAAAAGAAGAAGGAGATTAATCAAGAACATAATTGCTTTTAAAACATACAAATGGAATGGGAAAGGGGATGAAAAGCCATTCTCTGAATTCATATGAGAGCACAGATTTAAGCTTAGGAAGAAGACACGATTTTCCAAGCTTGAGGAGCTCTGAGTCATATGAATGAGTGATGTCTTGAAGTCTTTCTCTCAGGAATCTTTGAACTAGAGTGACAGCTCCAGTCCTAATGGCATGGAACTGGCAGACAGAGCTTGGTGCTAAAACACACCAAGTCCCACGGTAGTAATGCAGTGGAGGTAGAGTGACTTTGAACCACTTTGGGAGGAAGTGAAAAGAGAAACACAAGGAAGTTAGATCAGGAGACCACATTCAGTGTGGAAAGAAAGAGGTCAGAAACCCACAGGGACAATGGTAAGGATTCAGACCAACATCTCCTTCTATCAAATTTATCTGGGCATTTTACTTGCCATAAAAGCATATTAGTGGGTAGAGCTTCAGGGGGAGAGAAATCTTTCTTTTTTCTCTTTTTAGGGCCACACCTGGGGCACATGGAAGTTCCCAGGCTAGGGGTCGAATCAGAGCTGCAGCTGCTGGCCTACACCACAGCCACAGCAACGTGAGAACCCGCTGCATCTACAACCTACACCACAGCTTGCAGCAACGCCAGATCCTTAAGTGACTGAGCAAGGCCAGGGATCGAACCCACATCCTCCCAGAGACTATGTCGGGTTCTTAACCCGCTGAGCCACAACAGGAACTCCAAGAGCTTTGAAATTCAAGTTCAAGGCACAGAATGTTGAGGCAGTGACCCCACCCTAAATCCCGCCAAGGGTGTTCCCAGCAAGGAGACCAAGTCTCAAAGAGACATGAGTGTCAAGGTTAGCTGCCAGCAGCAATCCTACCCAGAAAAGGTCTGTGCTATGCCCCCTCCTCAGCGAGATAGAAAATTACATTTTCTTTGTTTTTCATTGACCCCTATCAGCGCACTTTCAAGAGCAGAGGGATGTCAGGGTCATAACTCAACTTGAGAACCGTGTGAAGCAAGGTGACAATTTTCTCAACACTGGAAAATCTAAGAATTTGTCTCAAACGCAGAACTTAGAGTGCCTGACTCTATGAAGAAATTGACGTTTTTACCTAAAATAACTGTTCAAACTGTACATTTGCTACGTTTTATAAACATCAGAAGGGCACCACTGACACCCAAGTGAAAAATCCCCACCTGGGCCAAAATGGTTTCACATGAAAACAACTTACCTACCAAGGAAAACTTTCTGCACTCCTTGTGCCCAGGGGAATTGGGGGCAGGAGAGCATGCGCCTACCGGCAAAGAAGCACAGCTGTTAACCCCAGATGGGAGAGATGCATTTAGGTGGCTATGCTGCTGGCTGGAGCGTCTCTCCTTTTCTCCTGGGAGCCGAGTAGGTAGCTCCCGAATTCACTCTGCGATCAGCCCCACACCTGGATTTGTCTGCAGTCCACCTTTCAACTTGCTCTGGGTAAACATTTCCCCTCTGCCCGCAGACAGCCGCCCACCTCCGCCTGCCTCCCAGCTCGCTGGCCTCCCCTCCCCAGGCTTCAGCTGGAGGAGCGCCTTGCAAACAACTCCTGCTTTGGGGCTCAGTGTTCTCCAAGCCTGCCAGTTCTTTCAGGAGGTCGTTTACACGCTTGGCTCTCACTTCAATGAGTTACTCTGGAACAGCCAGTAAACGTTGCTTTTGCTTCTGAAAAATATTGGAGGGCTTTGTTGCCAATGGTGGGTGAATCCATGGCCCCCTGTCATTGAACACAAGAGCCAGCTCAACCCTATGACTCTGGTGGCAACTCAGGGGGGCACATGCATTCCCCTCAAGTATGATAGGACAATTTCAGCTCCCAGGTGATGTTTGGTCACTAATTTCTCATTTTCTCCTGATTCATCAAACTTCTTTTGGCCCTGCCTACCTGGTCAGCCTCTTGTTTGAAAATCGCCATGGGGCATAACTCTTAATGGGCCAAAAAAAGACACAAAGCTAACATTTACTCATTACATCCACATAGAGTGTGTGAAGAAAAAACACCCCCTTGCACACACCCTTTAGAAAAGACATAAATTCTAACAGGGAAAATATTTCCAGGGGAGCTCCGTGTATTTCTTTACTCAGTTGTAATGGCAATATTATCGACTTAGTGTGTATTGCCTCCAACTTCATATTTTCATGTGCTCCTTTTTCCTCTTAAGTGCACTCTAAAAAGATGATTAATCAAAAAGGGAGGGTTAGCTTTGATGAAGGAAGTTAATTGTGAGTGGCTGACTTGATGTGGGTGGGCGGTTCTACTCTGCCATTCTGTTTTCTTCTCCCTGGGAGAGCTAGAAAAAGGGGCCATAGGAAATACTACAAAGAAGCAACCACTGGAGTGGCACAAATCTTAAAGGAAACTTGAACTTCCACTGCCATCATCAATAAGCAATGCCCAGAATGTTTCTTTGTCCACATTTTATTGAACACTTAATGGGCCTCCAAGTACTATACAAACATTAAATATGCTTCCCAAATCCCATAGTGGAGATACATATATACATATATATAAAATCACCATAATATTATGCCCATTTTATCAAGGAGAAACTGAGTCAAACCTGCATTATAAGAAAAGAAATTGACCTCTTTATTGTTGAATTTACATCTGGAGGCCCACAAAGGGTATTTTAAAAGAGGCAGTGTTGACAGCTTTGGAGCCAGAATGCCTGGGTTAGAGCTCTAGTTCTGCCTTGGTGTTAGCTAAGTGAATATGAGAAAATATTAACGTCTTTATAGCTCAGTTTTCTCATCTGTAAAATGTGGGAAATAACGGTATCATCTGTCAAGAATTAGTTTTGAAGATCGAGTCAGTTCAATCTGAATTGACTGAAACTGAAAACTGGTTAAAACAATGCCTTCCTTACCTACTAGATGGCTGTATAGTAGCTGCTACTGTTGTTGTGGGGTTTTTATTTTAATTTTAATTTTATTGTAGTATAGGGGACCTACAATGTTGTGTTAGTTTCAGGTGCATAGCAAAGTGAATCAGTTATACGTACACATATGATCGATTCTTTTTTCCCATGTAGATTATTGCAAACTATTGAGTGGATGTCCCTGTGCTACATGGTAGGTCCTCGTTAATCATCTATTTTATAACAGTTGTGTGTATAGTTTGTTCCCATCCTCCTAAATGATCCTTCTCCCTCATCCATGGTTTCCCCTATTGTAACCATAGGGTATGATTTTGGAATCTGTTTCTGTTTTGTAAATAAGTTATTTTGTATCATTTTACTAGATTCCACATATAAATGATATCAAGTGGTATTTGTCTTTCTCTGACTTCACTTAGCGTGATAATCTCTAGGTCCATCCATGTTGCTACAAATAGCATTATTTAGTTCTTTTGTATGGCTGAGAAATATTATTACAGGGACATCATGATGTATAAGCAGTAAACAGAAGAAACGTTGTTGAATAGAGAAACCACCCAGGAGGTAGATATTTAGCCTGCCCTGTTCCCCTGCATTTTTATACCTGACTGTTCTTGAAGGGCCAAAGCATAGTTCCCCAATAGAACTCATCTTTGATTTTATCCTGAGACCCTCAGCTCCTGGCATCCTCTTCTGATGTGCTGGACAAAATCTTTGTTAACAGCCACTTCTGCCTCCCATAAAGAGAGGGTCTACCTGGACCTCCACAAGGCCCTTCTAAAGGTTTTCCCTTGGAGTTCCCTAGTGGCTCAGTGGATTAAGGATATGGCCTAGCCACTGCTGTAGCTTGGGCCCAGCCGAGAGAGAGAGAGAGAGAGAGAGAGAGAGAGAGAGAGAGAGAGAGAGAGGAAGAGGAAAGAAAGGGAGGGAGGGAGGAGGAAAGGGGAAAGATGATGAAAGAAAGAAAGGAGAAAGGAAAGAAAGAAAGATAGATGGATGAAGGAAGGAGGGATGAAGGGAAAGAAGGAGGAGAGACGGCGAGAAAGAAAGAAAGAAAGAAAAAGAAAGAAAGAAAGAAAGAAAGAAAGAAAGAAAGAGAAAGAAAGGTGGATGAAGGAAGGAATGAAAGAAAAGAGAAAAGAGAGAGAGAGGGAGGGAGGAAGGAAGAGAGGGAGGACAGGAAGAAAGAAAGAAGGATATTTTCCCAGTTAGAATTCCCTCTCTGCCACAACTATGCCCACTTTGGTCAGGCATTGAGGAGAAAATGTAATGCTACAATTTGTTGATTGTGCGCTGAAGACCGAAACACATTGCTATTTCTAAAAGATTGGGACTTCGCTCTCAAGCCGGGCCCTGTGCCCTTCACACTCTGTGCCCTCTCCTCACAGCCTGGTCAGCAAGGGTGAAATGAACTTGGCACACACCACGTGGACACGTTTTCTCAGCAGAGTTACCCCGACATGTCCAGCCAGATCCTCAGGGGCCCCAGAAGTTCTCCATCTGGCTAAATCCTTTGAAGCATGATCTGAAAGTCAAGTAAAGTCGAGTGTTCTCCAAAGATGCCCTGATTCCCTTGCACGTGCCTGTGTTGCTTTGGGGTAGTTTCTACGTTTGCTGCCCGTATAAGAATATGGCCAAGGGACCTAGCGTCTCCAGCCTCAGTTCTCTGGCTTCATAAAACAACAGTGGTAAAAAGGCATCCACCTCAACTGCTGTGGGGACTAAAGGAGAGAGAACATCTTTTATACTTAGGACAATGTTTTTAAATGCTTTCTAAATGCCTAACAAATGTTAACTCATGTCTGATTGTGCATTCTCAAATCACCATTGGTAACAGCAGGGCCCACGTGTTCCTGCCTCATTGTTTTCAACCAAAGTGGTTTACACTGTGCTCTTATGAGGAGACAATGGCCATTTTGATTTGCCTATCTGCATAAGAACATGCAGTTTTCTCTTTTCTCTACCTGTAATGAACTTTACTAGATTTTGTGTGTGTGTGTGTGTGTCTGTAAAACCCTGCCTGTTCTTCCATTCAATTGTTATTTTCTACAGGGATCAATCTGTCAGGTATTCTTTAGGTTCTCTTAGAGCAGTTATCCTTATCGTAGCTCCAGTGAAAGGTTATGTGTGCGTGTGTGCATGTGTAGTATGTAAACATATGTATCTATGTGTATATATGTAAACATATGCACACTTTTGCTATATGCTTTTGTATATATATACACACACAGCTCTTTGGCTTTTCTTGAATGTCCTTGCTACATTAGAGTGATAGAACACAAATACTTCCCCTGCCTACTAAACAAAGACTTGAAAAATCAGCCCTCCTGGCCCCAGCGTAAAGGGGAGCAAATTTTCATCTGCCCAAGATATGGCTCAGGGTATAAGGGGTCTTCAGATCTTTTGTGAAAGATCCAAAAGATAATAAAAGGTCCGTCCACAAGGAGGACACAGGGTGGGATGGGAGGGTTTCTCCTCTGAATGGAGGGCATGACCAGAAGTTTCCTGCCAGTCCCAGGAGGTTGCCTAAGAAGGAAGAGAATTTTGCCCAGGAGAAAGACCTGCTTAAGTACCACTTGGCGGGGGGCGGGGGAGGGGTCCTTGGAGGACCCAGGAGGCTGCGGGGCTCCTTCCCTCCCAGCAATGACGGGAGGGAAATCAGCCTGGTCCTGAGGTCTGGCTCTGCTCCAGGTGCACCTGCACTGGCAGCAGAGAAGGTTCTGGTTCCATGTCCCCTCTTCTTGCCAGGGCAGGAATGACCGCTGCACCTGCTTCTAAAGTCCACGAGACCTCCTCCTTTGTACCCCCTCCCATTCTCATCACAGCCCCAGAACCCCGCCTCCACGCCCCCATACCGAAGGGGAGAACAACCCGGAGTCGTGGAGCTTCACACTTAAGAAGGTGGCTGAACTGTACGACCTGGCTACCGACACTGCCGACACTTCATTACAATTATGAGCTTACAGCCTGTTCTCTGCCTTCTCATCATTTTACATGGCCTGTAAGCAGGTAGGGGTTTGGGGGACGCATGGGCAAGGAGCGAGTCCCCTCACTTTCCCAGTCCTAGAACATAGTAGGGGGGGGTGTAGAGTTCCACCACTTTGCTTTGAATCGAATTGCTTAGGCTGGCTCAGTTCAAACATGGAAATTACAAAGTTTCAGAGGAGGAAGTAAGAGAAAAAGAAGTCCCCTGAAATTCCGAGAACAGGATCTGATATTTTCACCCAGCCTGAGGATTGACCCTCTTCAGGTGCTGAATCCTGGTACAAACAGGCACCACTGAGGGCAGGGTCCTGTGGGAGTAAAGTAGCTGCACATCTTATCTAGGTTTTTTTTTTTTTCAATTTATTTTATTTTATTGTTATTAGTGCATAGTTGATTTACAGTGTTGTGTCAATTTCTGCTGTACAGCATAGTGACCCAGTCATACACACACACACACACACACACACACACATTCTTTTTCTCATACTATCTTCCATCATGTTCTATCCCAAGAGATTGGATAGAGTTCCCTGTGCTGTACAGCAGGACCTCATTGCTTATCCATTAACTAGCTGTGTGTGTGTGTGTGTGTGTGCGCGTGTGTAAAGCATAGGGATATATAGCCTTTATTTTATTGAACTTGCTTTTGAAAGCTGAAACAAACCCCCAAATCTCTTATTCAAAGTTTTGCACCGGATCACGGGTGACATTCCGCACCTCTATTTCCTGTCTAAGTCACAGCGTCTGCTGTTCATGAAGAGGTTAGAGGGACATCCCTTGAAACTCAGACTGATCAGCTCAGGTTTAATAGTTTCAACTATGCTCCCAGATTCCCTTGAAAGACTCATCATTTATATGGAGACCAGAGATTGTCCAGAATTATATAATTATAGCTTTAAAATAACAAAACGTGGAGTTCCCATTGTGGCTCAGCAGGTTAAAAACCTGACATAGTGTCCATGAGGATGCAGGTTCAATCCCCTGCCTCGCTCAGTGGGTTAAGGATCCGGCCTTGCAAGCTGTGGTGTAGGTGCCAGATGTGGCTCGGATCTGGTGTTGCTGTGGCTGGAGACTTCCATATGCTGCAACTGTGGCTATAATAAAGAAAGATTAATTGATGAATTGATTAATTCATTTAAAATAATAAAATATCTTTAGCATACAATAGAAAAATAATAAACACGATATATTCCCTCTTAGAGTATAGCAGTAAAGTAATTTATAGCTATATTTCTTTCATTTTCTGTTATAAAATATTTATTGTTATACACAAGGAAACAGCGTTGCAAGTGATAAGGGTCTTAGTTGACTCTGGCTGATTTAAATCCGGAAAAAATTTTTGATAGGGTATTGAGTAGTTCCCAGAATTATTTGAAAGATTAAGAAAGTGGCCTCAGAAAATGGTCAGGAAGAAAATAAAACATGATGGACATTACAATGCAGAATCTGCCTACTGAGGACAATACCGAACATCAGATGCCCCAGTTTACACCTTCAGCGGTATAAGCTAAAGTCTGATACTTGTCACAGGAAAGAAAAAAAGCAGCGTCTGATGTCTAGGAACTGATGTGATCTGACATTCATAATTAAACCATACTGTTCTCTTGCTGAACCTATTTTCATAGAGCATCTATTTCAGACAAGGTCTGTGTGCAGCACAAAATCCCAAACATCTCCCCTTTTGCTGAGTACTTGCTATTTCTTTACCAATTACAGCTTTATCCTTGCTTGAGTAACGTCCTTCCTGAGGATAAAATTTACTGAGACAAATAGTATCGTCCCTGTGTTCTGACAGTATTCTATTTTGCGTGAACCCTTCCTTTATTGACTGTTGCTGAAATTATCAACCAAAGTCCAAGTCCTAGGACAGGTTTTCTTCTAGTATTTTCTTACTGAGACACCCTGAGATCCTTTAAGATTTGCACGATCTCACTGCAGTTGGAAACAAACTCAACCTTGTTCAGCTACAGATGTGGCCTTTGATGTTGGTGGCTGAAGGGCATTGACAGCTGTCATAGCTAGCTCCTTGGCACCACTGCCCTTGAAGGATGCTCCCATCTCTACAACTGTCTCCACAGAGAATCTTCCATCCCTACTTCTTTGTGTCATGTGATTGGCTGATGCCTGTGGGAGTGCGGGAAATAAGAACTGATGCTTTTAGATTTCTTGGCATCCCACCAAGGCTCATAGAGAAAGGAATTTCTCAGACATAGTAAGGTAGTTCAGAAGAGGTTGGAAGGAGGAAAGGGAGGGAGAGGGGAAGGAAGGAAAGAACGAAGGAAGGAAAGGAGGGAGTGAAGGAAGAAATAAAGGAAAGAAGAAGAGAAGAAAGAAAACCTGGATGTGTTATTATTAAAATCGCTCCTACAGGAGTTCCCTGGTGGCTCATCAGGTTAAGGATCTGGCCTTGTCACTGCTCTGGCAAGGTTTCAATCCCTGGCCCAGGAAATTCCACATGCATGGTCATGGAAATTTTTTTTAATTTTTATAAATAAAAATAAATAAATAAATAAATAAAATGCCTCCTGTAAGAAGTAACACATGAGCTACAGAAAGAGGAAGAGGAGTTCCCTTCATGGCTCAATGATTAACGAATCCAACTAGGAACCACGAAGTTGCGGGTTCAATCCCTGGCCTTCCTCAGCAGGTTAAGGATCCGGTGTTGCCGTGAGCTGTGGTGTAGGTTGCAGACGCGGCTCAGATCCCTCGTTGCTGTGGCTGTGGCGTAGGCCGGCTGCTGCAGCTCCGATTCAACCCTTAGCCTGGGAACCTCCATATGCCACAAGTGTGGCCCTAGAAAAAAAAGGCAAAAAAAAACAGAAAGAGGAAGACATTACATTGTATTCCCCACATCATGACCTCAGAAGGTACACTTTCCTCTAGACACCTGGTGGCTGTATTGGGAGGTAAGCAGGGTGGACAGTAGCTTTGCTGCTGTGTGCTTCCAGATGACAAATCCACTGTCTTCTGACCTTCCTCCCACATTAGAATTATGTTTGAGAAAAGTTTCTTTCCTGTGTAGTGACGGCTTTAGTCATGCCCAGTTTCTCTTGACTTGCTGCTCCATCATCCTCAGCACCCTTAGAGGTGCTCTGAAGGTCCAGGAGCGTATCCTCCTCGTGATCCTCACCTTCAAATCTTTATATCCACATTTTAGGGAGCAAGAAGACGGAGGTGAACAAGGAGTTCTCATGCTCCCCCTCTCCTTTTGAGAAGGCTCCCTAGAACCTCCCACCCAACACAACCTTATATATCTTGTTGGTCAGACCTTAGTCATGGACCCAAAAGGGAAAGGGATGCTGAGAGGTCTTGACTCTGACCTCAAAGGACCTCCCATATCAAAAGGAATGGGAGAATGGATGTTGCAGTAACATATACCAGTCCTGACCACAACTCATTTTACATTTCAAAGAACTTCTTAATGAGTAAACATAGGTGAACTGCTGTAAATGCGTCTACTAGAGAAAGTCTTATCACGTTCAGAAACATGTAACAGGTGGTCTGGGCCAGCTCCCTGAAATGGTTAACTCAGTACGCTCAAATTCACCAGTCATCTAGAAGCTGTATCTTTAAGGCTACTGTTAGCCTTGGTCTTGTTTTTCTAGATTCTCTTTTCCCGGAACAAGAGGAGGTGACAATGTCAAGGCTGACTCCTTGCACCCCAATCAGGAAGGATAAAAAAAGAGTTTGTTTTTAGAAAGAAGATGAAAGCTAAATTAACAAATATGAAACATGTTTATTTCATTTCAGTCTCTGCCAGAATGTACGTTGGTGGTGGTATAGATAAACGGTTCTCAAATTATAATCTCAGGGCCATTGGTGGTCCTGTATGTCCTAGGTGGTCCTGTGGCCGATTACAGATCCTTTCTAAAACTCAGCCTAAATGTGTGTTTCAAATTTATTTTAATTGACTTGTTGAATTTACATCAAAATGCAAGAATCAATATTTTTAAATTGTAACCTCAGAAATGATTATTAATTTGAGAAAAGATTTCTCAAGATTTGTGCATGGGTGTGTGGCAGTCGAGTAGGTGGTCTGGTGGGTCTTTGCCCAATCTTCATGGTCTACAATTTGAAAGAAACTGAAAGCGTAGAGTTTGTCCTCTTCAGCCGAGGGTGATCCATTGGACTCTAAGACTATGCAGAAATGAACCTGCAAATAGCCCATCTGCAGAAATGAACCTGCAAATGGCCCATCTCATACTGTGATTTGGAGTCAGCTTATGATGATGTAGAGACCAACGATCTCCCTTAAAATGTAGCCAAGTTTGGAGTTCCTTATGGCTCAGCGGGTTAGGAGTCTGCCATAGTATCCATGAGGATGTGAGTTTGATCCCTGACTTCGCTTAGTGGGTTAAGGATCCAGCGCTGCTACAAGCTGCAGCATAAGTGTCAGATTCGGTGTCACCATGGCTGTGGCGTAGACCAACAGTGGTAGCTCCCATTCAAGCCCTAGCCTGGGAACTTCCATATGCTGCAGGTGCAGCCCTAAAAAGAAAAACATGTCTTGCCAATGTTTTCTTCCAAGAGTTTAATGGTGTCTTGTCTTATATTTAAGTCTTTAAGCCATTTAGAGTTTATTTTTGTGCATGGTGTGAGAGTGTGCTCTAGTTTCATTGATTTACATGCAGTTGTCCAAGTTTCCCAGCAATGCTTACTGAAAAGACTTTCTTTTTCCCATTTGAAGTTCTTGCCTTCTTTGTCAAAGAACAATTGGGCGTAGGTGTCTGGGTTTATTTTTGGGGTCTCTATTCTGTTCCATTGGTCCATATGTCTATTTTGGTACAAGTACCACACTGTCTTTATTACTGTGGCCCTGTAATATTGCCTGAAGTCTGGGAGAGTTATGCCTCCTGCTTGGTTTTTGTTCCTCAGGATTGCTTTGGCAATTAAAGAAGACATACAGATGGCCAACAAGCACATGAAAAAATGCTCAACATCTTTGATAATTAGAGAAATACAAATCAGAACTACCATGAGATACCACCTCACACCAGTCAGAATGGCCATCATTAACAAGTCCACAAACAACAAATGCTGGAGGGGGTGTGGAGAAAAGGGAACCCTCCTGCACTGTTGGTGGGAATGTAAGCTGGTGCAACCACTACGGAAGACAGTGTGGAGGTACCTTAGAAAACTCTACATAGAATTACCATATGACCCAGCAATCCCACTCTTGGGCATATATCCAGACAAAAATTTCCTTGAAAAAGACACTTGCACACCTATGTTCACTGCAGCACTATTCACAATAGCCAAGACATGGAAACAACCCAAATGTCCATTGACAGATGACTGGATTAGGAAGACGTGCTATCTATACACGATGGAATACTATTCAGTGATAAAAAAGGATAAAATAAGGTCATTCACAGCAACATGGACGGAATTAGAAACCCTCATACTGAGTGAAGCAAGTCAGAAGGAGAAAGACAGATGCTATATGAAATCTCTCATAACTGGAGTCTAAAACATTGCACAAATGAACATCTCAACAGAAAAGAAAATCACGAACTTGGGGAACAGACTTGTGGTTGCCAAGGGGGCGGGGAAGGAGTGGGGGAGGGGTGGGAGGGAATGGGAATAACTAGTGCTTTAATGATGGAATAGCAAGGAAATCCAACTGTATAGCACGGGGAACTATATCTAATCACATGTGACGAATCCATATATGTACATATAACCGGGTCACCACACGGTGCAGTTGGAAAATCTGACAGAAATCTGTAAACCAGCTATAATGCAAAAAAATAAAAAACATATTATAAAAACAAAAACAAAAACATGTAGCCAAGGTTAAGGAAGATCAATTTAAGCTTGAAAATCTTGATATTACTACCACATCGGGGAGTTAAAACACATGATTGGTTGATGGAGTTGAAAAGGGGACCAAAAAAGAGCATTTGAGAGTAAGCAAATTTTAGGTTTATATAGTTTTTTCCAGAGAAGAGGCCCAGAATGAGTCACACTGTTGTTTATGTCAGATTGGTTGGTCTATTAGTCAGCTTTTGCTTCACAGCATTATTTCTTATATTACCCAACTCTATTCTAATTCTGGATTCACTAAGGAATTTTCTAATTTTATTTGGTTTTGCAAGTAAATACCAGTTCTGACTGAGATGTGGGTATTTCTATAAGCTTAGCACTTGGGCCTTAAAATCAGTTACTTTTTAATTCATCCTTTTATTTATTCATGGTGCTTTACTGAGTATCTGCTTTGTGCTAAATGCTATGTTAAGTACTAGAGATACATTAGCGGCTTCAAGGGAGGTAAATTGCCATTGGATCAATTTTGCAGCACTTGAATAAATAAAAATATGTTTCTGAACCATAAATGACAAACCTGGGTAGAGTCATTCTGTAAAGCTCTTCTTGAAATAGCCTTCCTGGTCTTAAAATGGGTTCCCATAAAAGCTGAACCTAAAACAAAGGCTTTTGATCAGGTATTTAATTGGGAATGTGATTCGAGAAAGTAGCAATAAAAAGCAGGAGTAAAGCAGGACAAGGAATGAGAAAAAGTCAACTTGAGGATGCATTACTGAGTTGGCCACCAGTATGGGAAAAACAGAGCCCAGTTCTGTGGAATTCTCTGAAGGAGCTTCTTGGAATACATATCTGGATGGCTTGCCCAGGAAACAATATTGGAAAACACTTACCTATCACTTTACATGCCACTTTGGTCAAGGATAGCGCCACAGGCATTTTTGAAGTTCATAGGCACAAGTGCCAAGCCTGGATCCATGAGCATCCCAGGCTGCAGCATCAGAGATGACCCGGGACAGGAATAAGAAGTAGGCAGCAACATATCAGTCCAAAGGGCTCTGAAGTTATATCAAGTTATACCTGGTGGAGTGTTGAAGCTTGCTTGGAACTTTCTACCACAACAGTGTGTGGCTGCAGTAAGAAGTACCTCCAAGAGAGTTTGTAAGAGTGCATAAGAAGTAGCCTATAAGTTATTCTGTGATGATCACGGTGATCAGTATTGTGACTGGCCTGTTCTCTCTAATATACCAGAGCGTCTTCACCATCTCTAGCTCCAACCTCCACCACCACCTCCAGCCTACCATTCTTCCTCACCACCACCTCCACACCCCCAGTGGATACCCCGGTCAGTGCCTTTGTTTCCACCAGCAGCACTGCCACCTGCTGCCACCACTATTGTTAAGACTATGCTGCCACTTTCATCCACCACCAAATGTCAGTAAGTCACCCAGTCATTGACACCCTCTGAAAACTCTATTTTCTAAATGCTGCCTCTGAATATTTATACTTCTTAATAAACAGACTTTTTAGTCCTGGACTAACAGTTCTGTAGTAACTTAAATTAGAGAAGACTTGTTCCTATCCTTAGTAACTGGTAAGTGTTTAAAAGGTGTTTTAGTTTTGCTGCACAATAACATGGAACTGGAAAAAAGTGAGACAAGAACCTTAAGCACTCTTAAACTCTTTGTAAACTTTAGATCATCAGTGCCATAATATACTAAAGAAATAATTTTTAGACAAGAATGTTATTTGCAGCATTATGGAAAATGGTGAAAATAAGGAATAATCTAACTGTCCAACAACTGGGGAATAATGCATATTTGCAAGAAAAAAAATAATGATATGAGACAATGTTTATATGATGTTACCAATGAAAAGAGTATAATATAAAAAGAGTTTGTTAACCACTAAATATCTATTCTTTCATTCTCCCCTTTTTTGTTTTTAACAACATGTTGACTTTATCAGGAGTGGCAATGTGCCCTACTGAAAGATAACATTTGCTATCATCCTACCTGCAGGGATGATGATCCACTGCCTGGAGGTATGGCATCCATCTTGCAATAGTGAGGATTAAAGTCACATGTTAAAAAGATAAGTGGGAACTTACATTATTGAGGACTTCCTCAAGCACGTAAACCAGCCCTAGACTGCCTACATCCAGACTTCTTTTATTATGTATGAAAAGCAAAAGCCTGTTTTGGTTAAGCCATTATAGTTGGGTTTCTGCTACATGAGCCAAATACAGTATTAAGTAATACCTACATGCTCTGCAACTTGAAAACAAAAAAATAGCTTTATTGGGAATTCCCTTGTGACACAGTGGCTTAAGTATCTGGTGTGGTCCTTGCTATGGCCCAGATCACTGCCATGGTGCAGGTTCAGTCCCTGGCCCGGGAATTTCCACATGCCACAGGTGTGGCCAAAAGAAAAAGAAAAAGAGCTCTCTTGAGATGGTTTGCATATTATAAAATTCATAGATTTTAAGGATACATTGATGAATGATAGTCTATTTACAGTCTACAGTTTGTTTTTATTTTGTATTTTCCACTTAGCTTGTGTATCATTTTATCAATAGTACAGATAAATCTGATGTATTCTTATTAAATATCTCCATAATGTTTGTGATTGTCCTTAGGGTTTTATATTGATTATTTAAATGTAGCATCAGAACACAATTCCTCTGCCCAGTGGAGCGAGGTGTGGCCACCTAATGAAATAAAATGTGATCCTAAGTGATAAAGTGATACTTTAAATTAGAAGCCTTCAAGATTCAGTGTCTACAATTCAGCACCTTCTGTCTTTCCCTGTTGTAGTGACAGGCAATGTTCTAGACTGTGACAGCTAAAATCAGTCTGGGTCTCAGAGAACAGATGACACATAGCACTGCCCCTACCTGAGCCAGGACGAATGCATACCATTAGTGAAAGTAAATCTTTGCTTATTTAACCTACTGAGAATTTGAGATTGTTTTCTCATAGCAGCATTACCTAGCCCATCGTGCCTGAAGTGATATTACAAACTAAGACTATAACCTTCGTTCAGTCAAACCCATGCTGACTGCTATTTTGTTTAGCTTGAATTTTTTTTCATAACATACATAATACTGAAATGAATATTCTTGTACATTTATATTTATGCATATTTGAATTCTTTAGAATAGATGTAGTCTTGGAGGTAGAGTTGCAGAATAAAGGGATGTGCACATTTTATATTCTAAGAAAGATTTTGAATATTCTCTCTCATAAGCAGAGTTGCCTGTATCCTAGCCACAGCACCAGTAATAGCATTGTTTTTATTTTTGCTAAACGGATAGGCAAAATATTTTTTTGTGTTTAAGCATCTCTGATTGGTCACTAAATAGGGCATTTATGTTCATTGGGTCTTTGAATGTCTTCTTTGTGAATTACCTGTTTCAATGTGCTTACTTTGACCTTATCTTTTTCCTTTCAGATTATTTATCTTTTCTTCTTGATTTTAGGAGTTTTTAATATGATCTGAATCTTTATGAGATGCAGATATTTTCTCCAACTTGGTTTTGCATTTTTATGTTTCTTGAGTACAAAACTCTAAAAACTATTTAATTAAATCTACTGTTTTATTTCATAGCTTCCGGGTTTTGTGTTTGGTAGGAAAATCTTTCTTCACGATGATTTTAAACATTTTAAATTTACTTTTAATCCTTCTATAATTTTATTTTTCACACTGTACACTTGTAATCCATCTGGATTTTTTTTGGTGAATGTCATGAGCTAGATAAAGCACCTTAATGTAGTGTCTTCCAAATAGACTAAATAGACTATCAGTTTTCCCATAGTGTTATTTCTCCTACTGATTGAGTACCACCTTTGTCACAATCACAATTAATATGCATAAAATGATTGACTACTGAATATGGTTCCATTTCAATGATCAGTTTCCCTATTGCTGCACCAGAATCCCTTATTTTCATTAAGGAAGACCTCTGTAATTGTCCCACCTATAAGTTTATTCTATTAACTATTCTTGCAATTATTCTCTTTCAGATAAATCTGAAAAACAACTCATCAAGTTATATAAAGTATCCCATTCGAATCTTGAAATTATGTATAATTTATAGATTACCTTGGAGTAATTTAACATCTTTACAGTATTTGTATCCAAGAACTCGGCATGTCCCTCTACTCATTCAAATCTTTGTAGTTTCCTTTCTAGAAGTCTCATACTTTTCTTGCTTGCTTTTTTTTTTTTAATGGATTGTTTTTGACATCTTGTTTCCCCAGTCTACAAAGACAAAATGAAGTTGTTAGACTGAGGCAGTTGCTTCAATTCAAAAGCTCTGGTTTCCTTCTGGTATTTAGTGCTTAGAGAATGTCTACTTATTCCTTCCTCTTTACTCAAGCAGAGCATTATCTTTGAGTTGTGACAGTTTGGAACAACCCATCCATTTGACCTGCACATTTCCTTTCATCTGCTCCATATTTATGTTCTGCTGCACAAACGATGACAGGGTAGTTGATCCCAATTGGCTCAGTTCTCGTCAGCCAATATGTTCTTGTGTTCTTGCTCTGTTTGAAGTAACAGCTCCCTCTGAGTATGTTAGTTATTAAATCAGAGTGAAATTCTCTTTTGCACAACATGATGTTACATTTATCATCAACCCTTGAGAACAACAATGTAGTACATATGCACATGTGGGCCTGCAGGCACAATGTAGGGCCTAATCATGTGTAGGAAGTGGAAGGCTAGACTCCTCTTAGAAGAAGAGACGTCGGCATATTTTGTTAAAATCCAACAGGTGAGTTAGTTGTGGTAAAGAAACCGTTACTGGACCTCATCCCCATTCATCATGGTGATACTTCAGCTGCTAGGCTTTCAGAGAAAACAAGTTCTAAAATTTGTTTTGACTTTCATGATATGGCTCAGTGTGTTTTGAAATGTTTACAATGATTTTCATTTGAGGACTTTTTTCCTCTTGCATGTCTCAAATGTAGATTTGTTTCTGTAGTTTTGAGATTTGGTAAATATAAGAAGAATATTAATATTTGACTGAATGGATACAACATCTGGGATAGCAAGAAAGTGTTTTGGATGTTCTTATCTTTTTTTACTTTCCATTCATTTTTTTTCTTTTCTTTTCTCTCTACAATTATTTTTTGTTTGTTCTCATTCCTTTCATTTTTCAAGTAAAAATTAATTCAGGAGACTAGAATAACTTCAGATTCAAATTAAGCCTGCATAGACAGAAATGTGCATTTCCTTTCTTTTTCTTCTTCTTCTTCTTCTTCTTTTTTTTTAACAGCCACACCTGCTGCACATGGAAGTTCCCAGGCCAGGGGTTGAATTGGAGCTGCAGCTGCTGGCCTACACAACAGCTGTGACAATATGGGATCCAAGCTGCATCTGCCACACCAAAACTTGCAGCAATGCCAGATCCTTAATCTACTGAGCAAGGCCAGGGATCAAACCTGCATCCTTATGGATGCTATGTGGGGCTCTTAACTTGCTGACCCACAGCAAGATCTTCTGAGTTTTCTTAACGGTTGACTGTAACACAGCTTCCCAAAGATTCCTGTGTTCATCATTGACTTTATTTTATGGGTTGAATTGTATAGCGCCAAAAGAAATGTTGAGGTCCTAACCCACAGTACCTGAAAAATGTGGCCTTATTTGGAAATAGGGTAATTACAGGGGTAACTAGTGAAAAATGTCATTCTAGGGTAGAGTAGACCTTAGTCCTATATGACTGGTATACTTATAAGACCACAGGTGAAAACACAGTGATACCAGAAGAACACCCTGTGAAGACGGAGGCAAATACTGGAGTGATGCTTCTCCAGGTCAAGGAATGCCAAGGATTACCAGCTGTCACCAGAAACAAGGAGATATGCATGGAACAGATTCGCCTTCGATGTCCTCAAAAGCAAGCAATACGCCAACTTCTTGATTTCAGACTTCTAGCATCCAGAATTCTGAAAGAAGAAATTCCCACTGCTTTAAGCCACCCAGTTTGTGGTACTTCGTTACAGCACATTAGAAAATGACTACGCGCTGCATAAGAATGTAAATATTGGTCTGCTTTCCAGTGTGCAGATTTGGAACTCCAGTGGAGTTCTTCCTTTCTCCTCTGCATGAGGTCTCTCCAGAGATGCACATGTGTATATTCTAGAACCAGATATTTTGGATATATATTATCCTTTATTGCAGTAAGGTCCATTTAGGGGTAAAAAAATGTAAACCAACATATGAGCTACAAGTTCACAGTTTGTCATAAATCTAACTTGACATTCAATATGGACTCTTTTTTTCCTCTGGGGTTTTTATTTTATTTTACTTTTTAAATGATTTGTATTTTTTCCATTACAGTTGGGTTTACAGTGTTCTGTCAGTTTTCTACTGTACAGCAAAGTGTGTCGCCCAAACCAGTGGCTACCTCCTAGAAACTCGAGTCCTCTAGGTTTCCGTCAAGCCCTGTCTTCAGCTCCAAGCTAACCTGCCCACTCCTTACCTGTGTGACCCACTAACTGGATCACTTAGCTCTGTGCCGTCTTCAGCTCCAAGCTAACCTGCCCAGTCCTTACCTGTGTGACCCACTAACTGGATCACTTAGCTCTGTGCTTAGAACCCTGTGACAGGTCTCTTTCCTTAGGTACGAGGTCATGGACAGAAATCCATGCGTCAGGGCTCCCACCTAGGATAACTTCCTAGATAACCTAGCCTCTGTGGTACCCAGCTCTTCTCACTCTCTTCTCTCATTCTTGCTGGCCTTCTACTGCCTGCCATTCGCCTCTGTTATTATGATCTCTCTTTCCCAAGTATGTGTCTGCAAAATTTATATATAAATATATATTTATAAATATCTATAATATATAAAATGTATGTATAAATATATATTCAAATATATTATGTATACATTTTATGTAAAGGTTTCATTGAAGTTCAGTGTTGCCCCAACACATTACATTCCTCCTTGGAATCTTTCAACTGGCCTCACAGTCCTACACCTATGTTCAAAAAGCCTTTTTTTAAGATTATGGAAGTATGGTTGTTTCACAAGGTTGTGATAATTTCTACTATACAACAAAGCAATTCAGTTACACATGTACATGCATCCATCCTCCTTTAGATTCCTTTCCCACGTAGATGATCACAGAATATTGGCTATGGTTCTCTGTGCTCCACAGTAGGTCCCTATTGGCTGATCAGTCTGTATACCTCAGTGTGCATATGCCTGTATTTTCTGGCTCACCATAAAATTGATACCTCCAGATCCCCTGTTTTATTTATTCAAAACGCATGAGATTTAGGCATTCCCTTTGTGGTTAACAAACCCAACTAGCATCCGTGAGAACACGGGTTTGGTCCCTGGCCTCGCTCAGTGGGTTAAGGATCCAGCATTGCCGTGAGCTGTGGTGTAGGTCACAGAAGCGGCTCGGATCCTGCATTGCTATGGCTGTGGTATAGGCTGGCGACTACAGCTCTGATTGGACCCCTAGCCTGGGAATCTCCATATGCCACGGGGACGGCCCTAAAAAGACAAAAAAAAAAAAAAAAAAGCGTGAGATTTGGCTGGGGGAAGAGAGGAGGAAATGTGGTTATTCCCTCCAGCACATACAGGATTGGGGAGGATCTTCATCACTGGAGCACATAAATATTTCATGTGTAGGCAACTTCATGGAAAAATTATTTGATGATATACATATACATAACCCCACAGGGTACTGTTTGATCTAAGACACATACGCAGCATTTTTAGTGAAATCACTGGAAATCTACATGGGTCCCCTGATGGAAGGAATGAAATTCAGATAGGGTGAGATAATTTCACCAGATGCTACACATTTCCTTTGCAAAACTGAAAATCCTAAAATAAGATTATTGAAAGGGAAAAATATTTGCCTAAGCTGCCATCCCTCACCAGGAGCCATTCAAAGCCTCCAGCAATAGGCTTTCTCATCAGTAGTCTTTGACAGAGGGAGGACAGTTAGAGCATTTTGGAACTGTTTTGAGTTCTTTTCTAGAAGTGCCTTCTATCTTTAAGAACTCAGACTACCAACCTGTTGATTTTTCTGTATTCCCTATACCACAGAATACTTCATGGGGCAAAGTAGGAAGACCACCAAAAACATCCCAGGAGGGATTTCAAGCATTTTCCCCCATAACCCAGTAAGAAGTGTATTCTTTTGTTTGAGTAGGAAAACTGACATATTCGTGGGCTCCTAGGCTTGGGGGTCAGCTCCTACTCATGAGGTGGCATGAGGGAGAGAATCCATGGTTGGTGCCTCCTACCTGAGGCTTCAAAAAGGAATGTGAAGCTGACAGAAGATGTCCCCTAGGCTGTGCATCCAAAGGACTATGCTTCTTTAATCTGCCTGTCATCTTCCCCCAAACTTCGCAGTCTCCCAAGCCTCTGACTATAGGGCCCTGAGGAGCTGTTTGAGCAATTGGCTCCAAGGCTCAAGTGTGGAGGCCTTCCTTCCTGACAGACCCTTTCTTCTGCACCCTGAATGCCTCCTTCATCTGTGCAGTTTGGTGAGGGTAGTGCTTTCAGTTTGATTTTTTGGATGTTTTACAGATTTTATGTCACGTGATATTTAAAAAAAAAGTAAATATGTTTTTTATTAGCCTTGAAAATGGAAGGATAAAAACACCTCATGTCTTCAAAATAATATTATCCATTTCAAATGTGTTCACTAGTCATTTTTCCATCACGAATATTTCATTCAAAAAGATACATGCGCCCCTGTATTCATTGAGGCACTATTCACAATAGCAAGACATGGAAACAACATAAATGTCCATCAACAGAGGAATGGATTAAGAAGATGTGGTACAAATATACCATGGAATACTACTCAGCCATTAAAAAGGACAAAGTAATGCCATTTGCAGCAACATGTATGGAAATAGAGATTCTATACTAAGGGAAGTCAGCCAGAAAGAGAAAGACAAATACCTTATGATATCACTTATACGATGAATCTCGAACATGGCACAGTTGAACCTATCTTCAAAACAAAAACAGACTCGTGGTCATAGAGAACAGACTTGTGGTTGCCAGTGGGGAGCTGGGAGGGAGTGGGATAGACTGAGAGTTTGGGGTTAGTAGATGAAAACTATTACATTTAGAATGGATAAGCAGTGAGGTCCTACACAAGGGACTTTATCCAATCACTTGTGATAGAACATGATAGAAGATAATACAAGAAAAAGAATGTCCATATATGTATAACTGGGTCACTTTGCTGGATAGCAGAATTTGATAGAATATAGTAAATCACCTATAATAAAAAGAAATTTAAAAAGAATGAATAAGCAATGGGGTCCTACTGTACAGCACAGGGAAGTGTGCTCAATATCTTGGGGTAGCACATGATGGAAGATAGTATGAGAAAAAGAATGTGTGTGTATACATACGCATGACACATGTATGACTGGGTTACTTTACTGCACAGCAGAAATTGTCAGAACGCTGTAAGTTAGTCTGATTTTTCAAGCCTGTTCGGTGAAGCAGTCTGAAGAGACAGTACATCAAGGCCCACACGCACTCCAGACTCTCATCTAACTAAACTAGTGTGGAAAGGGCTAGACTCTCAGCCTCTGGATAAAATGAAACCAATCTAAAGTCACCTCAAAGAGAAGGTTGTTGTTGGAAATAGGGGCGAATCACTGTGACCTGATTTTATAAATACATAAGAAACTACTCTATACATTTAAGTAAGGTCTGCCCTCAGGAAGAGGTCCAGACTCCTTAGCAAGGCCATGAAAAGTCTTCACTGGCCTTTCCAGCTCAGATCTGGCTTGTCCCGCGCTGCCTTCCAGCCAAACTAAACCTTTGACATTGGCCCAAAAGTATAGCTTCAGCCCTTCGTTTTCCCTCTAGTGTTCAAATCCAGGCCCACCCCATCTCCCTCCCACCCTAAGTAACTCTTGCTCTTTGAAAACAGGAATCCCAGCTGCACAGCCCTTTCATTTAAAAATTCTTCTACGAGCCCCCAAAACTTGGAGGAAATTCACACTCCGCCTTAACTCCAAGTCAAGTACCTGATGCTTTGCACTTGCCTGCATCTGCCTCTGATCTGAAACCTCCCTGAGGGCAGGAACTGGGTCCCAGCCACCCTCGGAGCCCTAGTGATCTCCGCAGTATCCAGCAACAGTAGATATCAACTGTGATGTTTCCCATGAAGGATCCCTCCCTGTTGCTCTCAGAGGATTCATACAAACCACATCGCCAGGCACATTTTCTCAGTGAATTAGACCTTCCCAGTTAACCAATGTTGTGACTGGCTGGTGTCTTGGAGTCATCCTATTTAAACCAAGACTTGGAATGGAAGAAACAGGGGTGAGGGGAAGGTCAGATTAAAACAAAACAAAACAAAACAGAAAAAAACCAAACCCAAACAAAAGACTCTCAACTATGAGTCTATTGTCTGTTAAATGGAAACACCGTATCTAATTGCCTTTCTTTTCCTCACAGATTCATGGTGAGGTTCAAGAAGATAACCCACACTGGACTCCTCTGGTAGAACACCTGGTACAAAGTAAACAATAATTGTTAGTTCAAGGAAGGGTAGGATAATAGTCTTCAGGGTCATTTAACAGAGCCTCTTCCTCCAGCCCAGTACAGGAAGGGCTTTGGCTGAGGGTTGGGCACCCAGCCTTGGTTAGACTACCCGATGGGCTCAAAGCAGCCTGTTCCAGGTATAGACAGTCCTTAGAAGAAAGCCCGTCCTCCAAATGAGTTGAAATCTGCCTCTTGCGCATGTTCATCCTTCTGTTCTCTAGATGGAAAAGTCAGATTTATTTTCTTATTTTCATTGTTTTTACTTTCTGCATAAGTAACATACAAATATATTCTCCTTCTTGAAACCTTAAAATATTACAGTTAAACTCCTCTTCCCCACAGGCTTTTTACCCCCAGAGCCCATTTCCTTTGTACACGTCAACCTTCCAAAAGCTAGACCTTGACTCTTTCCCCTTTCTCTGCCCGCTCTGTTCCAATGCTTTATGTCCTTAGGCTAAAACCCCATCTCCTTCCTCGAAAGATTTCTATTATGAAAGTCTCACCATCTTAGGGCCTTCCTCTGATCGTATTCAAATCCAAATTGTCAGTGTTCAGCCTGGTAATGTGTTGTCATTTCCTTTTTTTTTTCCTTCCTCTGTTTTTGTTTTTAATGGCTGCACCTGGAGTATATGAAAGTTCCCAGGCCAGGTGATTATATCCAAGCTGCATCTGCTGCCCTAACTGGAGCTGCAGCAGTGCTGAATCATTTAACCCACTGCACTGCACCAGGGATCAAACCCACACCTCCACAGCAATCTAAGCTGCTGCAGTCAGATTCTTAAAACACTGTGCCACAGTGGGAACTCCTGTTGTTATTTATTAAAGGATGTTGTGAGGTGCCTGTCACTCTCCGAACCTGGGAAAGGGAGAAATAAAATTACTCTTCAATACAATCAGACAGTACTAATCAAAATCTAAAATGCATAAGTCCTTTGACCCAGCAGTTTCACTCACAAAGGTATGCTAAAATATATACATGATGGATACACATACATACACACTGTTACCAAAAACTGGATTCGCCTCTTAGTGGGTGTTGAAGAGATAACAGTGGGAAGTTAATAGTGAACAGATAATAGTGACACAACAAAGGCAAAGTTCAGGAGAATTAAGAATTTATTAGTTACAGCAAGTAAGAACACCGAGGATTTTCCCAAAGCAGTGTCTCCCTAAACAGCAAAACTGGAGAATTTTTAAGCTAAAGGAGCATGCATATGCATGAAGTGGCTTGGGTGGTGAAAGTCCAAGCTTTAGTTGATTGAGGTCACAAGGGTCAGAAAAGGTCAACATCCCCATCCCTTAGGTTCCAGTTGATCTGGCAGCTGAGAACTTCAGGTTGACCTTTATCACTGACACAGAACTAAAGTCTTTATAATTGAAATCTTTGGTATTATTCCTTCTTGCCTGATAACGGTCATTTGTTCCCACATTTATTATTCCCTTAAGAACATTAATTACTGATATCTGTTCAAGGACAAGCATTGTGGCCAGGCTTAGATTACAAAATAGCTTAGGCTAAAAATGGTTTCTCTTTCTTCAAAAAGTGCATATAGTCCAATTAAATGGATTAACACTTCTAAGGAATTATCTGGTCACACACAAAAAGAAGGAAAAAAGTCAAAGAAGCTCAAGAAAAAAAGCATCAAGGAGACAAATGATTATAGTAAGGATCCAAGCATAGTCAAAAGGAAATGAAAACTCTCCAGTGAACTTCAAATATCCCCATCCCAGTGGCAAAGCCATCTGCACAGAGGTGATATAGTTGGCGCCATGGCTTGTGGATTTCAAGTATTTGGATCCATTAGTAAGGCCTTCTGAAATGTGAACTAATTGCACTAGATGATTTTGGGCTGATAACAGTGATCACAGAGCTACCCCAACCAAGAATGGAGGTTAAAAGTAAAGTGAACAAGTTCACATAGTCACCTTGGAATAGGATGAGTGGGGATTGAAAGATGAAGTATCTAGAGTGATGGCTGTTTGAGCTGTCATATTCCATCTTGTTTTAAATTAGCGTCCTTTTAGCATTTCTCCAGACACGGTGCACATTTCTTAAAAGAAGAGAGAGGTCACATCTCTTGAGTGTCTGCTAATAATTTACACAATTCCTACTTAATCCTTGCACTGAAGATATTTCAGCTGTAAAGTTCCAGAGATACTTTCTGTTTTGATCTGTGAAGGGCATGGTATTGCACTCTGTCGGCAAGCTAACAAGTTACCTTGTTCCTACTTCATGGATGCTGGCGTAAGACATGAAACTCATGGATCAGAGACAAAGGACTTTATTACTCACTGCACAGCAATCAGCTTAAGCATCATATTGGTTTATATTCATTCCCTGTGTCCCCCAGGTCCCACAGGTGACACAAGTGGGATTAGATGGATTTCTGCAAGTGCATTTTGCTGGGTTATAGGAGAGGAAAAATGAGCATGGGCTATTTATCACTTTATAAGATGTGGTAAGTAAGCCTACGCTTTACCTAAAGGGAGATGTTATCTCATCCTTCAAGGTTACGACTGCATATCTGACCCTGAGACGACCACCACTGCACATACAACTATAGTTCTGGGTTATGAGAAGACTGAAAATGTGCCCAGGTAGAGTGGCCAGAACCCTGTATTTTCGGCGTAGCTAGTGAGAACGTCAGGGCCCTTGGAAGACTGCTTCTCCCAACACTTCGTAGTTGGAGAGGCAGAAGCAGATGAAAGGACAGCTGATAATTTTTGACTTGTAACTCAATATTATAGGAGAGGTTTATTTAATGTGAAAGAAGGAAGGAAGGAAGGAAAGAAAGATAGAGAGAGGGGGAAGGGAGGAGGGAGAAAAAGAGAAAGAAAGAAGAAGGAAGGAAGGAGGGAAACAAGAAAAGATAAAGAAGAAAGGAGGAGTTCCTGTCGTGGCACAGTGGAAACGAGTCCGACTAGGATCCAGGTTCGATCCCTGGCCTCACTCAGTGGGTTAAGGATCTGGCGTTGCCGTGAGCTGTGGTTGTAGGTCGCGGACACTGCTCAGATCTGGAGTTTCTGTGGCTGTGGTGTAGGCCAGTGGCTACAGCTCAGATTGGACTCCTAGCCTGCGAACTTTCACATGCCTCGGGTGTGGCTCTAGAAAAGTAAATAAATAAATAAATAGAAGAAAGGAAGGGAGGGAAGGGAAGTGAACTAACTTACCTAACCTACTAACTTAAACTTATTTAAAAGACTACTAGAGCTACAATGTATACATTATGATAGCAGTCTAAGCATGTTTCAATTCTCTGGAGTGTTTCCTATAGGATCTCCCACAGGGAAGTCACTCCAGGTAATCAGAATCAGGGAGAGAAAGATTCATGGCAAACTCAGACTGAACAATCTGTTCCTAGTCTCTGCCTATACCCTGAACACAAGGGTCCCCGAGAAGGGAGCCCCTGTTGGTTTTTTGCCAGTGAACTCCTTCTGTGTTTCTTCTTCTCTGGTGCCCTTCTCTTAGGTCCCATGTCCTCTTGGAGCCGTTCCAGTCATTCCTGAGGACAACTAATACATATGTAAAGCTAAATCTTATTTTTCTTCACTGTGCAGCCATTGCAGCTTGTCCTAAATATGCCTCTAATATAGCACAGTAACTATTATTACTGTTAGCATTCTAACACTGATTTTTTTATTAATATGTGGTTCTCAAATATGATGCTCATCCCCCAGAGTCATGACAGACCTCCCAATATACTGAAATGTAAAACCTCTCTTCTATTTATAAGTGCATAGATTTTATTTTTCAAATACCTTAGGACTGTTATTTGTAATAGTAGTAATCACAGCAAGAGCTGACATACGATGCCTAATTGGGCATCAGACACTTCTCTTTAAATTTTAATCCTCTCAGCAGCAAAATTATATAGGTATTATTAGCATCCTTGGGAGTTCCCACTGTGGTATAGTGGGTTAGTGATCCAGCTTGTCTTTGTGGCATTGCCAGATTGATCCTGGCCTGACACTGGGGGGTAAGGTTCTGATGTTGCCACAACTGTGGCAGAAGTCAGAGGTGTGGCTCAGATTTGATGCCTAAACCAGGAACTTCCATATGCCATGTGTGTGGCCAAAAACAGAAAGAAAAAAAAAAAAGTAAAATTTATGTTATGTATATGGAGTTCCCATTATAGCTCAGTGGGGTTAAGAATCCAATACAGTGTCAGTGAGGATGCAGGTTCAATCCCTGGCCTCACTCAATGGATTAAGGATCTGGCATTGCTGCAAGCTGTGGTGTAGGTCGCAAATGCGGCCTGGATACATTGTTTCTGTGGCTGTGGTGTAGGCCGGCAGCTGCAGCTCTCCTAGCCTGGGAACTTCCACATGCTGCATTTTTATCGTATGGTCATAAAAACAAGAATAAAAAGTAACATCACAACATCCCTGTTTTGCAAGTGAATGAACTCCAAGAAATGAAAAGACTCATAAGGGACAGAGTCAGAATTCAAAATCAGGTAGTTGGCATCAAGGGCCTGAAATCTGAGATCATCAAGCAAAATCAAGCATAATTTTCATTATTTCATTTCCTCTAATTCTTTGTTATCATCACTTTCTTTTTTTTTTACTGAAAAATGATAACAAGTAATAAGATAGGTGAAGCTTTGGCCTTTTCCATGTGAGTCCAGTTGAAAACATTTTTCAAAGCTGCCATAGTAGACGGTAAGATTTTATAAATAGGATAGATGTCTTTAATTTCTACCTCCAGGTGCCTGGTCAGGTTCCTGGCACTAACGGAAGCTCCAGGAAGGAAGAAAGAAGGGAAAATGGGAAAGAATGCCTAGGGAGAGGAGAGAAGCAAGAAGTAGGGAAAGGGAAGAGTGTGAAGAAAGTGTGAGACAATATTCACCATATATTACAAATACTGGTGATTGATCCAATGGCAGTAACAAAATGACCAAAGAGGCAAGCTTTGCTCAAGAAGGAAGTACTTAGTGCTTTGAAGATATTTGACCGTGGTCCCAGGGCACTTTCATTTCATGTGGATGTCTCAGACTACCTTTTCCATTGTCTTTTTAGCCTCTTTGCTCTTCCAATACCCAGAAATGGAAAGAGTAGAAGAGAAAGTAAGATGTTATCCTATAAGGGGAGTTCCCTTCGTGGCTCAATGATTAACGAATCCAACTAGGAACCACGAAGTTGCGGGTTCAATCCCTGGCCTTGCTCAGTGGGTTAAGGATCCGGTGTTGCCGTGAGCTGTGGTGTAGGTTGCAGACGCGGCTCGGATTGCTGTGGCTGTGGTGTAGGCTGGCAGCTCCTGTTAGACCCCTAGCCTGGGAACCTCCATATGCCGCGGGTGCGGCTCTACATAAAAAGGTAAAAAGACAAAAAAAAAAGATGTTATCCTATAAGACTCCAGGTCCTTGGAGTCAGAATATTCTGAACGAAGCCAGAAATAATTGACTGCTACCCAACAAATCTAGACTAGAATCTTCCAAACACTGTGCTTTATCCAATAGAATCCATGGTTTTTTTACATGAAATAGGAGAGTAAAGCAATCTTATTCTAGATATGCATTTTACAAAATGAATGACTCACTGCTCCCTTAAAAAAATTAAAAATAAAAACAAAAAAATGCCAGCAACCTAGCACTCATGAATAGCCCTGTGACAACAAACTAGTGTGGGCAGATTTTTTTTAAAAACGTATTTACGAAGAAATTAATTCATTACCAGAGTTTCCAAGAGTTTAGTATAAAAAACAGTGACTACATACTTTGTTAAAACAAGAAAAAATTACCTTTCCATGTTTATAACTGTTTTCAAAAGGAAGTTGCATGGCCTAATGAACTGCATCTTGGATTGGGAGTCAGGAACTTCAGATTCTGCCCTTTCTCAAACACTATCTGGCTGTGTGGCCTTGAATAAATTACCTACCCTCTCTGTGTTTTCTCATTTGTTTTAATGGGGATTATACGGACTGACTGCACAGAAGAGGCGTTGTGCTCACCAATGAATTAGTAACTAGGATGAATCGTTCAGACAGGAACAAAGAAGTGCTATGTCTAAACTGAAGCACATTTTAAGGTAGTTAGGAACATTTCCCTCATTAGGTAAATAAGGCAGTTCAACTCGATTTTTGAAATAAATTCCAATTTTAAAACATCGGTTATTCTAAAAGTCATAGTCCTAAAACCGCCCCAGAAAATTCATAATTTACTTTTGATATCAAAATTGTATACCCTTTTCATATAATTTCCAAAAGAAGATCATTTAATTAAAAAAAAAAACTATGTTTTCAGGAAGCAGGATGAGAAACAGAGAAATTACCTTAGCATCTGTGTCCTTGTGTACTCCTATCGAACCTTATTAACCTTTGGGATTCTGACTCTGATTTATTAATGACCCACAGTAAATAGTCAAAGATGACAGAACCTAAGAAATCATTCATGATACCCCATGAAGGTTCCACTAGGATAGGCTCTTAGTATTTTGTACATCCTTTCTGATATATCTTTTGCTCCATTAGATTGTAAAATGATCCAGGATGGGGAGACTCTCTTATGCAACTTTGCATATGCAACACCTAGCACAATGCCTGGCATATGGATGCTCTAAAATAAACATCTGTTGAGCAAAACTGAAACTGGAGCGGGCCAGCTGGTTTTTCCAGGGGAATTGGATTAGAAATAAATGTCTCAAATTGACATTTTTTCAAGTAACAGAACCAAGAATCACAGAGAAGCTTCAGAAGCCTCTTCTATCAAGTTGCTGGATAAGGGAATGTAATGAGGCATAGCTAATTTAATCATTTCAATAACCTCTGTGAACTTTCCACTCTGCACAAGGAGTCTAAATTTAGCATGATATATGGGAACTGTGTGGCTCTATCACCATCTTTTTTGGATAAAAATTCTCTCCATCTTCATTTCAATGATTGCAGCTCTGCTCCATGCACACTCCTCTCCAGCCATATTAAACTCTTTGCTAATTTGCAAACACATCTGGCCTTTGTATATCCTACCAACTTTCATAAGGCTTTTCAGAGGGAAATGCCTTTTTACATGCTGGTTCTTGCAACTAGCATCTCTCCCTTTTCTTTGCACGTAAATGCCCACTTGTCAGTAAGACCATTCTCTGTGAAATTCTATCAAAACTTCCCCACTCCACGTCTTTGAATACATACCTCTACAGTAACATGTATTTTTATTATTCCTTTATATAATTCACCAAAGGCAAACACTGGCTTTTTTTTCTTATTTTTATGACCCCAATACTATCAGAATGCATGGTTTTTGTTATGGGGTTAGTACATTTTTCTACAATGAGTTAATGTTTGTAGGTCCAGTTTTTCAAATTCATATTCTCTCCTCTACCGTGTTTTCCTGAAATCAGTAGGCATTTGGGCTTTGGGGTTCATAAATCCACACATTGTGTTGCGAAGGGCTCACATGAGCTTACAGAGGCTACTAGGATTCCTGACAGAGAAACCACTTCACTGAGCCAATCTTGGTGATGTGGAAAGTAAACACGACTTGCAGTGAGCCATCGGGACATCAGACACTAGGTTTTCTAAGACAAGGAGGTTAGCCATAGAGGTTTGTGTGACAACAAAAATAGACACTTGACAAATTGTTTCACAAAATAGAGTAAGTTTATTGGTTATTTAAGACAAGTAACCTCTCAGAGTTCCCACCATAGCATAGCAGGTTTAGGACTAGTGCTGTCTCTGCAGTGGTTCAGGTTGCTGCTAAGTCATAGGTTCAATCCCTGGCCCAGGAACTTCCATATGCCACAGGTGCAGCTATAAAAACAAGTAACTTCTCTCCAAAATGAGATTGTGATTAAAGGGATTGTCGTGAGGAAGTTCCTTCCCAGTACTTCTCAGGACATTTTCTATGTTTTTCCAAATCCCAATCCTCAGCAGAATTAGTGGAGAGACTGAGAAAATGCAGGAAAGTGTCTGCTACACAGTCCTGTGCCTACTGTGAGAATGAAGGTAACATAGAGATGGTTCTTATTGGAAGGAATCCACTTATGTCAATTCAAAGACCAGAGCAGAAAGGCTGCCATGTGAGTTAAACTGGACCAGGGGTTTGCAAGAGGGAAGGAAGCTTGGTTTGGCCTGAAAGGAACTCTGTAATTAAAAAGTGTGCTGTTGTTCCTAAATCTTCGTCAATAGAAGAATAGATAAAGAAGTGGTGCATATATACAATGGAATACTACTTGGCCATAAAAAAGAATGAAATAATGCCATTTGCAGCAATATGGATGGAACCAGAAATTCTCATACTAAATGAAGACGGTGAAAGAAAAGCATCTTTGCAGAAACTAAAAAAAAAAAAAAAAGGATACAAATGAACTTATTTGCAGAACAGAAACAGACTTACAGTCTTTGAAAACAAAATTATGGTTGCCAAAGGGGACAGGTGGGGGGAGGTGGACTGGGGCTATGGGATTGGTATATGCACACCGAGGTATATGGAATGATTTGCCACTGGGGAACTGCTGTATAGCAGAGAGAACTCTACCCAATATTCTGTGATAACCTATATGAGAAAAGAATCTGAAGGAGAATGGATGTGTGTATATATAAACTGAATCACTTTGTTGTACAGCAGAATTTATCACAACATTGTAAATCAACTATATTCCAATAAAAAGTGAGGGGGGTGTTGTCACTTGCATGGGAAACACCTTGCTTCATGCTGTGATGTTAGCTAGTGCTCCAGCACCTCACTAGCAGCTCTGAGGGTCCCTGATAAAGAGGCCATTTGATCATGAATATACCCTTTCTTAGATTGTTAGTTTTCATGAAAAAAAAAAAAGAGAGAATGGAATGCAAAACTGCCAAAGAGAAATGAGAAAATTTCCAGATCTAGGACGTTGAGAAGAAACCTCTTACCCTTTTTCCATCCCATAGTCATTTTAGCAAAGAATAAAGTACCTTTACTGCTGCAAGATACCTTTACTAAAGGAACAACCTGCTTCACATCAATATAGCATAGTTCCTAGAACTGCGCTTTCCCAACATCCCAGCATTCTGCAGGTCAACTGTGTTGCTTTAGTCTCTCTACTTGTTAATTTATCAGGTAAAAGTTTTTCAAGCTCTTAGTGGCTTTGTGGTGTAACAAGGTCTCAGTGCTTTTATGCAGATGGACAGTAGGTGGGTTTTAGTATCCTAGTAACAGCAGATGACAGCTTCCGTTCATCAAACACTTACCAGTTGCCAGACTGGATTTGGAGCTTTGTATGTAGTATATTATTTAATGTTTAAAATAATTTTATAAGCTACAAGCTCATAAAAGATAAAATGAGGCGTATTAAAAATACTGTGTTCATTGGAGAAAAGCCTGGTTGGAATCCGGCAGCGCCAAACTGGAAGCGGTGAGAAGAGCTCCCCCTACAGGAACCAGGGTAAGACTTCCATAGAGAAAACTGGGAGGCCAGGCAAGGATGTTGACTGGCTGTAGCTGAAGCAGCTACCTTTGGGGGCTACGATGGTGGTCCTCAGGTTTTGACTTCTTAACCTTGAGGCATTACAGGCTTAGGCTCTGGCTTTCTTAAGCAGACCGTTAAGGCATTAGAACCACCTCAGAAGATCTCTTTATTCAATTAATTTAATGATAGTCTCTAATTATGTTTTGCAAATAAGAACACAGAGTTTCAAGTTTACCCAGCTAGTAAGCATTGTTGCCGTGATTTCGACCAAGGATTATCTGATGTGGCGACAGTCTCTCAGCCACCACACCATATGGCTTCTGGTCATTGTTATTCATTGTTGGTGATCTTGTCTTTCGATGGTAAAATCAGACACATGTGACACTGTTGAAAATGTTGGAGAAACCAAATGCAAAAACCATCTATGCCAGGTTCAATTCTCTACGTACACTGAGGAATCATGCCAACAGGTCTTCTGATTTTCTTATCTGTTTCAAAATGATGGATCAAAGCTGTTAGCATAGAAGGAGCTCATAGATCACCCAGTCCAGCACTTCTCAAGTTTTATCTGCATCAGAATCACCATAACGGTTTATTCATACAAGGTACTTGGGTTCCACCCAGTTCCAGAGTTTCTGATTCAGCAGCTCCTTGGTGGGGACCTAAAATTTGCATGTCTATCGAGTTCCAGATGAAACTGATGATCTGGAGACCACATTTTAAGGATCACTGATTCAATTCAACATCGCTTAAAATTCAGGTGAGGAAATTGAGGCCCGGGGAGATGAAGGGTTCTTCCAAAGACATTTGACATCTAAGATGCAGAGGTAGAATAGAATCTAAATTCTTTTTTCCTCATTGTGTGCTCATGAAAACAAATGACAATTAAAATAGCATCGCGTGGAGGAAGTAAACCCATATACTTCCAGTGGGAGTATCCATTGGCACAAGGCTTGTATTTTAGACACCTGTAAGTGTTCACACCATTTAAGCCCCTAATCCCAGTTTTAGCAGGCGTGCTTTGGAAAATCCAGAGGTGAGTAAACAGTTTTGTGCACATGTATATATCTTGGACAATATATACATTATATACATATAAAAAGTTTGTTGGGGAGGATGGGGAGAATTGGTGCTAAGATTCAACCTTTTGGCCTTCAGCGGCTCACAGTACCAAACACAGTAAATGAACAGTAAAAAACACACCATTGATTATTGGGACAGTAGGACAGTAGGAGGTGTCACCACTCCCTGACTCTGGCTACACTCACATTGGTTAGGGCGAAGGCCCTTTCTGCCCTCACCATCCTGAGTGTTCAAGCAACCTTCTTGCCCAGGGGTCTACAACTGCCCCTGGCTATGAGACAAGAAGGACAAGCAGGCATTAATTCAACTTCCCCTGGCGCTGGCAATAGAGTGTGCCTCTCAGTGTTTCTTCCCCTTTTTGTGTATGTACCATGGTCTCTTCATCAGCACCCGGGTATTTTTAAATATCTTTTTTATATGATTTTAAAGATTAATTTCCATTGACAGTTCTTGCAAAATATTGGCAATATCCACCCCCCATGTTGTACAATTCATCCGAGAGCCTTACACCCAATAGTTTGTTCCTCCCCCTCCACTACCTCTCTACTCCTATACACTCCTGCCATGGGCAGCCAATAGTTTGTTCTCAGACTCCATGGGTCTGCTTTTTTTATTTTTTTAGATTCCACATATAAGTGGTATCATAAAATATTTGCCCTTGACATATTTCACTTGGCATAAGTGAACAAGTCCATCTATGTTACTGCAAATGGCAAGATTTCCTTTTCTTTGATGGCTGAGTATTATTCCACTGTGTATGCGTGTGTGTGTGCTTGTGTGTGTGTGTGTACCACCACCTTCTTTAACCATTCATCTGTTTATAGATACTTAGGTTGTTTCCATGTCTTGGCTATTGTAAATAATGCTTCAATGAACATGGGGGTATCTTTCGGAATTAGTGGGGGTTTTTTTTTCACGTATGTAAGCACCTGGGTATTTTTTAATCTGCTCTCTAGAGATTTAAAACCAACCAAAAACCTCTTGTTCTGAAAATATCCCTTGAATTGTCTTACACTTAGAATAGTGCCTATTGAAATTAACAAAAAAAGTATTGGCAGCCTTTATTTTTCTGTGTCCCCAGTGAGAGTCTTTAAGTCCAGTTGCTTGGGACCGTGGATGTGGAATTTCAGGGAAGGTGGTTGTAGGAGCGGAAATGGGGGGAATGATGGACCTTGGGGTACTAGGAGGAAATATAAGGAGCACAGAAAGGGGGAAAGCACCCTAAGGATTACTTCAAAATAAATTACACTGCCACACCAGCAATATAGATACATATTCAAGAGATTAAATGGTATTTTTTTTTTGTCTTTTTGTCATGTTTAGGGCTGCATCCGCAGCATATGGAGTGTCCCAGTCTAGGGGTCTAATAGGAACTGTAGCTGCTGGCCTATGCCACAGCCACAGCAACACAGGATCTGAGCCGCGTCTGTGAACTACACCACAGCTCACAGCAATGCCGGATCCTTAACCTACTGAGCAAGGCCAGGGATCGAACCCATGACCTCATGTTTCCTAGTCGGATTCATTAACCACTGAGTCACGACGGGAACTCCAAGAGATTAAACAGTATCAATGAGTCATGTTAAAGGAACAAATGTGCTCACATCTCCCTCTCCCCACCTCTTTCCCAGGCTGTGACTTGTTTAACCTTTTCAGTCTCTTCAGCTTGTCGCCTCCAGGGCCAGATTCAGGTTTTGTGGAGCCAAAGGTATTCACTCTGTGGGACTCTTTCAAAGGGACGTAATACATCTGACAGTCTGTACAGATGTCCAGGCTTTGGAAGGGGCCTGGATGCATTAAGAGCCCTGAAGCTGAGGTTTCCCTGGTTTCACACTTAATCTGCCCTTGGCGATCTCAATAAATCCAACTTTGAAAGGTGCAGACCTACATCAGTCGAATAACTTCTACATCCCTCTCTCCTCTTGTCTACTGTACTTGCTCGTTATATTTTCAGTTGTTTGAAGATATTTTTATTTTTAAGTAATCTTCTGAAACCCATTTCCACTTCTTCAAGGAAAGTTAGGTATAAGGTAAGAAAATTAATTATCCTACGCTTCTTTTTCTCTCTTGTCCCACCTCTGCTACCTCTTGAGTTTCTGCCAGCTATACCGATACTCTAAAAATATCAAACTTGACAAAATGTATGTATTTTCCTCGGGCTTCATAATTGAGTATGCTGTACTATGTCAGAACTGATTTTAAAGTCTAACCCTATCCTGCCAAAAAAAAACATGGATAACATTATGATCATGCAAGTATGAATGACTGGCAGAAATAGGTAGTTTGATTGGAACTTGGAGGAGAAAATGTAATCCTCTGACCCAAAATCTGGGCTTTTAAAGAAACATATCTTAAAAGACGAGTTTAAATACATTCTCTTTTATTTCATTTGATTAGTTGCAAAAATTCTGTCATTTTTAGTTTGCTTTATATTTATACCATAACTTTCTGAAAAGTTTTTTTCTAGTGTTTCATTATCTTCCTTTTTTCTTTCCTTTTATTTTTATTTTATTTCCTGATAATCGTGTGTTTCTAGTGACTACTGAGCATACCCAGTTTTTTGAAGTTGTTGTTACAACAAACTAGCTTTCTTCTTGAAGACATTCTGCCTAAAACTCAACTTTCCATTCCAATTGTTTTCCACACCTGCTGCACAGTAGTCATCCTAAGAATTATTTGTCATAATATGTCTCTGTTGGAGCAGCTGGACCTTGACTCTCATGTCTTCCTCTTTGTTGGATCTCTTTTTGGTTCTGCAGTCCTACACCCACAAGGAACATTTTATAGAAAGGAGGGAGGGGTGATTTCTCAGACTTCATATGTCTAAATACATTATTAATTTGTCTTCAAATTTGACTGGTAATTTAACTGAGTATGGTATTCTAAGTTCAACATACCATTTTTTCTCAGAATTCTAAAGGCATTACATCACTAGTTCCAGCATCCAATATTTCTGAAAAAAATTTATGCAAAATCAAACTTCTACTCCTTTCCATATTGCCTGCTTTATTTTCCCCACTCTGTAGATTCTTTCTGTAACTTCTTATCATCAGTATTTAAAAACTCCAGTAGTCTATGCACAAATATGAGGTTTTTTTTATTGCATTTCAGTTTGATATTTTATGCTACCTTTCAGTTTAGAAAAATTAATGTCTTTCTCCAGCTCAGGAGAATTTCCTTCAGAAAATTAAAAAAATTATTTCCTCTCCTTTATTTTCTCTGTTCTTTGATTCTGGAATTTCTCTTAGATATTTAATCTCTTGAATTAATCTCATATGTCTCTGAGTGTTTATATTACATTTTTTCCTCTTGTCTTTTGCTCTGAAATTCTGAATGATTTCCACGAGTCTTTTTCCAGACTGCTATTGAAAACCTTGGCCTTTACAGTTTTAAATTAAAACAAATCTTTCTTGTCCTCAGATTTAATAAATTTTTCGATTTATTAAAAATTTCTCTTCAGTTTTCTGAATTGTCTCTATTTTCTCCAGGGTTAAGACTTTTCTTCTCACACCTTGTGTGTGTGCTGTTGGCTTTTCTCAGTTGTCTTGGTTGTCCATTCATTTTGGGAATCAAGGGATTAGACTGATTGATGTTAGTAGCATGTATGGATTTCCGCCACTGAAGTATAGTGTATCTTTTCAACAGACCTCCGTACTGAGAGGCAGTTGTTCTCCAGCTGTGTGCCTTGGTCAGAGTAAGCCTCCTGCCATGGGGGTGGGGGTGGGGTTACTGGAAGAGTGGCCATTATCTGCTCAAATGAGGAAAGACTTGCTGTGGACCATGTGCATTCACACCCAGAGCCTGATTATTTTCAAGCAGCTGGTTTGACTTCTTCAGAGCATCTCTTTGGTTGTGGCCTATGGATGGCACCACTATCAGCTTCTCTGTATGCGCAGAAGTGGGGAAAGACAATGGAGAGCAAGCGGGCAGGTGGGTCAGGTATTCCATAGCAGACCTGCAGTTAATACTCAGATGTAGCCTCACTTTATACTTTGACTCTCTAATACCAAGCTTAGAATTTATTTGAGGTTCAACTAAGGAGCCAGATTTCACATTCACCAGTTTTCTCTCATGGCTGAGGTTCCCCATAACCCATCTATTTTCTGTATTCCAGAAATTCACCAACATGTCCCACCTGCTCAGAATTCTTATGCATTCCCTTTTAAATTGTTACGAACCTGCTTCATTCTGTATTTCTTGAGAGTCGTTTTGTACTATTTTGTACTTTTTAAGTATCATTTCAATGATGTTTAGAGGAGTCACAAGATAAAATCTGCCTTCAAAGGTCCTTTTTGTCTACTAAAGCTTTAATCTTAAAAAACAGAACTTGCAGAGTTTCCCGGTAGCTTGGCGGTTAAGGATCCAGCATTGTCACTGCTGTGGTTCCATCCCTGGCCCAGGAACTTTCATAGGCCGCAGACACAGCCAAAAAACAAACAAAACAAAATAAAACAAAACAAAAAAACAGAACATACCTTTTAAAAACTTTAGGTCTGCGTACACACACACCTACACACACACATACACACACTGCATGTATATAAAAGACTGCAATAAAATGATTCTGGAGAGAGGCGGGAAATCAGCAGATGTTCAGTAAATACCTGGCTGATCAACTCAAGAATCTTGTCCAATAGAATACAGTAGTTTTCTAATAGTATATGAAAAGAACAAGGTGGAAGGTAGCTACACGCTTGGACACTCATTATCTGAGACATTTGGTGAAGACTTTGGGCAATCCTTTTCCTTAAATAGAGCTGATCTGTGATCTTAGAGGCAGCACAACATTCCAGTTGATGAGTCAGAACAGAGCAACTGGCTCTGGATATTTAAAATGAACAGCTATAGCATTTTGTCAGTTTTACCCATACGCATGGTCATGAAAACCTTCCCAAGGTTTATTGCAAATATACCTTGTAAGTGAAGTTACATGAAGCAGTAAAATATAGTGGTCTTTGCTTTACTAGGCCTGGAATTTACCAAAACCCTCTTTTTCTTATACATCAGCCATTAAACAGGGGGCCATAACTCGGTGTAATGTAATGAAAGAGTAAAAGACATAACATTTTTTTTATGGCCTGATGAAATATTATTCCCCTGGGCCTTTGAAATCTGAAAAGGGGCACATTGGCAACTTAAAATATTGAAGATTCTTTTAATTAAATGCATGGTTTTGACTGGAGAAAAACATGAAGAAAAAACGTAAACAGTGAAAACATTTCGCGTTATTTGATTAAGTACTGTAAATGGCGGTTACTTTAGACAAGCCATGGCAGGGAGGGCTGGAAACTGTCACTTCTGTGACCACTTGTGTATCTTCCAAGGTCTTCCTGACATTCTAGGTTTGGGTTTCTGTGCCTTTGTCAGCTGTGTAACCATAAAATATAGTAGCTGGAAATACCTTCCACCCCTACATTTTCCCCTCCCTCTTTCCTTCTCTCTGTTTCCTCTTTTCTTTTTTTGAAAATTTGAGAGATACAGAGTACAAAAAATTAAAAGGCAGACATTCTTACTCTCACGGTTGATAGTTAAACACTATTGATATTTTGCTTTATTTTCACTCAGTTTGCTTTCTGTGAATAGGTATTTAAAGAAACTACACTATGATAGGACTACATTGTCTCCTTAAAAGAAAAACAAAAAAGAAAAACTTAAATGAAAATAGAAAGACTCTTTAACCTGTACCCTTTTCTCAAAATCGCCCCCATTTCACTCAATATTCTGTGATAACCTATATGGGAAAAGAATCTGGAAAAGAATGGATATGTGTATATATATAACTGATTCACTTTGCTGTACAGCAGAGATTAACACAGTAGTATAAACCAACTACAATAAAAATTTTGAAATGAAAAAAATAGTCCCTATTTCTAAGAGGTAATCACTATTATATATTGATGTATATAGCCTTTAAGACTTTAAAATATGGGAGTTCCCGTCGTGGCTCAGTGGTTAGCGAATCCGACTAGGAACCATGAGGTTGCAGGTTCGGTCCCTGGCCTTGCTCAGTGGGTTAAGGATCTGGCATTGCCATGAGCTGTGGTGTAGGTTGCAGACGCGGCTCGGATCCCGCGTTGCTGTGGCTGAGGCGAAGGCCGGCAGATACAGCTCCTGTTAGACCCCTAGCCTGGGAACCTCCATATGCCGCGGGTGCGGCCCTAGATAAAAAAAAAGACTTTAAAATTTTTTTACATGTTTAGGTACATACCCATGGAATAACAATTTTATTGCTTTGGATATGTTTTTAAAGTATACATATATCATGTAATGTTGTTCATTTGCTATGTAACATATTATCTACTAAATATTATGTTTTTGATCTCTATCCTTGTTGCTAACATAGCAATAATTCACTTGTTTAAATAGCTGTATTTCAGCCTAACATTAAATTCTATCTTCATAGGTAGAGAATTACTAATATCTGATTTTAGGGGGGTCTTGGACCCTCTGCTATGTCCTTACTCATTCTTTTATTTAAGTATCATTTCATCTTAAGTGGGTCTCATCAATAGCACAGAACTAGATCATTTTTTTTAATATGAGAATCTTTTGGGATATCCCGTTGTGGCACAGCAAAAACGAATCCAACTAATATCCATGAGGACACCGATTCAATCCCTGACCTTGTTCAGTGGGTTAAAGATCCGGCACTGCCATGAGTTGTGGGGCAGGTCTCAGATGCAGCTTAAATCCTGAGTTGCTGTGGCTGTGGTGTAGGTGGCAGCTGTAGCTCCAGTTCGACCCCTAGCCTGGGAACTTCCATATGCCGCGGGTGCAGCCCTAAAGAGAAAAAAATATATATATATATATAATAAATATATATATAAGAAAAAATATATGTATAAGAAATATATAATATATATATATAAAAGAAATATAGGACTTGGTGCTATTTAATTACTTTTAATAGTCAATATTTGTTTCTACTTGCTGCCTGGTGGCCTGGGCCAAGATGCAGCTCGTGTTTTCTCACTGTGTAGTCCATATCTGGCACAGAACCACCACCTTCTTGCTGTCCCTGCAGCGACTAGGTTTACCCACAAAAACTGGACTGTGGAGGTTACCTTTCCATTTCGGGGGTCAGCATACAAGCACACACTTGGCTTCATGTTTCAGCTTAATCCTGCTTCCATATTTCTGCAGAGAACTCTGTACTGGGATTCTGTAGTGTTAAACTGGATTAGTCAAATGAGTTTTTGTTTAATAGGTGGTAGACAAATGCGGGGGCAGACACTCCCTTGAAAATACGATTATACAAAGAACTGTATGTGAATCAAAGTTAAACAGGATGCAGTAGATGATCAAGGGAACTGGGGTAACACAGATTTCTTTTCTTGGAAAGTCTTCCAAGTAGTTGTCTGGTCCTTGAGGGCTGATGGGACATGAGCCAGTCCGGGCGTTGTAAACGCAAAGTCATGGAGATCTCAAAGAGCAGCACCGATTCAGAAAATGGCACAAATAGAGCGTCCTTCTCTCTGTGCGCCTAGAGAGAAGGACACAAAGAGAGGGGCGGCAGGAAAGATGGGAGACCCCAGGGCAGTGGGCAGGGGTCAGTGTCGACTGGCCTCCGAGTGTTGCCATAACGGTGGCTGGTGACTACCTCACCTGTTGGTTCTCCTCTCCCCCATCCCTGGCAACACTGAATTAGTCATCTACTTTTTCCCATCGAGCCTTGGCCTTAGAGACCTTTCCAACATGACACTCCCAGGGACAGTGCCATTCAAAAGAGTTGGCCTCTCTAAGAGCCCCCACCACGGTGCAGAGGGATTGGAGGCATCTCTGGAGCGCCGGACAGCAGGTTTGACCCCCGCCAGGCACAGTGGGTTAAGGATCCAGCATCGCTGCCTGTGGAATAGGTCACAAACTGCAGCTTGGATCTGATCCCTGGCCCGGGAACTCCATATGCCACGGGGCAGCCAAAAAATAAGAATTGGTTTCTCTGTCTGTCATCACTGATATGAACAATGAGGAGCCTCGGGTAATTGATTCGTCCCCCAGAAAAACAGCTCTGGTCAAAGGATAGACACAAAAGACGGAGGAGAAAGTGACTGGAGATGAGAGAATGAAGGTGTGCAATCAGGTAGGGTAAGCAATAGAGAGCAGAAGTAATCAATTTGAGAACTTGGCAAGTGGGCTCAATCCAGATTCAGTACTAAGAGGAAGAGGAGAGAAGAGGGTGGAAACCAAGGGACAATCAAGGACATCCCTATTTAGGAGGCTTTATGACCTGGACAACTGGGTGAGTGGGTGGTGCCCACATCCCCCCAGCCCACCTGTGCCTTTGGCTGCAGTTGTGATGAGCAGTTCCTGTGCGTGTCGTCAGCATCCTACTTCAAGTGCCTGGTAAATGCCTCTGCTTTTCTGACTCGTGGCTTTTGGAAATTCCTAGCACAGAAATAGCCCATAAATGGGGGAAAATTTATAAGCTTAAGAGTGGGGAGATGACATCAACTAAAAAGGAAAGTGAGTTGGTGGAGAAATGTCCCAGCATCCTGTCCTCTAAAGGGACAAATCCAAGGCACATTCCACGTGGCTCCTAAGGCTCCCGAGTGGGAGCAAACCTCAGCGGCCAGTGGTAGTAATCAGATCAATAGCACACCCTCTCTGGGGCTCTCCACCTGTCCTGGGTTTTCTCAACTCCACACTCCTCCTTCTGAGATGACCCGTCCAGTAAGCCACCTGCATCTTAGTTCTTGTTTTATGCTATGCTTTGGGAGTCATCCAAGAAAGGCTCTGATGAAAATGCCTTTATTTGAAAGGGATGGAGACTTCAAGAGAAGGCTAGGAATGAAAACTGGAGAGGGGACATAAAGTAGTTAGTTTGGGAAATGGGAAATGGAAACTCTCTGCGGTGCTTCCAAGCATGAAGGAAAAGCATGGCAGCTCTCGGTAATGGTGAGATGGCAAGTTAATGGATAAAAAGAAACCACATTTTACTGGTCATTGTCATCTGTGTTGTATTTGAGGTTGTTTTTTTTTTTTTTTTTTCCCCTCTGTTATGTGATGAATAGATAGTGGTGGAAGTCTGGAAGTGGGTGAAATCTTATGTCAAAAGCTAATCCACCCTGAAAAAAGACCAAAGGTGTAAACAAAAACTCTGAGAAAAGTTTATGGAGCCTGGCGTCCCGTACGCTCTACACACCTGTCAGCAAATCAATAGGGTTGCCAAGATGGCAAGTCAATGGATAAAGAGAAATTATGCTTCACTAGTCAACGTCATCTGTGTTGTATTTGAGTTGCTCTTTTTTTTTTTCCTCCTTTGAAGAAAGCTAAGCTTAAGAAGAAAGGTTAAAATGTTGGGGAAATAATGTGCAGATTGATGGCATTTGTGGGGACTTTGGAAAGACCAAGAGCATGGAGATGGGACCTGCTTCCCTTCCTCCTGCACAGTAACTGTCACTGATCACTGGGAAGGATAGTGTCTGCGTTTTGTGTGGAGCTGATGTGAAGGGCAGCTTATGAGTAAGCACTTTGTTTATAAAACTGTGCTGTAAGATGCATTGGCTACTAGCCACTTGTGGCTATTGGGGACTAGAAATGGGGCTAGCGTAACTGAGAAGTTTTATTACTTTAGTTCATTTAAACAAAGATGCTGAAGCAATGTAAAATATTTTTCCATGAAACACGACTTTGTTTTGGTAAGACTATATGGCACTTTCTTGAAAATTCCTCCTTTAAGTGGATATTTCTAAGGCTTAATATGAGATCTCAATAACAATGTTTAACAGCTTTATTGAAGTATAAGTCACGCACATTAAAAAGTGCATTTTAATGTATACAATCTGATGAGTTTGGACCTATGCAAACCCGAGGAAACCACCAGGGAAACAGACATAGTCACCACCTCTAGAAGTTTCCTTGTGTTCACCCTTTTGTGTGTGTGGTAAAAACACTTACCATAAGACCTGCCATCTTAAAGTACATGGTACACACCAGCAGCATAGCAGAAGTTCCTGGGCCAGGGATTGAACCAACATCACAGCAGTGACAGGGCCAAATCCTTTTTTTTTTTTTTTTTGCTTTTTAGGGCTGCACCTGTGGCATATGGAAGTTCCCTGGCTAAGGGTGAAATCGGAGCTACAGCTGCTGACCTACTCCACAGCTGGATCCTTAACCCACTGATCAAGGCCAGGGATTGAACCGGCATCCTCATAGATCCTAGCTGGGTTTGTTAACCACTGAGACACAAAAGGAACTCCCTGGTTTTGGTTTGTTGTTTGTTTTGTTTTTCTTTTCTTTTTAGGGCCATACATACAGCATATGGAGGTTCCCAGGCTAGGGGTCCAATTGGAGCTGCAGCTGAGGCCTCTGCTATAGCCACAGCAACACCAGATCCAAGCTTCATCTGAGGCCTAGGCTGCAGCTTGCCGCAACACTGGATCCTAAACCCACTGAGCAAGGCCAGGGATTGAACCCACATCCTCACAGACACTATGTCAGGTTCATAACCTGCTGAGCCACAATGGGAACTCTGAAATGCCAGATCCTTAATCACTAGGCCACCAGGGAACTCCAAAACAAAATTTTGACTATAGGCCTCATGAAGTACACCAAATTCCTAGAAGCAATTCATCTTGCTAATTCTCATGTAGTATTTTGCAAGGAGAACGTTTCGGATATGTTAGATTAAAGTACTTTTCATTTTTAAATAATTTCATTTTTTGCTTTAATTTTATTTATTTATTTTTTTTTTGTCTTTTTACGGCCACAGCCATGGCATATGGAGGTCCCAGGCTAAGGGTCCAATTGGAGCTATAGCGTCTTGCCCACGCCACAGCCACAGCAACACCAGATCTGAGCTGCGTCTGCAACGTATACCACAGCTCACAGCAATGCCAGATCCTTAACCCACTGAGCGAGGCCAGGGATCTAACCTGCATCCTCATGGATACTAGTCAGATCTGTTTCTGCTGAGAAACGATGGGAACTCCTCTTTTTGCTTTTTATAAATGTGGCTATTAGAAAATTAACTTTTATATATACATGACTAACACCATAATGCTATTGACAATCTTGGTATAAAGCGTTCTCAATGTATAAGGTGAAAGACCTCTGCTTAAGGGAAGCTTCTAGGTACAAGGATTACGCCTGAGGCAGCCTCTCTTTGACCTTATGCCACTTGTGTGTCTGCTACACTGATATATCTTCACACTTTGGGGCCTGGGAATGAAAGGCATAAGTCCTATAACAAAAGAAAAATTTGCTAGGGTTTAGTTTTGATTTGTTTTGATTTTTGACCCAGACTTTGGCTCTTTCATCTATTTGTCAGTTGTTTGTTTTATTGAGGCCGAGAGCCCTGGATTTTCTTTCAAAATGGCAGGAAGAGGGGTGAGGATGGGCTCTGAGGAGGAAACCCAACCCAACCCAACCCAAGCCCTTGGCCCCGCAGAGAACAGAGCGAGGGTGTGGCCGGACTGCCTTGGCACCTAGGGACAAAGGGATCAGGTGGAGGGCAGCTTGGGGTGGAGGTCTCAACAATCCGTGCGGAGGATGCTAGGCCTGGGGAGCAAGGCTGTTCCCAAGACAGGGTCCAGGAGAGGAGACCGGGGCCAAAAGCCGCTGGTGCTGGGAATCCCAGCAGAGTTACAAATCACAACGGTGCAAGCCTCAGCAATGAGCTGCTGGAGAAAACACAAGGCAGGGGTGGAGTCCGAGGCGTCCTCCCACGGTCCACGTCATTCCTGCCAGGCGAGATGGCCTCACGGCCCATCCCTAGTCTGGGACGCTCCAGCCGCCCAGATGCTGACACACGTGTTTACTTCCCCGGCCCTCGTGTTCAAAGCACACTCCGCTGGGCTCTCTTCAGATGAGTTGGTGTTGTTATTTTGGCTCCTCTACATTCCTCGCACAAAAGTCTCATTTGCTTGTTCCCCTCCCCCACTGACCTGGGATCGCCTCCATCGTCTGCCTGTCGCCAGTGCCCAGGAAGGTCACCAGCTACAAACAAGAAGCAGGACTGGTGGGCAATGCCCGTGGAACTGGGATTAAGAAACATCACTCAAGGATGTGTCAATCCCAGTAATTTTTTAAAAAGTATTTACAGTGTTGAGTCAGTTACTGCTGTACAGCATCGTGACCCAGTCATCCATAAATGTACATTATTTTTCTCAATACCTTTTTTTTTAAAGTTCCTGCAGATTCCTTCCAGAGCAACCAACAGATACTTAAATATTCAGATGCACGTGTATATTAAAGCCCAGGATGTACAGTAATGCCTCCCTTTTGTTGTCATTCTAGGAAAGGGGCCCCCCCACTCTTCAAATGGGCTAGGGAAGTTATTTTCAAGAGCCGTTCTTTGCAGCTGGATTGTTCCCTAACTCAACGGAGCTAAAACCCTCCCAAAGAAGTAAGCTGTCCTCACGGAAATAGCTGAAAGAAACACACCAAGTTTCTTGGCTTGACGCAGCAAGGCAGGCTGCGACGTATTAGCTCTGCCCTTAACAACAAGTTTCACTGGGCCGATGAGAGAGGTTATGGAAACTTATCAAGGGAAAGAGGACTCCAGCTTCAGCTGGCCAGCAGATCATCGGGTAATCACTGCAAGGAAAATACTGAACCGGCACCAAGACTCACAAAGCAGCTTATTATAAGGATTTAATATACAGTATTATGGAGACTCCGCATAGCCCTTGTAATGGGATACAGAGCCTTGCTCCTCTCAGTCCCTGGTTCAGATCTGGACGGAGTCCACTTCAACTAAAATTAGTTGCCATTTGAGACAATTTGGAGGCTTTGGCAAGACAACTTGGTCATCTCCTCCCAGCTACCAGGAGAGCTGACCTCCCCAAAGTCAAAACTCCCAACTGATGATGGACGTTGTCATGCTACAGACTCCCTTTTATAGCAGAGATTGCATTCCCACTAAGAGTATTTGAAGGATGTTGTCATTACCAACTGCAACTCTGTGACTGGAAGGGTCGAGTACCAGAGAGTCAAGATTACAAGGGTTTAAAAAAAGGCAAAAAAAAAAAAGAACTCTTCGAGGGCAAGTTTAATTCTTTGGACTTCCTTTAAGAAAGCAAATGGTGGCTTGATAACTGTCAGTCATTGTAGCCATCAGGACACTATTTCCCATGGGCCAAGTCTACCCTGTCCCTAAGAGCAGGTGGAGCATCTTCCAAGGAAGGCATGCTCCAGGGGAGTCATCCTTCAGAGCTATGTGCTTTCTTTAATGCTCACTTTTCCTAGAATCTCCTTTATCCTTGCTTGTCTAGCTATGACCAGTCCAATGGTTGTGTTTGCACAACAAGGATAAAATTAGATCAGCAGAGTTTGCTATCCATCTCCAACCCTGACAGCTACACCCTGCTTTGCAACACACTTGTTTCATAGAATTTTAGGAAATAAGAGGGTATCAGAAAAGTACCTGTGAACATCGCGGTGCCTGAGGATGCTAAATGCCCAGGTGGGCTTCTGAAAGACATTTCTAAGCATCATTGTTAAGTCCATAGTCCAGGACCTGCTCCAGTCATTGATGCAGACCCTCTCCTGCATTGACTCAGCCAGAAAAATGGAGTTTCAGGTAGAGCTGGAGAAAAGACTGATATCTCTAGAGCTTTTGGGCTTCCCGCCCACATTCCTGGGTGTCTCTGTGTTCACCACCATCACCTGGCATCTTGGACTCGTTCCTGTGGCTCTAAACACCCAGCGTACACATTAGTTACAAAAATCTTCTCCAAGTGCAGTGTTCCAGGAAACCAGAATCTAGACTGATACATGCTTTCTGATTTGTGCAGCCTGAAAATTCTGTGGAGGTATAGGCAGGCCTCTTCAGGTCTCCAGGTTTCGCTTCAATCTGTCATCATCTCAAGCCAGAGTCATTGAAACGTGAAGAGAGAGGATCTGGAACCATCTCCACCCTCACTAAAGAAGCAACCGTGTATGTGGAGAAAAGGGAACCCTTCTATACTGCTGGTGGGAATGCAAGTTAGTGCGACCTATGGAAAACAGTGTGAAGATTCCTCAGAACAGTAAAAACTACCGTATGATCCAGTATTTCCACTCCTGGACATATGCCTGGACAAAACAATGATTCAAAGGGATACATGCACCACCAGTGTTCATTGTAGTATTATTCACAATAGCTAAGACACGGAAACAACCTAAATATCCATCAACAGATGAACAGATGAAGATATGATACACATATACAATGGAATACTACTCGGCCATAAAAAAGAATGAAATGATGCCATTTGCAGCAACATGGATGCACCTAGATATTCTCATACTTGGCTCAGATCTGTGTTGCAGCAGACGTAGCTCAGATTCAATCCCTTACTAGGAAATATGCCATGGTATGGCCCTGAAAAAAGAAAAAAGAAATGGATAAGCGATGAGGTCCTACTCTATAGTACAGGGAACTATATCCAATCTCCTGGGATAGACCATAATAGAAAGAATGTGTGTATATATATATATATATATACATATATATATATATATATATATATATATATATATATATATATATAACTAAGCCACTTTGCTGTACAGCAGAGGTTAGCACAACATCATAAATCAGCTATATTTTAATAAAAAGAAAAAAAGAAGCAACCGTCTAGGTGGTAAGAGACACAAGAACAGTCAGCTGAGGGACACCATCAAAGGCATTTTTAGACATCATGGAGGAGGAACAGCACAGCTCTGTCTGGCCCTTAAGATCTTGTTCACGGAGTTCCCACTGCAGCTTAAGAACCCACTAGTATCTATGAGAATGCAGGGTTGATCCCTGGCCTCGTTCACTGGATTAAGGACCCAGTGTTGCCATGAACTGCAGCACCGTTTGTTGAAGATGGGGCTCAGATTCTGCACTGTTGTGTCTGAGGCATAGTCCTCAGCTGCAGCTCTGAATGGACCCCTGGCCTGGGAACTTCCATATGCCGCTAGTGCAGACATAAAGAGGAAAAGAAATGCATTTCAGTCACCTGTGTGCTCCTCCTTCGTGACTGAAATAGCTTGAGATGTGGCCTGATGGAAATGTGCCTTATTGGCAGCATCACTACCATGGAGCATGCTTTTCTGAAAGTGCTGACAGCGCTCCCAAGTTCTGAACAAGATAAAGTGTTGTCTCCCCCATTAGATTCAACATATGCTCCAGCTGGGCAAAACGTACTTCACGTAGATTTGGAAAACAGGGTTAGAGTCCAGGCCGTGGTGATTACAGATTTTTCACCTTCGTGAACATCCAGCAAGGTCTCAAAAATCGTGGAGGACTGAGGGCAGTTCCCCATAGCGAGGGGCTGGGAGACACAGCACAAGACATCCAATGACTTGTACTTTTTTTTTTCCTGTCTTTTGTCACTTTAGGGCCACATCCGCGGCCTATGGAGGTTCCCAGTCTA
>PVHT021183617.1:7042340-7058438 GCA_004024745.2 Catagonus wagneri
TCTCTCTCACCTTTTTTTTTTCTTCACTTGTTCTACCCAGTTATTTCAGGGGTTTCTTGCAGTTTTTGGAGGTTTAAATTGATCAGCATTCAGATGATGATTTGTCCAACTTGTTTTATATTTAGATGCGTTTTTTGATGTATTTGTGGGAGAGGGTGAGCGCGACCTCTTACTCCTCCGCCATCTTGCCGCCTCCCGAGGTTCCCAGTCTAGAGGTCCAATCGGAGCTACAGCTACCGGCCTACACCGCAGCCACAGCAATGCCAGATCCGAGCCACATCTGTGACCTACACCACAGCTTACGGCAACGCCAGATCCTTAACTCACTGAGTGAAGACAGGGATTGAACCCACAACCTCATGGTTCCTAGTCGGATTCGTTTCCACTATGCCATGATGGGAATTCCCAATGACTTGCATCTTGATTCCCATAGGCCACCAGCTTCCCTCCAGCATCGCAGTAACCGTGCGTGTCGCTACAACCTTCCAAACTACCATCCTCAAGAATCACTGAGCTAGAATGTCCATCTAGGGACTTGGTGCCGCTCTGCAGTGTATCATCCATAATTTACTGTACATACTTGTTCAGTATGTTACACCGACTAAATTCTAAGTTCTTAGAGGGCCAGAACTATGCCTGTTCCAATCACCACTGGATCGCCTGACATGGGCTAGGGGCTCAGTAACGGCTGTTGCATGAATCAATGAGGACATGAATAAATGGATGAGTACCACACAGTCATCAGAACTTCGCTGGTTTCTAAGCTTGTGCTAAGTCTACACTGCAATGCTTAAAGAAATTTGCCTTTCAAGATTTAACTTTAGGCTTAATGTCTATTTCCATTAGACTTTTTTCTTTTTTAAAATTAATTTATTAATTTTATTTTAGTCGATTTACCAATGTTTTGCCAATTTCCACGGTACAGTAAAGTGACCCAGTGACTCATATTGTCTTCTATCATTTTCTATCCCAAGTGATTAGATATAGTTCTCTGTGCTATACAGCAAGCCCTCGTTGCTTATCCATTCTAAATGTAATATTTTGCATCTACTAACCCCAAATTCCCAGTCCACTCCATGGCATCTCATTCGGACAGAAGAATACACTGAACTCAGTATCTGAAGCATCAGAGTGATTTCTTGAGTCAGAGTAAAGGGGCTTATTTCCAGAGAGCCAATACTGAGAGAAAGTAAAGAAGGCTGGCCTCAGAGATCTAAAACCTTCTTCTGGTCCTGCCTTCTTTTTCTTTGCGACTGCATTCGGTCCTCTCTGCGCTGAGGCCTCCAGTGTCTGGTCCCACCTCAGGGAAGACCTCACATGGGTAAGCATTCAGAGCCCAGCCTTGTTGGACTGGGAGTCAGGATGGTTGGCTTTTCAAGCCAGTCTTGCCATTAACCAGCTGTGCCACTTAGGAAAGTTCCCTCCCTTCTCTAAGTCTCTGTTTCCTTGTTCATCAAACCGAAAGTTTCTGCTGTTTCTTTCCAGCTCTAATATTTAATATTTCAACAGTATTTCACCACTGGGAATAAAAAGGGATCCGTGGACACAAAGTTGTGAAAAAGTTAGACCATGGCTTGTAAGAAAGGCAACGGCTGGAAACAGAGCTTTACCTAGTTAAGTGACAAAATACCCTGGGAATTTCACAGAAAAAAGGGAAGGAAAACAAGTGTGTTTGGATTGCATGGTTTCTGTAAAGTGAACGTCACTAATTTTACTCTCCATCTAAAGAAGTTTTATATTTTCTTTTACATTAGCTGGCAAAGCTGTTGCACTATGTACTCTTATTTTCCTTCGCTTTCAGTGTTCAGAGAAGGCCTAAACTATCCAAAACAGGCCCCACATTATAATGGTGGCTATCACCTATCAGCCATGAGAATCCAGAGACCTGGATTCAATCCCTGGCCTGGGATTTTGGCACTTTGCAGGCAGGGCTGAAAAGAAAAGACAAGAAAAGAAATGAGAATCCAGACACCTCAGTGCTCACGGCGGCAGAACAATGATTCTCTCCCTTGCAGAATCCTTGAAACTCGGAACTGCCACTTAAGGATCAAACTCTGTTTTACTTAATCCTAAGCACACACGGGATTAATATGGAGATTTTAAAGAGCTGTAAAGTGGAGGTTCTAGATCATCTCAGGATTAGCCCATACAAGGAGGGAATGGCTGGTCTCTGGAGAGAAAGGAATGGAAATGCATTTATGTGACTGCAGGGTTTTATTTGAACAGAGGTCAGTCTCTCATCCAGGTGACTTTTGGAAGGGTTTTTCACCTGCAGTGGGCACCAGGCCATGTGGTGCACACGTGTCATCTGTCAGTTTTGTTGGATGCAGAAGCATCTCAATGGCCCCTGTGAGGCACTAAGCTGGACCCCTTCCCCCAGCATCTCCAGGTATCCCCCAGTCAGCCTTCCTCCCAGGGGCAAAGGAACACTGGGGCTGCATGAGAACTGTGTGTCTACTAGAACGAATTAACATGCTCTACCCCAGGAAGAATGGCCTTCCTCCTCATGCTGAAGGAGGCGAAAGAAGTATGGATGGTCCAGATTTATGTATTCACCTGCCACAGGATCTTGAGCTGAGCCAATGGCAGAGAATGCTATTGAAAACTTTATCAATCTTTAGTGACTTGACAGTTACAAGATAAATGAGTCACAGGTAAGAGATGTACAGTGCAGAGAATATAATCAGTACTACTGTAATATCTTTGTAAGGGGACCGGTGGTAACTGGACTTAGGGTGGCGATCATTTTTTAACATATAGAAATGCTGAATCCCTAGGCTGGGCACCAGGAAGCAACGCAGTGTTGCAGGTCAATTATACTTCAAAACGAGCAAATTCATAGAAAAAGAGATCAGATGTGTGGTTACCAGAGGTGCTGGCTGGGGGAAGAGGGACTTGGATGAAGGTAAGCAAAGGTACAAACTTCCACTTCTAAGTAAGTACCAGGGATATAATATACAACATGATAAATATAATTAACACTGCTGTGTACTACATGCAAAAGTTGAGAGTAAATCCTAAGTGTTCTCTTCACAAGAGAAAAAATTTTTTTTTCTTGTCTTTTACAATGATGGATGCTCACCAAACCGACTGTGGTAATCATTTCAGGATGTATGTAAGTCAAATCACCATGCTGTACACTCTAAAATTACAGGGCTGTATGTCAATTATATCATAATAAAATTGGAAGGAAAAAAAGTCTTTAGTGACTAGAAATTGGACAGTGTGTGTGTGTGTGTGTGTGTGTGTGTGTGTGCGTGGTGCCAAGGTAAGCACCAGGCTTTTGAACCATACCACTCAGCCTTGAACTCCAAGAGCATGACATCAAACTATAAGCACTTTAGTACCACGCCAGGTAGGAAATCCCTGGATTCAATCTGAAAGGATCTGAAAGCCCCAGCACACATTCTTTTCACCTTGAATTCAGAGCTCTCACCTATGGGACACTCCACCGACCCACTTCCACTTTCGGTTATAAGCAGTCAGAGGAGGAGGACATGGCAGAAAGGATGTGGGGTGTGCATGGAGTACTCTTTTCTTCCAATTCCTCAAAAGAAAAAAAAAAAGAAAAATGGAGTAAACTGACGGCCAAGGTGGCAGAAGGCAATAATAGCCTTGTCTCTCCCCCCATTTAAGTTTTTGAAGCTTAACACAGTTTTCATTTTTTTCAGCATTAATTCAGATCTAAAGGTCCCTTCCCTTCCCTCCCACCCCCAAGTCTCCTTCCCCTTGAATCGGCTGCTCCAGCAGCATCTTCCCTGCTATTATTAGTGGATAATTGCTTAACATTTTCTCGAGGTAATTAACCTTGCCTTTGAAATGAAAGAAATCCTTAAATTGACCAAGATGATGAAAGCCGTTCTTTCATGTAATTTAGTCTCATCTCAGCCAATACCAGCCCTTAAGTACATCAATTTCTAGCTCAAAGGCAGGGCGGAAGAATAAGCAGCGGCAATACCATTAAAGAGAGAAACTCAAGGTCTTAGCGCTGTCAGGCTCAATTTCTTTAGAACAGTGCTTCCAAACTGGCAGCCTGGTGGCAAAGAGGCTGGTGTTTCTCTTTAAGCTCTATGCAGTGACCTTGACAGAGGACATCCGTTCGAAGGAGCTCGTGTCAGGCTGAGAGCCGCCTGCTAGGTGCTGCGAGCTGACCTAAAGGCTCTGGAAGTTCACCGAGGACTGAGAATTGTGTTGAAATGTAATTTCTCTTAATTAAAGTTTTTAGCAACACCGATCGGTCACATTGAGCTCTGATCTTCTACCTGGTCTGTCAGTCCCGCCCACATTTCTACACAGGCCTGTTTCACAATTAACTGGGTAAAAGCATCTCCTTGAAGATCCTCGTTTTGGGGGTTGCGATACCCCACAGGTGGCGTTTTATCTCCCTGCCTCCACCTCAGGGTTTGCCCAGCTGATTTCAGGCTCATGGACATCAGAATTTTCCTCTCGCCAAGAGAAAGATTTCCAAGATGGAGACTAAACAACATCCCCCGGGATCTCGTTCCAAAGGTTGGAAAACTTCTGTGCCAGGAAACCACTTTGTGGTTGCATTAGAAGCCCTCCGCCGCCCTGTGGTTAGAGGAAGTCAGTTTACCGCAGGCCTTTTATCACCCAGGGGCTGCACTGAAGCTTTCTGGGTGACCCTGGCTCACACCCCAAACCAGAAGAAGGCCCTGAGGAGCTTTTTAAGGACCATCCAGAAACCCTCAGAGATACACGGCGTCCAGGCCAGATCCCGATCTACTGAAAGAGATTTAAAAAAAAAAAAAGGGGGGGTGGGGGGGGGGCGTGATGATCACTTTGGCGCCCTCTAGGGGCAGTTTGTTGCCATCTTGTGATTGTGAAATAGCACGTTTGGGGAATTTCGTGTCTGTATGGAGACAAACGTCTTGTTAGCTATTTCCTCATATGGCTTACCAGTACTCTTCCCTACATTCTTTTTGTTGATTATTTTACATGACCACAGGATCCCTTTTCTCATGGAAACTTCATCATAAAATCCTGTACCAAAGGGGAAAAAAAAACCCCAACAACAACAAAATTAAAGCCAGAGATTTTGATTGTGTCTATCAGTTCTGTTTATTTTGATGCAAGCACTGGAGGCAGCTCTTCAGCCATCCTTTTTGAATGCTTCCCATTCACAAACATGTGATTTGCGTTGGTTTTATTCCCCCTGTAACAAATGGGGACCTCTGGCATGGTGCATCATATTTAAGAGCCTGACGGTTAGCGTCTGACTGTGATTCCCAGCACAACTACTTACTGTCTTTGGGTAAGTTACTTAACTTCTCTGTGCTTCAGTTTCCTCAAGTATAAAATCAGCCGGGTAAGAATGCCTTCCGCTTCAGGTTGCTTTGACAATTTCAATGAGATGATGCCTAAAAAGCAAGACAGCAGCCTTCCCCTGCGTCCAGCAAGTCTGTGTGCTCAAGCCCAGAGAGCAGAGGAGACTCAGAAGTCACATGACAAGAGCACCCACCTCACAGGCTGGTTAAAGGCATTGAATTAATTCATGAAGGCAAAAGACTAGAATATAACGCGCGCCTCTAGTAAATACTTGAAATTGTTTGCTCCTGTTGCTTTCCTTGTTTATTTATATCTCTATTTTAGTGGCGCAAACTGAAATAGAGATAAGCAACTTGCTTAGGAAACAGACAGTTAGCAAGCAGTGAAGTCAGATGGATTTCTGGACTCTGCTCTTTCCCAGTGTCTCTCTCTGCATACTCAGTGTTACTGTCAATATTGTTTTGACAGGAGAAATAGTTTCAAATAGATCTGCTGTCACCTTACTGAGGGGAGGTTTCTAATTCATCAGCCTGGCAAAGTGACTTACACTGAGACTCAAAAGAGCAACCATCAATCAGTTTTCTGGTGGCCTAGGGCTCACCTTTTTGTATTTGACAGTAAGAAATTATTTTCCTCTTGCTAAAACTTTTGAGTTGATCTAGGAGAGAGGAGACGATTGATAAGGAATTTAAAGAGGGAGGATTCAGAGGAAAGCAGGGAAGTATTCTCAGGGAATCTTCCCGCTAAGGTGAACTGACATCAGAAATGCTGGTAACTTCTGACATTTTCTCTAGAAAAGGCTGGGGCCACTCCCCTTTCTGATTCTCAACATAAAAACTGTCTAGCACAGAAGATGCTTCTGTCCCCGGGAAGTGATTGAAGAATTTCCATTATTTCCATTGAACTTGGGTAGAGACATTCTGTGCTTACAATCACTCGTTTGTAATGTAGTTTTGATAAATCTGCTCCCTGACGGGTGGTTGGTTTTCTTTTCCTCCTTCTTCCTCCCTCTCTGCCTCCCCTCCCTCCCTCCTACCACTCCCCCTCCCCATCCCTCCTTCCTCCCTCTTCCTCTTCCCCTTCTTCTTCTTCTTCGTCCTCCTCCTTCACCTCCTCCCCCCTCATCCTTCCTCCCCCCTCCTCTTCTTCTTCGTCTTGAATTGAGATGTAATTGACACACAACCCTGTCTTAGTTTAAGGTGTACGGCATAATCATTTGGCTTACATACAGCATGAAACGATAACCACAAAAACTTTAGTGGACATCCATCATCTCATAGAGATACAAAAATCAAGAAAAATACCTTTTTTTCCTTGTGATGAGAACTCAGGATTTACCTTCTTCTTCTTCTTTCTTTCTTTTTTTTCTTTTCTTTTTTTTTTTTTTTTTTTTTTTTTTTTTTTTTTTTTTTTGCTTTTTAGGGCAGGACTCGTGGCATATGGAAGTTCCCAGGCTAGAGGTCAAATTGGAGCTACAGTTGCCAGCCACAGCCACAGCCACGCGGGATCCAACCCGCATCTGCGACCTACACCACAGCTCATGGCAATGCCAGATCCTTAACCCACTGAGCAAGGCCAGGGATCGAACCCGCATCCTCATGGATCCCAGTCCAGTTCGTTAACCGCTGAGCCACCACGGGAGTAGGATTTACTTTCTTAACCACTTTCATATGTACTGTAGAGCAGTGTTAGTTATGTTTACTGTCATGCATATTATATCCCTGGCACTTATTTATCTTATAACTGGAAGTTTGTAGCTTTTTCCTGCCTTCTTTCAATTGCCCCTCTCCCCAGCCCCTGTCTCTGGCAACCACAAATCTGCCCTCTTTATCTATGATTGTGTTTGTTTGTTCTTGAGGTATCAATGACCTACATGCAACACAGTGTTAGTTCCTGGTGCACAACATAGTGATTCAATATTTCTGTACTTTTCAAAGTGAGCACCACGATGCCTGGTTACCACCTGGTTCTCTTCAGCTATCTTTGTTAGCCTTTCCCCAGCTCCGCTATCTAAACTGCTAAACCCCAGCGTCTTCTCAAGTCAAGGATTTCCCATTGATTCTCCAAAACCAGATTTCCAGTGGGGCGATGAAGCACTCATCGCTAGATTGTTACCGTCGGTGAAAAATCTCCTGCTCGTGAAAAATCTACTGCTCGTCTGCTTGATGTCTACAGCTGCTGAGGCTGTGGAAACTCAAAGCTCTGAGGTCATCTTATTTTGTCTGAGGGCAGAAGATAGTTTGTTGTTTTAGGAAAGGCACTCCTTAGGCATTTTCTAGCTATTGGGCGGAGAAAAAAAAAAAAAGCTACTGGAAATTCCTGAGTTTTTCTGATGTTGAATGCAAAAAAAATGTATATGAAAGGAGGTGCTTTCTTTAGAGGTATTGCAGAGATATATGCCTACCTTTGAGTTCCATCTGGCCAGAAGAATTCCTAGTACATTTTTCTATCCCTTATTTAGGCAAGGTGAGAAAATACTTCAGAGATTAGTTTACTTTTGAATTCACATGCTCTGTAAGAAGGAAAGAGGCCCACTCATATTGAAGTAAAATCCCTGGGAAAAAGGTTTCCCCTGGGAGTGCTGACTAGGTAAGAGGAGGGGATTTTCCGGTTGAATATTAGACTTGAACAGCCTTGAAGACATCCTACTGCCTGAGAGTTATCCTCGCTAAATAATCACTATTAATGGTACAAGCAAGGAGACAACAATGACAAGCCCACTTGGCATTTGTTTTCATACTGGTGTTTGCCGTGAGAAGTTCAAGCACTGTACGTCAGACTGCAGAGGGCCTCTCAGGTATGTTATTGCTCCCCGTAACAGATGGAGAGGCGGTCCCGTTGTGGCTCAGCGGGTTAAGAACCCGACTCGTATCCATGAGGATGCAGGTTTGATCCCTGGCCTTGCTCAGTGGGTTAAGGATCCAGTGTTGCCTCAAGCTCTGGTGTAGGTGGCAGATGCAGCTCTGATTCAAGTTTCCTAGCCTAGGAACTTCCGTATGCTGCAGGAGCAGCCCTAAAAATAAAAAATAAAATAAAAAAAAAAAATCCAGTAGCGGTGGCAAATAATTTTTTTAAAAGATGGAAAAACTGAAATTGTGAAGGTATCTGTCTCATTAAAGGGTCTAGAATAAATCTCTCAATCCAGACAGAAAAGAACACAGATTTCTCTCAATATTCCATACTGCACCTTTTTTTTTTTTTTTTTGGTCTTTTTGCCTTATCTAGGGCTGCACCCGCGGCATATGGAGGTTCCCAGGCTAGGGGTCTAACAGGAGCTGTAGCCACCGGCCTTCGCCACAGCCACAGCAACGCGGGATCCGAGCCGCGTCTGCAACCTACACCACAGCTCAAGGCAACGCCCAATCCTTAACCCACTGAGCAAGGCCAGGGATTGAACCCGCATCCTCATGGTTCTTAGTCGGATTCGTTAACCACTGAGCCACGAAGGGAACTCACCATACTTCACCTTTTAATACACACCATAATTCCAAAGATAGGGTGGATAAGAGAGGCAGGGACACAAGGTATTAGGGTATTAATTCATTACCTTGACTTTCACTGAGTACTTGTTACATAGAGCTGTTGCCCCAGGCAGTAGGGAACAGAGAGTCCCTAGTCTCTCAGAGCTTACATTCTGGTGGGAGGAGATCGAAAGTAAATTTTTTAAAATATCAGGTGAGGATGAGTGCTATGGAAAGAACAGAACAAAGGAAGGGAGGGGGCCGGGGAAGGCTGAGCGTCTTTCGGGGCCTTATTTTATGCAGTGTGGTCAAAGAACACCTTCACTAAAAAGTCACATTTTGAGCAGGTGTTAAAAAAGGAAGCTGGGCTTCGGCGATAGAAGTGAATAGCTGGGGGCCACCTGGAGAAGCTAGAAGATTTCTATCTATATCAGAAAGAGAGTAGGAACTGAGGTTGGGAATTGAGAGTGGGGGAGAGTTTTTGAAAATACTAGGGAGTCGTGAGTGTGCACAGAAAGTGAAGAGAAGGAAGCGTGGGTTTTTATGTTTTGCTGCTTGTCAATGGTATAAAAATGTACTTCCCCTAACCCCACCCCCCCACCTTTGACACCTGAGAAGCTGATAAAGATATAAATCAGTTCAGATTACATTTTGGTTATGTTGCCAAAACTCGGCCTCTGTTTGCCAGGCCAAGTAGAATTGCGGAGTCAGAGTTTTTAGTGAAGTAGAAAAAATTACCTTTATTGCTTTGCCAGGCAATGGAAGCCACAGCAGGCTAATGACTTAAAGACTGTGCCCTCCTTGGGAGAGATGAGGAGGAAGGAAGTTAAGAGAGAACAGTCTGGGCCTCAGACACCAGACAAGAAAGTGATGGAAGAGGAAGACAGCAGCAGCAGTGGGCACCCCTTAGCCCCAGCCAAGAGGAAAATGTGGAGGGACGTGGGGTCGTTCAGGGAGAAAAGGGACTTTGTGACCCCAGCCTCTTTGCTTTAAAAAAAGAAACTTCACTCCCAAACATTTTGTCTGTGTAGCTTGAAAATCTACCAATTAGATTCATTTGGGTTAATATTAAAAAATCTCAAAATGAGGCCATCATTCTTTCATCTCTTCCTGTAAATCGGTCTAATAAATACGTGTTGACATCCTTGTTTAATCAAGTTTTCTAAGAGGGTGGAACAGAACCACCATCTTGGGACCCAGATTACAAGGCCAATACAAGAGTGGTGAGTTGAGCAATAATCGAACAGAAAAAGATGCTGACAGTTTTTGTTCTGGTGTCAGCCCAGAGCCATGATGCCAAAGGAAGGCCAAGCCACTGATGTGAACCTTGCATCTGAGCCCTGTCCTTGGCCATGACCTCCAGGGTCTCTAAAGTTCCAGACTTGTGTTCACTTATCGTAGAGTCCCTGGCTATCTGCTCCGAGGTAGTCCTGGATTTTGGCAGAAACAATACAAACGTCCACTCATGTCCCCCTCTTTATCCTGGGGGCCGTTTGCAAATTTTACCCAGCTCACTGTGGCACCAGGATGCGTTCTCTTCTTTCTCCCATCTTCAAGGTCAAGAATTTGATTCCTGATTGTTGAGAAAGGCCAGGCTTCTCCTAGGAAGGAAATGTCTTTGTTAGAGAAGTCTGTGTCAGATTATTTTGTCTGTTAACAGCAGAAACAGAAGATAATGAGGACTGTTTGAAAGAGACCAGCACTGACAAATGGTACACATTTTTGAACTGATTTCAAAGTACAAACTCCTATTTCATTTCATTTTCTAAGGCTCTGAATAACTTATAGACAATTTAATTGCCTGTATTTGGAATAGGGAATTCCTAAAATGCTGAGTATAATATTTGGATTTAAAGAAAAAAGACACCATAATGGAGGCCATTGTTCAAGTAAGTAGAGACAGGTTCACGTATTTCAAACCTTGGAGAAAATATAAAGAAGGTCATTGAGCTCTAATTTGAAAGAATTCCATGGAAAGGCTTAGAAAACAATCCACTGTGAGAATATGAGACAGAATTATAATATTTACTGGGCAATTGTTTGCTAAGAAGCATTTATTTTATACCACTTTTTAATAAGACCAAACTGTCAAACTGTTTAAAATTCCATTGGAAAAAATTTGGATTATCGCAAAAGTGTTTACTCTTTTACCCTTCCACGAATATTGGATTACTCATGGAAGACAATGGAAAGAATCTGAGAAATGCTAGCTTTAGCAGCAACTCAGACTGCAATTCAGAAATATTATAGACTATGTAAATGAATAAGACTTTTGGACATGTATTAACATAGCTGCAATAGTGTTGGTGCTATGTAAGGCACAAAGAAATTAAAAAATCCCAGCATTATCAGCAGAAGTGACCCTTTGGAAAACGATGGTACAAGGTAGATATTCTTCCCATATAATGACTGTGCTTGCATGAGAAAAAAAGTCATTTTTATCTTGTTTTGCTAAATACCATTAACTCCAGCAGCTATAATTCCTAAGTCATTCAACAATATGCATCTTTTTAAAGTGGCTCTGGAATTATGGACATATCACCTATGAAGGTATTGCAATCAAATGTACATTCACTAAGTGTACATCCACGTAAAAGCATGTTTAGAACAAGGCTGAGCTCTCTTGGTATTTAAAATGACTTTTGATTCGTTGTTTTAACACCAAATGGGCATGTCCACCTGTTTCTATGACATCTGAGTTCTGGGGACATACACATATAATGATGCAACAGTTCTTAGCTGCATGTGCATCATGTGGAGGGCTTGTCACAACAGATTGCTGGGGCTGTCCCCAGAGTTTCTGAGTCAGTACCACTGAGGAAATGTGCTTCTCACAAGCTCTGTACAGTACTGATGCTGCTTTCCAGGGTACCACACTTTGAGAACCACTGGAATAAAGGAATCTGGGTAGCAGGTCCCAGAAGTGATTTTAGGAAACAAATCTTTGTGTGTGGGTCAGGCTGGTCTTGCACAAAATGAAAAGAAATCCAAGCTTTCCCCCAATGGTCCAGCCTCCCTGATGCCTCCCACCTCCACACAGTTTTTCCCACCTCCCTCTGGTTTTTCGAATTCTCCTTCCTACATCCGGTTCTCAAAAATATTCACAGATCCTATGATCATAATTTACCCTAAAATGTAAATTAATCACAGCAGTTATTCCTCTCGGTGACTTTTGCATTTTAACTTGGCTCAAAACTGTAACCCGGGTGTTGGAGATGGAAATATTGTAAAACTGGGTTGTGATGATGGTTGTACAACTACAAATATAAAAAAATTCATTAGTGTTTAGCAACAACAACAAACCCTGTAAACCTGGGAGTTCCCTGGTGGCCTAGCAGGTTAGGGATCTTGTGTTATCACTGCTGTAGCTCCCATCACTGCAGTGGTATGAGTTCCATCCCTGGCCTGAGAACTTCTGAGTGCCTTGGGTGAAGCAAAAAACAAGCAAACAAACAAAAAAACAGATAAAAACAACAACAACAAAAACCCCAAACTCCCTCTAAATCCAATAAATGAAATTTGAACAATGAAAAGGCATTTTTTTCATTTCTAAGAATTGTATTGAAGTACAGTACATTTTTTTCATTTCTAAGAATTGTATTGAAGAATTGTATTGAGTTACAGTATTGTGTTCATTTCTGCTGCACAGAAAAGTGATTCAGTTATGCATATACACACATCCATTCTTTTTCAGATCCTTTTCCCACATCGGTTATGACAGGATATCAGGTAGAGTCTCCTGTGCTGTACAGAAGGTTAAATCGGAAAAACTTTGTTACATATTTACTCTTTTGCTTTCATTACACCAGAGCAACCTTAAAGTCAAATCTCTTCACGCTACTTTCTTACTCAAAGTCTTCAAAGACCATCTCCTTCACCTACTGGCAGATTTTAAATGCTTAGCAAGTCTTCCAGGTCTTTCAATACCTGCCACTGCCTCCCTGTTCAACCTCACCAGCCATCTTTCCCGCCTTCTACTTTGTATGCAATACTGAACTACTTCAAATTCTCTGAAAATGTCCTCTTCTCAAGATCGCTACACAGCTGCTGGACCCGGTGAAATGTGAAAATGCAGGGCATTTAACGATTAAAACGGATTAAAGACATTCAAAACAGCAACAGCAAAGCTTCGTCCAAGTGCAGAGGTCTGAGCCTGGGGCCGCCGGCGGACTGCAGGTCACAGGGCCCTGGAGCAGTAACAATAATCCCTAAACCACTTGGTGCTTGTCTCCAGGCATCGCAAAGAAACAGTGAAAATGCTTTATTTACTTTTGCTCTGAATTAGTAACTTCAGATTTGTTGAATTTCAAATGCAGGACAGCACGTGAGCTCCATCAGGCATCTGTTCATTTTCTAGGAAAACTCTAGAGAGCACAACCTATTACCTCGACCCTGGCACCACTGACTCTCTTTACGCTGCTGTGAGGGTCTCCCCCTCTTTGGGACCTTGGGTACAAGCCCCTCCTCCTGCAATGCTGTTCACCTGCTTCTCACCTGATAAACCCCTGTTCAGGCGTCAGCCGTTCAACCCAGCCTCTGCTTTGGCAGTGAGACCTCCCCCAAGGCTCAGGGCCCATCGGGGACTTGGCAGCAGCCTGACTTGAGTGGTGAGTTCCCTGGGTTTTGGTCATGTTGGCGTAAATATCTTATTCACTAGACGCCAGCAACTCCAAGGTCCCCACAGCACCTTCCTCTCTGTATCTTCAGAATCTCATGCAAGGCCTGGGTTGAGGGAGGGACTCAAACATGCTCCTTAAATGAGAGGAGAGGCAGGGAGTTCCTGCTGTGGCTCAGGGGGTTAAGAACCTGACTCATATCCATGAGGATTTGGATTCGATCCCTGGCCTCGCTCAGTGAGTGAAGGATCCAGCATTGCTGTGAGCTGTGGTGCAGTTTCCAGATGCCGCTTGGATCTGGCATTTCTATGGCTATGATGTAGGCCAGCAGCTGTAGCTCCGATTGAACCCCTAGCCTGGGAACCTCCATATGCCACACATGTGGCCCTAAAAAGCAAAAGAGAGAGAGAGAGACAGAGACAGAGACAGAGAAACAGAGAGAGACGAAAGAAAGAAAGAGGAGTTCCTGTTGTGACTCAGTGGTTAAAGAACCCAACTAGGAACCATGAGATGGCGGGTTCGATCCCTGGCCTCCCTCAGTGGGTTAACGATCTGGCGTTGCTGTGAGCTGCGGTGTAGGCCTCAGACACGGCTTGGATCTCGCGTTGCTGTGGCTGTGGCGAAGGCCGGTGGCCACAGCTCCTGTTAGACCCCTAGCCTGGGAACCTCCATAGGCCGTGGGTGCGGCCCTAGATAAGGCAAAAAAGAAGCGAGAAAGCAAGAAAGGAAGAAAGGAAGGAAGAAAGGAAGAAAGGAAGGAAGGAAGGAAGGGGAAAGAAAGAAAGAAAGAAAAGAAAGAGAGAGGAAGGGAAGAAGGGAGGAAGAAGGAAAGAAAAGAGGGTCAATCATGTATTCTAACGTTTTTCATTAACTCAGAAATAACTTTTTGGAAGAAAAACACTTCTAAAGCCGAGTGGTAATTTCCATGGAGCTCAGTCTCCTGGAATTACTAACGTGAGGTTGTTGATTTACTTCCAGTTACCACAAAGGCAGGACACTGGGGCCTCTGGGGAACCAAACCCTTTGGTCCCTTAAACCTAATCGGGGGTGGGGGGGGGCAGAGATATGTTCTCTCAGGCTCAGTAGAGGAATCAGAAACAGGCAAGACTCTGCGAGAATCATCAAGAATGCCTTTCCTAGACTGGTTTCGTGTGGGAACTTGTATTCTTAATTTTTTAAATTTAAGTTAATTTTTATTAGAGTATAATTGACTGAAAGTGTTGTGTTCACTTCTTCTGTGGATAAGCAATGAGGTCCTGCTGTACAGCACAGGGAACTATATCCAGTCTCTTGGGAGAGACCACGATGGAAGACAGTATGAGAAAAAGAATGTGTACGTGTGTATGACTGGGTCTTATTCTTAATTCAAATATCAGCACCTGTCTGGGGCCTCCAGTCAGTTTCCAGGGCTGATGATCGGGTCTGTGGTTGATTTAGGTCCTTTGCCCCTCTTCCTCTTCTGAGCCTTCTGACTTTTCACTGTTGCTCTCCTCTGAGTGGGTGCAGAAAAGCCTAACGAGCTGAAATTCAAACCAATAAACTCTGCTTTTTATAAATGCATGGTTTATCTACGAATTTCATGTACCCCAGCTCCTCCTCCCTGGCTGACACATAAAATTTGAGCATTGGTAGGATATCATATTGACTTAGGTATTTTTCCCCAACTTGTATATGTATACCACTCTGGGCACATTTTGAGAGAAAAAGCAAAGAAGCTTTTTTTTTTTTTTAATCCAATATAATCTTTGTAGTCATTTTGTAGTGATTTGTATGTGCTTTGTCCTTGCCAACCATCTAGGATTGAAGCAGCATCTGGTGGGGTTTTTCTGGCAGGATGGTAGAGAAAGACAGCTTGTGGTTCATGACTTTCTGCCTGGATTGCTGCTTTCCGGTCTTTCTCTCTTTACCACTGTTTGCTCTCTTGAAGCTGGTGGGCTTCCATGCCTCGAGGTACTTCCAGGCCTGTGGACCTCGGGAATGAGCTGGGACAAAGACATCCAGCCATCTGCAGATAGGTACACCTGCCACCTGCCGGGAAAGCCAATCCTGGCTGCCTTAACCAAGCCTCTAGTTATGGAGCGATGGGGAGGGCCCCAGAAAGTCTGCATTCGACTAGAAACCAGTCTCAAGAGAATGCCAGTTTATTCATTTGTCCATTGCTTGGCTGCAAATGGTTCTGTTTTACTTTGAACCTATTGGGGTAGATTTCCTATTCCTTTACTCTGAGCTTTATCGAGTGTTCTCCATCCAAGCCCTGTTTGCTTGGACACTATATTTCTTTAGGAACCTTGTAAGCTGCTTTTTCTAGGCTTAGAATCTGGGCTCTCAGGGCCCGAAGGGAGTCCAACAAGTGCTAGAGTCTGTTCCCGCCACCCTACCACTGCCATACCAGGGTGTTATATCATCTTTGCCTAAACCCGCCCAAGGAGGGAAAATTAACTGCTTACCCAAGATCACCCACTTAAGTCCCAAGTAGCTCTTTTGCAAATATCCTCTTTTCACAAACCAGATGTCAGCTGAAGTCAACTTGCCCTTTGAGATTTAAATGAAATTGTTTTGCATTCCCCTGCCTTATGAGGTAAGCCCTTCAGCAGCCCTTCCAAGCTCTGTTCCTCTTTGACGTGGGAGCTGGGGGTTGTTTACAGTTGTCCCTGCCCGCCTCTGGCAAGGCCTGCACACTCCATGTAGGGCCCCTCTCTTCTCTAGGCCTGTTCTCCTTTCATTTTTTTTTTTTT
>PVHT021183617.1:7065161-7107451 GCA_004024745.2 Catagonus wagneri
GGGGAGGGGTGGGAGGGAATGGGAATAACTACTGCTTTAATGATGGAATAGCAAGGAGCTCCAACTGTAATGCACGGGGAACTATATCTAATTACATGTGACAAATCCATATATGTACATGTAATCGGGTCACCACATGGTGCAGTTGGAAAATCTGACAGAAATCTGTAAACCAGCTATAATGCAAAAATAAAAAAAAAAAAAAGGAAAACACAAGTATCTGAACACAGCAGTTTTCCAGTCAGAGAGACAATACACTAGTTTGTCTTTGTTGTGCTTTATGGTTAACCAGTACTTGCATATGAAGAAGGGAAGAAATTTCTCTTTCTGCCTTTCTTTGTTTACCCCCTTAGGGTCCTGCCTACCTTGGAAATAGCTCCAGAGATGACAATTATGGCTCACAGTTATCACGGAGCTGCCTTGTCCGATTAGTTCTTAGACCAAGTCCAGAAATTTCCAAATGGCATTAGAAGAGCTGAGATCACCAAAAAGATGCAAGAGAGCCAGTCAGAGATGACTGAGGGAGTGCTGCTCTCTTATCTTTGTCTTGGCATCTTCCTAGAAGCCCCTCAAAAGGAAATAAATTAGAGATGCCACGATAGCTCTCACAACCCACATCTCACTAACACCTAGGTATTTTTTTCTCTTTTTAGAGATGATCTGTGGCATAAAGGTTGAACTAGTCTAGGGGTTGAATTGGAGCTGCAGCTACAGGCCTACACCACAGCCACAGCAGCACTGGATCTGAGCTGCATCCTTGACCCACGCCGCAGCTTTCAGCAACACCGGATCCTTAACCCACTGAGCGAGGCCAGGGATCTAACCCACATCCTCACAGACACTATGTCGAGCTCTTAACCCTCTGAGTGGCAATGGCAGCTCCCAGTATTTAAAATTTTTAAGTGAACAAATAAAATACCTTGGAACATATTCTTTGTTTTGGTGCTGAACAATTTTGTTTTAAATATATAAAATTCCAGAACAAAGCCCTTCAATTTAAAGTGTTAGTAATGAAATTGGTACTAAGTAAAGATGATCATGATTTTATGATTTATTGACTTATCCTACAGATTATCTTCATTGCAAAACTAGCTCAGCCTCTGATGTGGCTGGTGTTCCAGAGGTTAACCGAAAGCGCTGCTCAGCAAGTCAAATGTTCCAGAACAGACTCTCCGTTCAGACTTAGGTATTCCTTTGGTGTGGGGAAAGGGCTGATACGATTTCACTGGCATTTCCATATCAGAGAAGAAGTCTGAGGGAAAGCATCACATTTGAGTTGCTCGGAGAGATGGCTCTATAAGTGACATTAGGAGCGTACACATGGGAAGGCAAAGAAAGGGAAGAGAAAGGGAAGGGAAGGGGGATGAATGAGACAATCAGAAGCAGAAACAGTAGGAAACGATACCAGAGAGATGTATCTAGACTAGAAGCCAAGACATTAAGAACACATGGATGGCAGTGGTGAATGGCCACATGGCAGCGCTCCATAAACTCCAGGTGACAGTACAGGAAAACATATGACAGGTCCTGGGTGGGAAGATTGAGAGTGGTGAGAAGGGCGGAGAGGGTGATTCATGCCTCCTTATACACTCAAATGATTCTTCCATCCAAGAGGACATCCAGGAAGGACCCACAAGGCTGATCGAAGAACCATTTGACCACAGGGCAAAGCTCTAACTACGATCTTTCGCTCTTAAGTAGGAAAATTTCTGATAAATCTTCGGGGTGGCCCCCTGTAGGTGAGTAAAGGAATAACACTTGCCTTTGGGGCTTTCTCTGTCAAAAGGCAACAGTCAGACCAATTAGAACACGACTCCCTAAGGGGAGATTTCTCACGTGGGCTCTTTGACTAACAGTGAAACAATAATTTAACTCCGTGTGAGAACTTCGAGGGATCCTGAAGGCACTCACACGCAGCGTTATACAGTTGAGAAAGCTACGGATCTGCCCAGCCCCTGCCGGCTAACAGTGGCAGAGCCCGAAGTAAAACGTACTGAAGGCTCCCAGCCCAAGAAGCCTTGTCATGTGCTTTCAGCAGTCAGAGGAATCTCTTAATCTGAAAAGCAAATCTCTCTTGTGGGAAATCACTGATACATTCTTAAAACCGTTATCAGCAAGGACGAGACCTGTGACAGCGAAACAAGTTCTCGGTGTATAAAGAATGTCCTCCCATTGCTGGAGAAGGACCAGTCCTGTGGGCGTTTGCAGATTGACAAATGACTTCCAACAAACATTTGGTTCTGGCTGCACATTTTGTAAGTGACTTTCAGAGGAGATACTGCTTTGAGAAGACAGAAGAGACTGGTGATCTCAATCGGCTGGAATGAGGACAATCCCTGTCGAATGACTGACCAGAGAACAAGATCCGTGTTTATGAAACAGTCCTTTCCTTGAGTGATACGGTGCCGGATGGATGCTCCCCCCAAGTGAAGGGCTGCTCCATCTCACCCTTTAGGATACTCGGGACACTGGGGCGGGGTCAGTGTGCTGGGGCGGGGTGGGGGAGGGGAGAAGTCAGACTTCCCAGGTCAGTAACTAAAGCCATAGGAGGTGGCCGGCAAGTGGGGGCTTGGGAGGCAGCAAGTGGAGGTGACAAGGGCATTGAACCCTAGGGACTGGGTTCCAGCCCCAGCTCTGTCCCTAGCTGTGCTCCTCATGCCACTGGGAGCAAGTTACTTCACCTCCTGGATGACCTTGCGTTTCCTCCTCCGTAAAAGGAGAGATTAGCGCTACACGCTCTCCAGATCTAAAATTCTGTCCTCGGAGTTCCTATTGAGGCTCAGTAGTAACGAACCCGACTAGCGTTCATGAGGATGAGGGTTCCATCCCTGTCCTGACTCGGTGGGTTAAGGATCTGGCATCGCCAAGAGCTATGGTCGCAGATGCCGCTCGGATCCTGAGTTGCTGTGGCTGTGGTGTACGCTGGCAGCTGTAGCTCCAGTTCGACCCTTAGCCTTGGAACTTCCATATGCTCTGAGTGCAGACCTAAAAAGACACAAATAAAATAAAATAATAAAATAAAAATTCTGTTCTCTAAGGATTGCTACTGAAATGCCGAGAGTTTGTAGTTCCCAACCAGAGGCAACCTGGCCCCTGGAGGACATTGGCTATGTCACCCCTGGTTGTCACACAGAAGGGAAAGCGCTACTGCTCCTGGCATCTGGTGGGCGCAGGGCTGGACAGCTGAACTACATGGGACAGCCCCACCACAAACAAGAATCATCCAGGCCAAGCTCAACAGTGCCAAGGCTGGAAAGCAGGACCTGAAAAGACAATATTATGATGAACTCGTCTCAGCCAATTGTTGTCATGTTGCCAGATCTCTGGGCTTTTTAGGAGAATCTAAACATTTCAAATTTTATGTAAAAAAGCCCCAATTTAAAATATAGCGATATGTTCATTTTCCTTTTTCCACAAAACACTCAGGGGTCCAAATAAAACAGGGCTTCGGGACAAACCCTGTCTGCAGGCTGTCCATTTGTGAAATCTTATTTAGCCGCCTACTGTCCAAATAATTAGCACAGTTTAGTGAAAACATGGATCCTTTCATCCGTATCTGGTTATCTGAGCCAGAGCTAAGCAGGTCAAGGTTAACCCACATGTGTGAGCGCACGTAAGTGTGTGTGATATGGTGTTGAAAGCATGAAGTGAAGCATCCAGAGACACTTACCTTCCATGTTACCTGTGAGGCAAGAAATAATTAAATTCTTTGAATAACAGAGTTTCCTTTTTCAAGGAGGGCATCCGTAGCCTTGCTGTCTACCTCTTCAGGTTGTCCCAGAATAAGAGCATCTTGGTGCTGAAAAGAACTCTAGAAATACAGTTATACTGGAGAAGTGGTGTGACTTTGCCCTTGAGATCACAGAGGCCAGGACGCAGAAGCCAGCTGTCCCAATTCCCTGTTCCAGGTTCTCTGAAGAGTGTGAGAGGGGAGGAAGGCGGTGAGGAGAGAGTGCCAGATGTGCCCCCCTCCCTCCTCCAGATGTGGTCCCCCCTTCCAGATGGGCCTGAGCAGCACCAGATGCCTTCAAAATACAATTATCTATTTTCTTCACACATTATAGAGTAGACATTCAATTAGTCCTGCATACTTTTGTTTTTATTATTTATTTAGTTAGTTTTGCTTTTTAGGGCTGTACCTGAAGCATATGGAAGTTCCCAGGCTAGGGTTCGAGTCAGAGCTACAGATGCCGGCCTACACCACAGCCACAGCAACATGGGATCCGAACTGAGTCTACAACCTACACCACAGCTCACGGCAATGCCGGAACCTTAACCCACTGAATGAGTCCAGGGGTCGAACCCCGCATCCTCATGGATGCTTGTTGGGTTCATTTCCACCATGCCACCACGGGAAATCCCACTCCTGCTTACTTTTAAATAACAAACCCAGGGAGTTCCCGTCGAGGCGCAGTGGTTAACGAATTCGACTAGGAACCACGAGGTTGCGGGTTCGATCCCTGGCCTTGCTCAGTGGGTTAAGGAACCAGCGTTGCCGTGAGCTGTGGTGTAGGTCGCAGATGCGGCTCGGATCCCGCGTTGCTGTGGCTGTGGTGAAGGTCGGCAGCTACAGCTCCTGTTAGACCCCTAGCCTGGAACCTCCATGTGCTGCGAATGCGGCCCTAAAAATGACAAAAAGGCCAAAAAAAAAAATGACAAACCCAGATCCTAATTCTCAGCCATGTAAGGGATGCGGGTGATCCTTTAATCACAGTTACATTGTGGATCTGCTTCCCTTTCCTCATTTCTGATTCTATGAATAATTTTCAGTGTGCAACATGCAGATGACACATGGAAATCAGACTTATGACTTCTGATGTAGGCCACGTTGCTCTTTGCCTGTAAATTGCCTCCAAATGGCTTGGAAAAGAGTATTGCTTTTATACTGTTTTCAACCAAGAAGAGCTACCTGAAAGCATTTATACATAATATTGAGTGGAGAATATCTGTGTGTTCCTCTGCCAAGCCACTCGGATAAACTATATCAGTTAGTGTTCTTTCCTAAGAAAAAATTCCACTGGGATACAGAGGAGTTTAGAAATCTTATGATGAGATGTAGAGGAAGAAAATACAAAAGCCAACTGTTTGGAAGAAATCCCGAGCATCCTAAAAGTCACTGTAATTAAAATGCAGTGGTTTGCAATTATTCCCAAAGGGGAGAAACATTGCAAGAAAGGGCTCAAAAATAATAATGTGCTTTCTCAAGGCTCTACCATATTAGTTCACGTTGACTCGGACAGATACAGTATCCTCAAATAGACTGAAAACTAGTTGGATGGCTTAAAACAAAAGAAAATGCAACGTAATTAGGTGGAAAAGCAGTGGGTTTGGAGTCAGTGGAGTACGCTTGGTTCTGCCATCGACTAACTGATTGAACTTTGGCAATTCATGGAACTTCTCTGTGACTCAAATTTTGAAACTGCAAAACAGGATACTACCACTTAACCTTGGGTTAAAACAATGTGTGTAAAGATTGTTTTTTGTTTTCAAATGCTTCTGTCCACACCCCTCCACTCGTCTGTTTCTCTTTTCTCCATCCAGCAACAGACAAGCTCTCACCCAGCTTCTCCACCCCAGGCACCTGCATCATTTTCATTTTTCTGTGGAATTTCTTCCTTAGCATAAGCCTCCAAATTAAAAAAATTTGGCCTCTTTCATAGTTCCTAAATCTGGCATTCAGTGTCATATTTAACATTAACCCATTAGTATATTTATAGTTCTGTGTTTTTTCAAATTACTCTTCATATTAAGAAAAAGTATTCCTGTTGTGGCTCAGTGGGTTAGGAACCCAACATAGTTATCCATGACAATGCAGGTTCAATCCCTGGCCTTGCCCTGTGGGTTAAGGATCCGGCATTGCCACAAGCTGTGGTGTCGGTCACAGATGTGGTCAGGATCCGGTACTGCTGTGGCTGTGGTGTAGGCCAGCAGCTGCAGCTCCAATTCAACCCCTAGCCCAGGAACTTCCACATGCTGCAGGTGCAGCCCTAAAAAGAAAAAGAAAAAATTCCTCTCATTACCCCTTGCTCTTTAGTTACTCCCGTATGTCCTTGGCTCCTACTATTAGCTAAACTTAGTTCATTGTTCAGACTCTTGATATAGGTGAAGTGTCAAACATTAAAGGGCTTATTGAGGTGTTCTGATAAAAGCAGTGACCTCTGTACGAGTTGAGAGAAAGCTGAGTTGAGAGTTGAGTTGCTCAGGAATAATGACTGTAACTATGTTTCAACAGAAGTTCTCAAACTTTACTGTGTAGTAGAGTCATCTGGAAAATAAGTTAAAAACAAAACTTCCTGAAACCTTCTTTAGAAGATTTTGACTCCTAAAGTTTGGGTTGGGGACCAGGACTGCATTTTAGCAAACATCCTAGCTGATTCTGATGCAGGTGACCCACAATTACCCCTCTAGAAATGCTGTGAGACATTATTGAGGCCATTCTAAGAGTGATCTGGAGTTCTGAATCCTTGGGGTTTAAAAGGAATACTTTATAAAAGGAATATTTGCACAAAGGATATTTTTATATTAAAAAAATGGGATGACATATGTCATCAGAATCCAGACCTGAGTTTGGATGGTAGTTTGTTCACCTGATAGATGTGTGTCTTAGCGTTAATTACTCTTACTGCCCTAATATGTGACATAAAAACACCGTTAGCCACTGGAAGGAGGTGTCATGGGGATGAAAATCTCTTGGGATAGAACATGATAGAAGATAGTATGAGCAAAAGAATATATAACATATATATATGTGTGTGTATATATATATATATGACTGGGTCACTAAGCTGTATAACAGACAGCAGAAATTGACCCAATACTATAAATCAACTATACTTTAATAAAAATGAAGTAAAAAACAAAAGATAAAAAAGCTTTGTCATGGGGAGTTCCCATTGTGGTGCAATGGAAACGAATCCGACTAGTATCCACAAGGATGTGGGTTTGATTCCTGGCCTCGCTCAGTGGGTTAAAAATCCAGCGTTGCCATGAGCTGTGGTGTAGGTTGCAGATGCAGCCTGGATCCTGTGTGTCTTTGGCTGTGGCTTAAGTTGGCAGCTACAGAGCTGATTCGAACCCTAACCTGGGAACTTTCATATGCCACAAGTGGTCCTAAGAAGAAAAAAAAAGGGCATGAAAAGTGGGCTAGAGATGTTAATAATTATCCTAGGTTTTCCATAAATTTCTTTTCCATAAATCAGTGCTTTCACTCATGTGAAATATGAAGGGCGTGTCAGCAGCCGGTAGCATAGCTAGACCAGGGGCAGCCTGAGGTGCAACCAGGAAATTGCTGTGACTGAATAGCAGTTCTTTGACATTAACAGTAATTCAATAAAACATGCATTTGATTTAGTACAAAGAACTGCAATGAGGTATAAATACAATATAATGGTAAAAAATACATGCATACATACATACATGTTTTCTCTTATTGCACTAATTCATTTCAGACAACTTTGACCCATTCTGCATAAGAAAGAAAACAAAAAGCAAGTGACCAGTTACAGACTGACTGGAAGTGAAGTAAGTGACTTTCATATTATCTGGAAGCCATTTTTTAATTTTGGGCAAGACAGTGTCAGGTAGACCAAAACTACACTGATTACAATCTGATTCTGTCTGGATTTGGGAATTTAGTGAAAGGCCAACTGAGGAATATGGTGCTTCGTATGTTTCTCTCTCTCCCCCATCCCTTCAAACACATGTATACACATGTATTTATAACATTCACGCAGACCGAAAAGCATAACAATGTGTATGCAACATGTACACACAATGCATATGTATATGTTGGTGCATGGGTGCCATTTTCAAATTAACAAATTTTTGGTAAGAAAAAATAGTTTTCTCAACTTTCAATGGCTCAATGTCACCCCAAGAAGTACTTTTGTACAATCTGAAGGTTATAAACTCATCATCTTTGTATCCAGGTAACTTGGGTAGAGCCTATAAACATTAGACACCAAACCAACATTCATTTGCTATGAAAGTCGATGGGATCTTTTGGGAACAGTAAGATCTAAGTAGGTCTCAGTAAGATTCTAAGATTCCCAAGAAAGTTAGATTTTCTCCTGTGTTCTGTGGTATTCTATTTATATTGAGAGATCAGGTTATTCTGCAATAATAGAAAACTCACAGATTTCAGTGACTCATACTAAGAAAGGTTTATTTCTCATTCAATTAAAACCATTTGTGGAAAACAATATGGAGATACCTCAGAAAACTAAATATACAACTACCATATGACCCAGCAATATATCCAGACAAAACTTTCCCTGAAAAAGACACATGAACCTGTATGTTCATTGCAGCACTATTCACAGTAGCCAAGACATGGAAACAACCTAAATGTCTACCAGAAGAGGAATGGATTAAGAAGATGTGGTATATTCATGCAATGGAATAATATTCAGCCAGAAAAAGAACAAAATAATGCCATTTGCAGCAACACGGATAGAATTTCTGAGTGTAGTTAGTGAATTAATCAGAAAGAGAAAGACAAATACCGTATGATATCATTTATATCTGGAATTTAATATATGGTACAAATGAAACTCCACAGAAAAGAAATTCATGGACTTGGAGAACAGACTTGTGGTTGTCGAGGAAGAGGGATAGGGAGTGGGATGGACCGAGAATCTGGGGTTAGTAGATGCAAACTATTGCCTTTGGAATGGATAAGCAATGAGATCCTGCTGTATAGCACTGGGAAATATATCTAGTCACTTGTGATGGAGCATGGCGAATGATAATCTGAGAAAAAGAACATGTATATGTGTATGTGTGACTGGGTCACTTTGCTCTACAGTAGAAAATTGGTAGAACACTGTAAATTAGCTATAATAAAAAATAAAAATCATTAAAAAATTAAAAAAAAACATTTGAGGATATAGGAGACCCTCCAAACTAACTTTCCTTCTTGTGGTAACTGGGTGACATAGGCTGTTTTGATCTTGGGTCTCCAAAATCTCAACCCGAGCTCACTTTCACCATCACCCAGCATGGGGAGAGAGCTTAGGGTTGGTGGGTCTGGCAGCAGTATATGAATGTTTGTACCTGGATATGATATACTGCAGTTTTGCTCATAACCCACTAGATTGTAGGACTGCTCCCCTGTCATGGTTTAGGGAAATATAATCCATCCTCTATCCCAGAAACAGAGGAGAACTAGAGAGAATAAGACCAGAAGTCTTTACATACAGTTTAAAACATTCCCAAGGAAACACATAACAGAGCTATTGCTTCTTTTAACGGGGGACAATTATACAAATTAAATCAATAAATTGATGAAGAAACCACTTAATCATACATGAAATGAATAGATCTTAGGTGCTGATGAATGAAGAATTCCACAATTTGAGTACTTAAAAAAATACTCAAAAAAAAAAATCAAACTAAAGCTAGATTAAAAATCAATGTAAATTCACTGCTGTATGGTACAGGGAACAGTATCCAATCACTTGTGAAGAAACATGATGGAGGATAATATGAGGAAAAAATATACATGACTGAGTCACTTTGCTGTATAGCAGAAATTGACAGAAGGTTGTAAATCAACAATAATAAAAAAATCTAAAGAAAGAATACTGAAAAATCTTGAACAATTATAAGAATAACCAAAATGTGACACAGAGACACAAAGTGAGCAAATGCTCTTGGAAGAATGGGGTTGACAGATATGTCAGACCCAGGGTTGCCACAAAACTTCAATTTGTAAAAAATGCAATGTTTGCAAAGCACAGTAATGTGAAACATAATTAAAAAAATAAAATCAGTGTAAATTCATTTTAAAAAATTTACAATAAAGCAGTCTCTTTTGTTGATTCATAGCTGAAAATCAATACTAAATAATAACAGAATCTGTGAGAATAGAAGGCTCAATGGGAACCTGATTAAAATATGTTGTTTTGAGATAAATCTAGATTCTATCACCGAATATGTGATATTTAATCATTAGGATTTTGATTAAAGCAATGTTTTCCTTCCTTTGACCATATATGTTTTTTCTTAAGGAATTCTTAGAAAAATATTATAATGTAATATAATTATAATTTAAATTCATGTGAGGCCAAAGCTTTAAGTATTATGCCAGTGTCGTTTCTGGTTATCCCAAAATCTCTATAAAAGGGTTGCCGGAGTTGAACTGAGTCTCTGAGAGTTCTTCAGAATAGCTTTTCTCTGGGATCTTCTCAATGTCAGATCCATGATGGTCGAACAAATTGACCAATCCCAAACCTGACACATACAGCTGACACGAAGAATTTAGAACAAAATTGTTAATATAATTTACATTTAGTTTCCTTCTTAGTCAGAGAGGTGTGATTAAACTTACTGGTCCAGCCACTGGAGCTGGCTAGAGATCCTCAAACAAGACCAAAAAAACTATAAGAATTTACAAGCTTAATTTTAACCTTTGTGTTAATAATAGAATTAATCTTTAATAATCTTTAATAATAGAATTAATCATGTATGGATGGCATTTAGGATAGTCTGAAATACCATCTGCTGTGAGAGAGCTCATATGCTGTGCTTTCTGGATGTTCTGGAATAGGTCAAGTCTGAATTCCCCTCCAGACCCAGGATTTGATGTGTAGACAGAGCGTGCAATTTTGCAATCTGCCAAGCCAGAAGAGGATTTAATACTACAGTCAGAGCTGTACTCAAATTGTCAAAAAATGTTCAGTAAAATAACATTGCAAATCACACTCAGTTAAACTAGCTGGCAAAGGTAGCATGACAAAACTGAGAAATAAAACATATGAGACGTAGTGTTATTTACATGTTTTCAGGGCTTACGCCCTGGGTGGCTTGCTATTTACAAGATGGCAGTTTCCACCCTTCCCTTCTGCTTTAAGGTTTGATACAAGGCCAAGTCCTCCATCTGACTTCATATGACTGTGGTCGAGTTCAGATTATTATTTGTCACCACTTTTCACAGCAGACAGGAATGCAGCAGAGTTGGAGAGGAGGAGGAGGAGGAAGAAATTAGCAGACTAAGTCTGTAGGAGGTAAACATACCTGAGACAATCACAACAGTGAAATATGGAGGTTGCATGGCTGTCAGATGCTCTAATTTTAGATAACTGTTGAAGGAAAGAGCATTTTAGAATACTCAAAATATTTGCTGCCACTGGGGGGAAAAAAGTCATTTGGTTAAGCCTTATTATGCACCCTCTCTGAAGATGTTTTACAGAATTCTAAGCTTCTTACTTAGAAGCTGATGGGACATCTGGCTGAAAGATGACAGATCCTAAAATGTGTTTCAAATAAATTGACTTGGTTTGACAGAAGAGAAAAAGATATCCACCAGAACAAATGAATCAGTACAACAAAAATATTTTTAAAAGCTAAAAAGTGACATACTATTAATATAAAAATATTAACAAAAATAATTATAATGGGAAATTTTAAAGCAAAGGCGAACAGCGTTATTGTTAATGAATACAGAACATAAACTCTATGGGCAGCCATCATTTTAATGGCTTCACATGTATTAACCTAACAACCTTGTGAGTTCTGTTGTCTAAAACTGAGGAAACTGAGGCAAAAGGGAGGTTAAATATTAAGCTGGTGAATGATGGACATGAGACTTCACCCTGGTCTTTCTAGCTCCATCCTGCATAAACCACGATAAATTATGAACGGGAAGAATACAAACACTCTCTCAGTAAAGTTTTGCAATGGCAACAATAGTATTATGTATTTCCAAATTAATAATGTGATGTAATTTCTGATATCACTATCACTGATCAACTGTATCAATTTCAGATAATAAATAAAATTTGAAGAAGGGAGCCAGTGTTTGTTGGCTGTGTGTTGTGTGCTCTATGACTAAGATTTAGAAGAGAATTAGGATACCTTTTTTTTTCTTTTTTTTTTTGTGGTTTCACAGGGCTGGCAGCCAGGTAAATGGATAAAGGCACTGTTGTGAAATATATGCAGTGATAAAAGTATTGTGCACACAGCATGTCATCGGTACAAAAAGCAGAGGGGCTTAGGTGGTTTGGCAAGGTTGAGGAAGGTACACATGCAAATACCGGTGCAGTGCACACTCACATATGTGGAAGCCTACACTGATTTCTTTTCTCTTTGAGGTCATTGGAAAATCTGTCAGTAATCAAGAGACAGAATGCCAAGGTACAGCTAGGGACGCCCTGGTTTTCCTAATGGTAATAGAGACAACACTTAAAAATAAAATCATAATTGACTGCCATATTGACAAGCTTTCACAAGTATGTCTGTAAATAAATTGGAGCTGATACTCCCCTGTGACTTTGAAAGAGCGTTTAGGCTTTCTTAGGTGATGTCTATATAAACATTCAGAAGTGGTTCAAATGAAGGTGAAACTGGGAACACAGCTATAACTCAGCTGTCATTCATGCCTCTCAAATATTCAGTTTTATTATTTTTATTAGTTTTCTTTTAGATTAAATTAATCTAAAATAGTAATAGTAGCTAACTTTTTATATGCATCTCACAGCAATCTTACGAAGCAGCTTCTATGAGCTGTATGCTAAAGACAAACCAAGACTCTGGGATGTTAAGAAACATTACCAAGGCTTATAAATGGCAGATCCAAGAATCAAAGGGAGGTTTTTTGACTTAGAGGCTATACACTGAATTGCTAAGCCAAGCCAGTGCTTGCTTCCTGAGTAGTCACTGGAACTGGCTACCAGATCTCCTCGAATAACTTGGCCACTTCTTAGGATGAGGACCATATCTGATGACCCTTGGGTTGTCATAGCATATTTAGGTTTGCAAGAAATGCTTTAGACTCTTTGAAGTGGATAGATATCTAGAAGAGTAAATAATAATAGCAAACACTTCCAGGTACATACCATGTACGTGACGTTGTTCTAAGTACTTTCTATTGCAATTTACTTTTGATTTATGCACCAAAAATAGAGTCTAGTATGTAAGTGCTTTAATCTCAGTGGGTCTTTATATGTGTATACAATATGTCCAACACTCCATAAAGTCCCCTTGTCCTCTTTTCAAGTCAACACCCTACCCAAGAGGTTATCATTCCCGGAGGTTACTTCTGTCACTATCAATTAGTTATGTCTGTTCTTGTCCTTATGTAAATGGAATGGAATTATCATATATTATTTATTCTTTTGTATCTAATTTTGCTTTTTAAGGCTGTACTTGTGACATATGGAAGTTCCCAGGCTAGGGGTCGAATTGGAGCTGCTGCTAATCTAAGCTGCGTCTGCGACCTATACCACAGTTCATGGCAATGCCAGATCCTTAACCCACTGAGTGAGGCCAGGGTTCGAACTAGCATCCTCATGGTTCCTAGTCAGTTTCGTTACTGCTGAGGTACAACAGGAACTCCTATGCACCACTTTTTGAGGAAGAAAAAGGGGAAGAAAAAAGTCAGGCTATCCTTATCCTTGATCACTTTTATAGAAAAATATTTTTTCTTGTTCCTTTAAAAATTAATCTATTTCACTTTAACGCACACACACACAACACAAAAGAGAGAAAATGGTATAATGCACCACTGTGTTTCTGTTACCAGCTTCAACAATGAATAATTCATGGTCAATCTTGTTTCTTTAATACCACTTCCTCCATTCCTATAACTTGAAGCAAATCCAAGACAGTCTTTCTTCTGTATTTTGTTGTGTATGTTCAGAGAAAAACAGTCATAATACCATTGGCAAATTAAAAATTGAACAATAATTCCTATCATCAAATATGCAGGTAACAACAAAATTTCCAGTTAGTTTACAACTGCCATGTTTTAGCAGTCTGTTTGAATAAGGACCTAAATAAGGTCCATGTGTCCCTATTGGTTGATTTGTCTTTTAAACTTCATTTGCTCTATGGATCCCCCATCTCTTTCATTTTACCTTGTAATGAATTTATTGAAGACCGATAGGGTCCAAGTTCTGAGTTTAGAGTAACAAACTAGAATACGGATATTGGAGTTTCTTTTCTCTCCATGTTCAGTATCTTGGGAAAAAAAAGATCTTAGGTCTGATTTCTGAGTTATTTCTCGGGAGAAACAATGAGGCTTCTTTATTCAAGTCATTTCTACTTTCTTCTCTGAAAATCCAAGGTTATTATTCTCATCACACCATCCAGTTATTGACTTGGATTGCTCATTTCCTTTAAGAATTGATTAGAGTTTGGCAGAAGATTAGTCTTCTGGAAAAATCTTTATCATTACTTTATATTAGCTCATAGTTTCATAGTTGCTCTCTTGGCTTGATAGTCCAGCCAGACTTCCCTGTCATTGAGTGACTCCAGGTTAAATCATAGTACTAAGCTGAATTGATTTGCTTGAGCTGCAGAACACAGATCTTTTCCCACCAGATAAACAATAGCAATTACATGGAATTGGGCTTAGAAGGAAAATGATTTTCCCACAACTTTGCCTGCCTCATCAGCAGAAGCCCTGACACCCCGATAAGCTGTGGATTTAGTGCAGGTTTGGTGATGCACCTCTCGGCATAATCTGGTCACCAAGAAGCTGAGCCTGGGATTTGTACTGAGCGAGATCATCAGCATCCTTTGGTGGGAGACATAACACAAAGGTGAATCCAAGCAGACTGAGTGGCTGGGTTACATAAATAGGTGAACACAACCGCTGAAAGGAAATGTGTCCCTTTCTGAAAAGCATGAACTCTAGAATCAGGTAGGTAGCTCTGGGTTTGCTGTCGGCTTCACACCTTACAAAGCAGTGTTCACTGGTGTGTTAATAACCCTCTCTCAACCTGAGTTTCCTCTTCTTCAAAAGAATTGTTAACAGCATTATACTCATGACATACTTACTCCCCACAGCAGTCTTAAGAAGGGTGGAAGGAAACAGATTTGACTGTGTTAAAGATCAGGGGAAATAAACCTGGTCACTGTTTCTTCCCTGGCAAGGAACTTTCTAGATTCACAGTCTCCAATACAGTAACTACTAGTCATGTGCAGCTATAGAAATTTAGATTTCATTAAAATTAAACATAATAAAGTTTTGTCTCCCCAGTCACACTAGCCACATTTCAAGTATTCAAGAGCCACATACAGCTAGTGGTCACCATATCACACAATCCATGTACAGAAGTTTCCCTCACTTCTAAAAGTTCTATTCAGAAGCATTGCTAAATGATTGCCAGTAAGCTATCCAATTATAATTTCTCTTTCTCATTGAACATACTAAGGTATAGGCTTCTTTTCTCTTATTCTTTAAGTATGCAAAAATACTGATAGCACAAAATATAAGTGTGAAAATCATCTCATGCCTTTATTTCACTCCTTGTTTGATCATTATTTATTTCACGGAAATGCTCCAACTTTGTGGTCTTATGCGGTCCCATATTCTCTATTTCACAGAGGAAAGAAGCATGGCCACCTGACAGTGATCTCAGCTAGTTGAAGCAAGCCTGATTGCCCAAAGGGTAGCTGATACATTCCACCTCTCAAGTATTTTTGTTAGTCAGTTGAATACATAATCTTGAGAACAGCAACTCAGGAAAGGACAGGGCTCCTGATTGGAATTTCTCTGGTTTCACTTTCTCCTTTTTTACAACCCAACCGCCATCTCATTTAAGCTTCCTACCTTGTTATTCATCAGTGTCACCATAATGGCAGGATTGGTTTGGCCGCATGGCAAGAAGAAAGAATACACTTTTTATGAGGGTTGAGAAGACTCTCTCTCTCCTCCGTACATGAAAGCTAATGAAGGCTGAGAAAATGTTTGTCCTCCATGCCCCAAGCAAGGGCTATTCCTTTGTTACCTTGTATCTAGAAGCTATTAGGCCACTCTCTCACAAAATGCCCAGAATAGCCTGAAGCTGCGTATCTTCTATAGTATATAAAATTCTGGATGAAAAGATTCATCATTAGCACAAGGACAAGAAGGAGAAAAAGGAATATTTTTTACTTCCACTTTCCCACCGCTGTGAATAAAATTCACAAGCAATCACGAAAGAGTTATCTAAGAGATTGTGGATATTTATAATGTTGAATTCTCTTTCATTTTTTTTTCTTTTTAAAGCCATACCTGCACCATATGAAAGTTCCCAGGCTAGGGGTTGAATTGGAGCTGCAGCTGCAAGCCTATGTCACAGCCACAGCAACACCAGATCTGAGCCACATCTATGACCTATGCTGCAGCTGGCAGCAACATCAGATCCTTAACCCACTGAGCGAGGCCAGGGATCAAACCTGCATCCTCGTAAATACTAGCCAGGTTCTTAACCTGCTGAGCCACAATGGGAACCCCTATAACACTGAATTAAGTTCCATGGCAAACCTTCAAGGAGAAACACTCCAGCAAGAAAACGAAGTGAAGCAAGCAGGTCAAAGCTTAAGGCATAAAGAAGAGTATGTGAAAAGGAAGCAGCTGGATGTCAAAAGGGTATATATACTTACCCATTGCAGACTGTCAGTTCTCTTAGCCATTCATTTACTTTCTTCTTTTCTTCAACCCAGGCAGGCTTTTACCATCTCCACTTGATCCCGTTAACATTCCTGCCTCAATGCCTGAAACCACCATCAATGACTTGAATCTATTCCTACTGTACTGTCTGGGTTCCTGGCACCCAAAGTGAAATTATCAAGGCATTTGCCCACAGAGACCATTAGCTATAATATGGAGAACTGATTATTTGGGTGCAAGCACAAGAACAAACAAAGGCTCACTTAGCAGCCTATATCAAAAGTCTAGGCAAGAGATGACAAAGGTTTTAGTTATGGAGCAAATCATGAGAATGAATGTGGGAAAAAAAGGTAGATGGATTCGAGGTAAGTCTTGAAGTAAAGCTGGACAGGACTGAATTTGAAGGAGGGAGTGAGAGAGAGACAAAGAAATGGGGAGGGATGATAGATTTATTGAGTTGGAAAATATTAGAAAAGACAAAGATTCCAATTAGTCAAGGTGGGGGTGGTGCTGAAGAGTGCTGTTTTTGACATGGGAAGTATCATATCTAAGTGGAAATATTAAGTAAGCAGCTGAATACGGGACTCTGGATTTAAAGTTGGTGGGGCAGAGCATGTAAAGCTGCGGAATCAGAAGAGATCACGTAGAAAGAAAATAAACAATGAGGGCACCATGGGAGTTCTCGTCGTGGCTCAGTGGGTTAAGAACCTGACATAGTGTCTGTGAAGACTCAGGTTCAATCCCTGGCCTCACTCAGTGGGTAAGGATCAGGCGTTGCAGATGTGGTTTGGATCTGGTGTTGCTGTGGCTGTGGCATAGGCCGGCAGCTGAGGCTCTGGTTCAGCCCCTAGCCTGGGAAATTCCATATGCCACAGCTGTAAAAAGAAAAAAGAAAGAAATAAAATATTTTTAAAAATTAGGGCACCAACCTCATCGTATTTACAGCTGAAGCCTATGTAACACTGTATGATGGGTTATAGAGGATTTTCAGGCTTCCCAGGTGGATTACTTAATGTGTATAAGAGAGAATATGCATCTCAAGTTCTAATGAATGGAGATAAAACCCAGTTCTGAGCACAGAATTCTTCATGTAGGGAATCGCCAGCATAACCAAGGATTTATATTAGGTAGCATCACCGTGGCCCTTTGGAAGAATTCAGTTCATGAAAAAGAGAACCCATCTCAGTTGTCAATAACTGTCACTGGTTATCTGGACCACTTGGAACTTATAGACTGGAATTCTCTTTAAAAATATGATTGGATATTTCTACATAGTTTACCTCATTTTATACAACTGTTGCCAACATGTCAATTTTGATTTGATACAAAGTGTAAAAAAAAAAAAAACCTCTTTTCCCTGCTTTATGAGAAAAAAGAAAAACTTCTAAGAAAAATCAAGTATATTCTTATTTTCAGCTCTCTAAAAGACCATGAACTTATGGTTTCCCTGTAAAATTACAATGTAGAATGAATTCTAAAGAATAGCTCACTGAGACAATAGCTAAAATTTTACTCCTTGAATCACATTTTAAAAAACTGATTAAATGTTTACATTTTTGGCAGTTATGGAAAGCAGGCAAAAAAAGATTTCAACAATTACAGGAAAAGTACATTCCATAAAGGTAGTGCTTCCCACAGTGTTCAGTGGTTCCAACATTTTTAAAAAATTTTAAATGATTTTTATTTTTTCCATGATAGCTGGTTTCCAGTGTTCTGTCAATTTTCTACTGTACAGCCAGGTGACCCAGTTACACATACATATGGTTCTAACATTTTTAGAAAAGAACACCTACCCAAAAGAGCAAAAACTCAAAATTTGTAACATATATATCTTACCACAATAAACTTTCTGTAAACTGCTTCAGTATCTGAGCTGTGTTAAAGTCAGTGATTTGCACATTCTGTGGCTTCAGTTATTTCTGTTTAAATCAGCTCCCAGACTTCTGAGAACTGAATGTTTGCCAGGACTGAGTCAAGTTTTCCTACCTTTTGAATGAGTTTGTTCCTTGATTTCTGTGTACTTCTCAAAAATACAAGGCCAGTTTGCATCACAGTTGGGAGTCCAAGTTAGATTTAGAAAGACGATTGGATATCTTCGGCACTGTTACCACTAGGACTCTCATACCACATGGCTCTGAATGTCCCCTGATCTGACCCAAACCCTCTCCTGTCTTCACCTACCACGTTTACTGGGCCCTCTGAATCTTCTATTCTTGATTACAAAACTCTGTGCATACAGTCTTTTCTCCAAACTTTCTTCTTCCCTCTCATTGTAACTTCAACTGGATGGACCAGGACCCATGAGTCTAATATTTACCCTACAGCCCACTCACCTGGAGGCAGTTTCTCACTCTATGGCCAGGTATTCTTGGCACTACAAGAAGTTCTTTCTCATATAGTTTTCCCTATGTCCTTCCCTACTTACACTCTCAGAGGGTCTTGTAAAACTGGAAGCATATCAATTTAGCAGTGTTCTTGGAGCTACGATTTAGTCATCCTAGTAGCAGATAGACATAGAGAACAGACTCATGCTTGAGGGGGCGTGGGAGGGGTGTGAAGGGGGGGAGTGGGATGGACGGGGAGTTTAGGGTTAGAAGATGCAAACTACTACATTTAGAATGGATATGCAAATGAGGCCCTACTGTACAGCACAGGGAACCATATCCAATTTCTTGGGAGAGAACATGATGGAAGATAGTATGAGAAAATGAATGCGACTGGGTCAGAATGCTACACAGCAGAAAATGACACAACGCTGTAAATCAAGTGTATTCTAATAAAAAGGAAATGAAATTTTAAAATAAAAATATTTTAAAAAAGGAAATGCAGATTCATTTTAAAGTATGCAGAAGGCTAGCCACTATTCTATGAGAGTTCTTTAACTTTCTTCTAGAACTTCATTTAGAAACACAGCCATTTTAGCTAATCCTTTAAATTTGGAGTCAGATTCTGCTAGCTTAGGATTAGACGATTTATTATACTGCAAGTAGGATAGCTGATTCAACTGTTTACGGACTCAATTATATACGAAGTCCACATATAGGCTAGGCGCTAGGAAACACCTTCAGGTTACCACAAACAAATGTGGGCTCTTTCTTCAGGAGGGGCTGTGTGTGTGTGTGTGTGTGTGTGTTATAATTGTTAATAGTTAAAAAATCATCAATTACAAATATCAACACAAAATATTAACTAATTCTACATGCTCTCTCCAGGAAAATTCTGGTATGCAAGGTCCAGGCTGGGAGGAGGTGGAATATAAAGGGGATCAACTTGTTGAGAATGGGTACTTCTGGGAAAACTAGATGAGAGCAAAGAAAAATCTTACCTGCTCTTTTCTTTCTATTTAAATAGACCAATGATTGATGCCCAAGTTGCCCCTGCCTTATGGCAGACTGGGGTATTTGAAAATGTGTTTATTTTTCAGTTAATTAAAGGCAACCATTCTAGTTTTGTCTGGCTTAAAAAAAAAAATTCTGGCAGTCCCAGCTGTGAGTTTTCATATATAGTTTCTGCCAACTTACTGTCTTGCTGGTGGTGATGCCTACAAGTAAGTGGCCTGTGGATTCAGAACACGTTGGCTCTCTGTTAGGAGAGCCTTTGGAGAAACAGTAGTTGTTTACTGGTATGTAAACAGAAGACTAAAGGCTAAATGCTTGGATCTAATAATTCTTTCTTCTCTTGGGCGTTTCATGCATGTTTTCCAGGTTTCTACCTATGGCTTTGTTCTTACTCAGGCTTTATTATGCGAAGATTTTTTTTTTTTAATTCAGTGAATGAATAATTCTTTTTAATTGTTCTTGAAAGCATAGATAGCATTACCTGATTCCATTCAGTTTAGCTGTCAGGCAGAGGAGTCATAACTGTAGATACCCAACTCGGGGCAGAATAACACCAGCCGTAAGGACATCACTCTGGTTTTGATTTCAAAGCAATCACTGAGTAAGCCTCCTTTGAACTGCAACATGAATCAGCATCTAGTGAAGCTCAGTTTAAACCTCTACTCCAGATTCTGAGTGACAGAGAACTTCTAAATAGGGCACTATTTGTTCCTAGTTTTAGGTATCTGCGGATTTACTTGGCTTTATTAGACAATAGGGGCTTTGGTTGTTATATTTTTAACATTCCTTAAAATAAATCAAAGACTGTTCCCATTTTGGATGAGGATTAGTATGGTGGAGGAAATGAAGAATTTACAAGGGCTGAGTATCCAGGGATTATGCACCAGGCTCTGTGCTGGATTGCCTTCATTGATACTTTTTTTGGTTGCGTGTAATAGAAACTGGCTCTGGCTAGCTTAAGGGAAAAAAGTAAGTGGTGCTGGCATATTGGAAGAATGTCTGGGTAGCTCAAAGAATCCAAGACTTAGGAAAGGCAGCGATCAGGGGACTCCTGACCTCAGAGGCAGGGTTCATGGCCGTCATCCTAGGGTAAAATAGTTGAAGTATCTTAGCCTGTCACCCTTCACAGGAGGCCCAACTGGTCTACACCAGTGGATCAGCCAGTCAGCGACAGAGGGGCGGCAGCAGCATACTGTTAAGCCAGTTGTCTGTGGGTTACCGCACCTGTATTTTGTGAGCAGTTCCCAGAGCAAGGGGGCTTACTGTGAATGGGTGGACATGCCAGTGAGGTTTACTCTATGGGGCGTTTTACAAGCTTAATTTAATTTTCACAAAAAAGCTTATAAAAACCACTATAAAAATCACCTCACAAACAAGAAAACTTGAGACTCAAATTGGTGAGGCAACGTGTCTGGTGTTCCACAGTTAGCAAGTGGCGGGGCTAGAATTCCAACTAGGTTTACAGAGTTCCCTGCGGTCCTAGTGGTTAAGGATCTGGTATTTTCACTGCTGTGGGGCAGGTTTGATCCCTGGCCTGGGAACTTCAGCATGCTGTGGGTGTGGCCAAAAAAAAAAAAAAAAAAAAGGTTAAAAAAAAATCCAGCTAGGCTCGTAAGAGGGGGCTAGTCTCCTTCTTAAAGGATGAAAATAATGTGATAAGACAACACAGGACAAAAGCTTCCAGATAATGTTTCCTGGAGAGAAATTAGGTATCTCCAGTGTAAAAGAAAGAGTAAACAGTAAAGTTACCCGTTGAAAGCTCTAGGGCTGAATCCCAACTCTGCCTGGTTATCATGGGCATCTAATAAAGCTGGATGTATCCTACCCTTCATAGGGTTATTTCAACTTCACAGGGTTGTTGAGATAATGTGGAAATACTTGGCACAAAGCATATATAGCAGATATTCTTTTTTTTTTTTTCTCATGGAGGAAAGAACTCTTCTAATAATGAACCTTTAAGCATGACTAAAAATGGAGTCACGGTTTGGCGGTGGCAACTGTCAATCCAAAGATCTAATTACTCCCTTACTCTCAGTCTTTCGAAATAGTGCCTTATTTACAAAAACACAAAGGTAGGAAATGGTATCCAAAAAAGAGTTCAGGAAATCATATAATAGGCGGGGAAAGTTTTCGATACAAAACATTTGACTCACATTGAGACTCTGGGCTCACATTTCAAGCTATTTGTGTTTTGGTCACAGCACAATGCTTATCATCTAATTCACTCAGTGAATGCTACCTGGAATGGTCTGGGTCCTTGTGACAACCAGAACAAAAACAGAATGCAGTTCTTACTGTGGAAATCTATAACTTGAAGGCCACGGAAATGGAGTATTAGCTAATTCAGTTTGGAAGAATTAATGTATCAAATAATCCTATGTCCATATGATTATCCACAGATATCTTTAAGGGCAACTCTGTGATGAAAAAAAAAAGGTATTGTTGCAATCCAAGAGTTTATTATTGTGCATGGTGGCTGTTCTGCAAATATTCACAGACTGACCAGTATCAGTTTGTTTTAAATTAGTTCAGACAACAATTTGTCTATGTCAACAGAAAAGCTGGAACCCCAAGTGAAACAAGAAAATAACCACTCTGTGCTGGTATGGGGTGAAAGACAGCTGCAGACTGTTAATAATCTCTTGATATTTCCACTATCTCTGGATCTTAGTTTCAGTGACCTTTTATGCTTCATTTTCATACGGAGGTTCTCAGGCTAGAGATTGAATCTGAGTTGCAGCTGCCAGCCTATCCCACAGCCACAGAAATGCAAGATCCGAGTTACATCTGCGACCTACACCACAGCTCACAGCAACACCATGTCCCTGACCTTCTGTGTGAGGCCAGGGGTCAAACCCTCATCCTCATGGATACTAGTAGGATTCATTTCTGCTGTGCCACAACAGGAACTCCCAAAGAAGTCTGAGTAAGAAAATTTTTTAACAAATAATTTTAAAAGGGTTAAAAAATAATAATAACAAATAAGATTTGAGGCTCTTTATTACACTGAGAAGTCCCAGAAAAGTACAAAGCCCATGAAAGTAGGAGCATTTCAGAAAATAAGACAAAAGGTCTGCAGATATTTTTAATGACATTTTAGTTATGATGTTTAAAAAACTCATGATTTTGCAGTGAGGCACACTGCTCATGAATTAAGTACATTCTGAAACACTGGGAAAGATTTCACATCTCTTATATTTGAGGCTGAATTTCTATAAATGACTAAGTTATATTCTCTTTCTAGAGATTAAGTCCATGATATAATTCATAAGAAAAATGATTTTATTGATTCAGAGTGACTCTGAAGAACAGAAACAGAAAGTAAGCACATAACACACATATATTCATTTCAGTGATACATCAGATCAAATTTCAATTAATTTAACAATCTTTAGTGTTTTAACTGTTTAACAATGAAAATACATAGATTCCACTGCAGAAGAGCTGTGATGATATCAGAATGATTCTGTCGTATCAGTGCTTCATATCCAAGTTACATATATAAATAAATGATGTTGAAAACCACACTGTTTCTATCCTCAAAATAAAATAAATGCATGATTACATTTGAGAATCTTATCAAGATTCATTGTGAAATGAAAGTAAAGATACAGATTCTTTTTGCCAAATACGATCAATCAGGCCACCAGAGGCTATAAAGTTTACTTAGTTGACCTTTGGTAATGTGGCAGTTTTCAGTGGTTATGGGGTCACATCATACTTTCTGTTGCTGCTGCTATAACTATTAGTAAAATAATAGTAAATGTAAAGGAGAAAACAAAAGGAAATAAATTAGATCTCTTGTAGTTCTCCTAAATATTGTTTTGGTTTATCCTTGAAGTGGAAATCAGTTTTCCAAGGTTTGGAAAGAAAACAAAAGCATCTTTATAATTCAGAGCGTGTATTTTAGAGGTCTAATGATTTATCCATTGCCAGTGTGGGTTAGCTTGTCACGTTCTCTTTATTCAATGTCAACTGGTTCTGTAGCTATTAAAGCACTTAACTGTTTCTGAGCACAGGAGAGGAACAGTTCCAAACTGGACAGGCTTCTTTGGCGGATGACTTGATCAAGCTGTCGATTTTTTTTTTTTTTAAAGAAAGACAAAGAGAAAAAAATACATATACTTAGTTGAGGGATAAAAACTTATTCCACGGAAGCCCCCTAGAGAAATCTTTTCAGATGACGACTGAGAAAATCAAACCATGCTTTAAATTGAGACAGTGTAGACTATACGCTGGACTCTTATCTAAGATGAGATGATAATCACTATAATTTTATAATGGATGTTGGTATTCAGCTATTGGAGAGATACCATAAATTTGATCAGAGTGATTTTAGAAAATATAAAATAGCATAAAAATACCAGTTCTTAATGAATATACAGGCCAAACATCCTGTATATATCATGGAAATATAACAGAGGCAAAAAAATAAAAGAATAACATAGTAAAGAGCATAATTATATCACGCATAAAGTTTAGGAAGGATAAAGAATAAGTGAGGACATAATTCCTAAAATTAGAGAAAATTCTTGGGAAAGCTGTATTTTAAGAAATATCTGAAGAGCTCTCTGGTGGCCTAGTAGTTAAGGACTTGGCATTGCCACTGCTGTGGCTCGAGTTCGATCCCTGGTCCAGAACTTCTGCATGTCATGGGTGTGGCCAAAAAAAGAGAAATATTTGACATTACTGAAACTTAAATTTGACTTGGTCTTCCTGCTGAGTTAGAGACTTTTTATTAGGATTGTTTTAATAACTATAACAAATATAATGAAAAAATCCTGGTGGTTTAGTAATAAAAGTTATATGACCAAGAACTTTTGGGATGGAAAGGATTATTGAATACATCAAAGAGAAGTTTCTAACTCTTCTGTCCTAAAACATTTTACATTGTATAAAAATAATCAATGACAACACATTGCCCTATAGGTTACAGAACAATGGAAGAATTTAAAAGAAAGCCAAGTAAATTCCATTTAACAAACATACCTGTTACATTTATGTAAAAGTTGACATTCTTCCCATAAGTTCCCCCAACATAAAAGAAAAAAGACAAATTCAAACAAGAATTCTCTATTAAAGTACACATTTACAATCCACTGATATTCCAAATGACTGAAAAAATGGAAGACTGCAATTTTGAAGTATCCTAAGAATTAATAAAAAAGAGTACATTATATTTGGTAAAATTCTCATATAAAAAGATTGAAAACTTAGACTCCCTTCAATTCTCGTACTTTGGGATTCTAATGTATGTACAGAAACAGGATTCTTTATTATCCTTTTTCCTCATGATTTTTTTGTCTTCCTCTCTCAGATGGTACCTTTAGGTGAATATATACTTTCTGCTTACAAGTCTCTATAAAACAAGACAGTTGGGAAACCCCTGGTGAGCAGAGAGCTTGTCTGTCTTGCTGACTATTGTACCCTACCCTCTAGAAGAGGATCTGGCACATGTTAGACACTCACTAAATATTTGCTGAAATTGAATGAATCAAAAAATACTTAACCCTAATGGAACAAGACAATCGAGTAAAAAAATGATTAATGCACTTTTAATTCTAAAAGTGAAAACATGCTTATTAACCTAATCTAAAAAACGTGGAGGAGACTAAAGTTGAAAATTTTAAAGTTTTGTTTTAATATGTATAAAACAGACTGGAATCTAATTATTTGCCGTTTTAAAAAAAACATTACATTTTAATAGTACAGAAGAATATGCTAAAACCCAGGTCCAGTTCATTCCTAGTGGTTTGTGCCTACTTTTCATGCTTTCAAGCATTTCAAGATAGGTTTTTAAAAATGTTTGGTCCAGATCTTTTTGTTAACTATGGGAGGGTTTACATAATCACCCTGTTCCACTGCCAAGACTGGAAAATTTTCCTATATCATTTTAAAGACATTGCTTGACTATATTCCATGATTTATTTACCTATCCCCTGCTGACAGACATGTAAGTTTATTCCAATTTTGTCTTATTTTTGAAGCAACATTTAAACTTGCCATCTGAGTGTACTCCCTTCACAAGATGCTTAAGGGTTTCTCTCGGACAGATTTTAACACATGGAAATTTTATAAGACTTGCATTTTTAACTTATTATTATTTTCCTTTTTAGGGCTGTACCTGTGGCATATGGAAGTTCCCAGGCTAGGGGTCTAATTGGGGATGCAACTGGTGGCCTACACCACAGCCACAGCAACACCAGTTCCGAGCTGCGTCTGTGACCTGCACCACAGCTCACAGCAATGCGGATCCTTAACCGACTGAGCGAGGCCAGGGATTAAACCTGCATCCTCACGGTTACTAGTCAGGTTTGTTACCGCTGAGCCACAATGGGAACTCCCTAACTTATTTTTAGATGTAAAAATAATATGATATGATATGGTATATGATATTCAAACATAATCATACCATGATATCATATGGTATGATTATGCTTGAATGTGTCAGTATGTTCACATGGGCACTATGTGAAGAATCGACTATGAGAGGAGAAAGACAAAAAGCAGAGAGACGATATGTAAGGCAGTCAGGAAATCTGTGTAGAACAAACAAAATTAATGAAAAAATATCTCAGAAATAGAAAAAGTACTATTTGTTACTTCTATGTACATTACATAAAATATTACAGTCAATGGACTGATTAGACATGCTTTCCCTTTAGATGTCAGTGTTTGTAATTCATTTTTACTATCTGTGCAGTTGCTTTCATTGTTCCAAAATCCAAGGAATAGCCTCAGCATCCTTGATAGAGAAAGCCAACTTTTCAGTAGGTATCTTGTCACCTCATCCATTCATGTCCAGTGCTTTTTTTTTATTATTCATTTTAATTCATTTTTATTGAATGAAAGATTCTTTCAATTCTATAGTGCTTTATAATTTTGAAAAGTTTCACACAGTTAATTTCATATAATCCCATAATAGCCATTTTTTCCCCCTCCTACCCCCATAATGCCCCTCCCCCTTCCATTTCCCTACCGGTAACCAGTAGTTTGTTCTTTACATCTGTGGGTCTGCTTCTTGTCTTATTCACTAGTTTGTTGTATTTTTTAGATTCCACATATAAGTGAGATCATATAGTATTTGTCTCTCTCTGTGACTTATTTCACCTAGCATAATGCTTCCAAGTCCATCTATGTTGCTGCAAATAGCAAAATTTCATTCTTTTTATGGCTGAGTAGTATTCCACTGTGTATGTGTGTGTGTTTGTATGTATCTTATCTTCATTATCTATTCAGCTTTTGATGGACACTTAGGTTGCTTCCATATCTTGGCAATTGTAAATAATGATGCTATGAATGTGGGAATGCACATATCTTTTCAAATGAGTATTTTGTTTTTTTCAGATCTATACCCAGGAATGGGATTTGTGGGTCACAGATAGTTCTATTTTTAGTTTTTTGAGAAACCTCCATATTGTTTGCCACAAAGGCTATAACAATTTATATTCTCACCACCAGTGTATGAGGATTCCTTTTTCTCCACATCTTTGCTAACATTTGCTATTTGTGTGTTTTTTGATGATAGCCATTCTGACAGGTGTGAGGTGGTAGCTTACTGCGGTTTTGACTTGCATTTTCCTGATGATTAGCGATGCTGAGAATCTTTTCATCTGCCTGTTGGCCATCTGCATTTTCTCTTTGGAAAATGAATATTCGGGTCTGCTTATTTTTTAATTGGGTTGTTTGTTAGGATTTGCATATTTTAATTATGATTGTTATTACCAAATTGCTTTCTAAAGTTGGAATACCAATTTATCAGTCCCATCTGCAGTGTATGAGAGAATCAGTTTTCCCTGTTTTCTTTTTTCAAACAATTGCATAGTTTTCCATTGCTTGTCTATTTATTTTTGTTTTTTTTAGGGCTGTACCCACAGCATATGGAAGATCCCAGGCTAGGGGTTGAATTGGAGCTGCAGCTACTGGTATATGCCACAGTCATGACCACAGCCATGTGGGATCCAAGCTACATCTGCACCTAGGCTTCAACTGGCAGCAATGCCAGATCCTTAACCCACTGAGTGAGGCCAGGGATTGCACCTGCAATCCTCATGGATACTAGTTGAGGTCTTAATCTGCTGAGCCACATGGGAACTCCTCCATTATATATTTATAATTTAATATATAATGGATTATTTTCTTATTTATTTAAACATTATTCTATTGGCAGACATTTGGATTGTTCCTAATCTTTTACTATTATAACCAACACTGTAAAGAACAGCTATCAACAATGACCTCTGTACACCCATGCTACAGAATAGCATAGCATGTATCTTATATCTCACATAAATTACTATAGAAAATAGCATAACATATATCTTATACAAATTGCAATGCTACTTCTATCATAAAAGAAGTTTCCACAATGCATGAATCTGTCTTCTGACTCCTTATTCTGTTCCCATGGACAATTCACCTATCCCCACACAAGTATAATTCTGTCTTCATTACTACAACTTTGTAATACATTTTGATATATCACATATTACCTATCTTATTACCAACCCTACCATCAAATATTTTAGAAAAATATACGTTAGTCAAATTAGTAAATTAGTAAAACTATAAATTAGTAAACACTGTAAAAAACTGAATTTAAAAAGGAAGCAGCCTGACTATAGATAGTCTGATACCCATTTTTCCCATAAAGTGCAAAAATCAAGTAAAAAAAAGTATATTATTTTGAGTTACGTCAATAGACAAAGAAATTATGCAAACAAAAGTGAGGATAGCTGTATTTGGAGGGTAGAGTCAGAAGGAAATATGTAGATTTATTTTGGAGGTGGCTTCATGGGTGTTTGTTTCACCATATGGTTTGTAACTTATATACATATATCATATACCCTAGATTTAATAAGTCAGAGTCTTTTAGAAGCCCCACCCCTGAGAACAAATCAGGATTTCCAGTACAAACAACACTGATTTAATAGCTTAGAGTTTATGAATGTTGGATAGAGGACAGACTCCTCCTTTTGAGGGCATATAAAACAAACTCATAATGTATAACTAGCATTTGACCTGTGATTGCTGCTAAATAACAATCATTTGGATTTATGCATCTGAGTGAATACTGTTATTTGTTTTTAAAAAATCAAGGATATGTACAAGGACAAAAAAGTTTGAGATATTTTTATGTTTAAAAACTTTTTTATTTTTGGCATTTTTTTTTAGGGTGGCACCCACGGCATATGGAGGTTCCTAGGCTAGGGGTAGAATCAGAACTGCAGCTGCCAGCCTACACCACAGCCATAGCAATGCTGGATCCAAGCCGCGTCTGTGACCTACACCACAGCTCATGCAACGTGGGATCCTTAACCCAATGAGCAAGGCTGGGGACAGAACCCGCCCTCATGGATACTAGTCAGGTTCATTAGCACTGAGCCATGACCGGAACACCGAGAGATTTTTTATTTAAATAATGTCTTGCTTGTGTTAAAAGTCACTCTGGAACCAGGGACTGTAAGGTGATGGATGAACTGATTTTGGGTTTAGGTAGCTGCAAGGTTCACTTCACATCTTTCCCCATCCCTTCTCGTCTGAAGGTGAGAACCCATTAAATAAACAGGAGTCCACCACTTCTAGGAGCAGCAAGGTGACTCTGACTCTCTGAGGAAGAAGATAAGTTGCACCATCTCAGATCTAAGCTTCCAGTTTGGTGGGTGCTTTCTGGGCGGGGTATGTAAGATCACGTCTGTGAGGGGGGCACCTGAAACCTGTCTATTACAGAATGTTAATTTGTCTCAAAATAAAATTATACTTTAGTGTTTAAGAGTAGAGAACTGGCTTATTCACCACTGTATTTCTCTAGTGCCTGAAATGGTGCCTGGCACATAGTAGGTACTAAATAAATATGGAACAAACGAGTGAATGAAAGAATGTGTGAATACTCCTCAGCAGACTTTCTCCACTGAATTCAAGCCTCCTTCCTCAGTGTCTCTAAACGGTCCGTCTTTGTTCCTACTAATCATCTCCTTTCCTAGAATTTTGTCCACATCTTGCTTTTCTTTAAGAAAACACTCGTGATGCTCTGTTAAAGTCCTCTTCGAATCCTGGCGGACCCTGTGATGTTTTCTCTGCCCCACTCTCCGACAATGACCTCTTCCCCTTTCTGACCTTCCATTGGACTCAGTCTTTACGACACATATACCTGCGTGGTCTTCAAGGATTGTATGTGCCCCTTCAAAAAGATTACACATTTCTTAAAGACAAGACCACTGTTTGTATACTTTGGGGGTGGAGATTAGTACTATAAAAAATGACAGAGTAAAGATCTGACAGACACGGTGGGGGGGGGATCTTTTGGGTGGGATGATTAGAGAAAACTACTTGGAAAATATGGTAATTAAGAGACTCAAAAGAAGTGAGGGAGGAAAAGAACTGAACAACAACAACAAAAAAAATCAGGAAAGAGAGTTACAAGGCAGATGAAACCACAAGAGAAAAGTCCAAAATGTGGGTTTAGATTTGGTTTGAATGAGGACTGGCATAAACACACCAGGATAGGAGTGAAACGAGTGAGGGGGCGGCTGGTAGGAAAGAGGACCAGAGGAGCAGACAGTGGCCGAAGCAGGCCCGGCGTCAGATGGGAAGCCTCTTGGAAAGGGTTGAGCGAGAGTGTGACATACTCTTGTGTTTGAAAAATATCACACTTGTCACTGACGACAAGAGACTGTAGGGGGGTAAGAGTGGAAGAAGAAAACCCAGTTAGGAGGCTTCTGGTTTGGGGAAAATACAAAGCTAATCAGGCTATTCCTTCATCTGTAATTTCTGGTAAATGTTTCAGGAGGATAGGTCTTAATTCTTCTCTTAGTGTTTGATAGAACATGATTTCCTGAGATTTAGAGAGGGGCCTGGGCAGCACCCAGATCACTGCACCCACTGCCTTATGCCTCATGAGGCCTCCAGGGAAAGGGTCCCTAAGGAGGACACTCCTCATAAGGCCACGCGAGCTCTGTGCCAGGGTCACTTTCCTGGCCTAGGACGCTCCCAACAGTCTTTCATGCCTGAGTCCATGGGCCCATGACTGTTAGTTGTGAATGGTGACTATTTGTATTGTGACATCTAAACATTTTTGCTTTAAATACTACTATCTTTATCCTGTGGCCTCAAATTCTGCATTTCAGCCTAAGAAAATTTAGACTTAGTTGCAAAATTACCGTAGCGTTAATGGAGGTTCTATATTAACTGTTTTATTACTACTGGTATACTAACCATATAAATTTTCTCTATTAAAATAGTCCTTTCTTTATATTTTCAGAGCTCAGTTTAATTGCAAGAGTGATATACTGTATATCAAGCTCAAGCTGAGACGGAAAAATCCTTTCTCTGGGAATGTAGCTATGGATATTGTCAATCATGCTGAAAGAGACTTGAAGCAACTTCAGGATAATAGTGATACCCAAAATACATGGTTTAGAATGACTGACTCTAAAAGACTTGATATGATCAGAAAAGTGATTTGAATGAACAGGCAGTACCAGTTGCCTCAAACTGAACCTCTGAAAATGTGGACCTAACCTCTTCACCAGAACATTCAGGCTCTACCATTCGTGTCCCATGAAGACTCTCAATCCAGGGTTCACATTTCCTTTTCTCTTTGAGAAACTTCTTCAACGTTAAAGAGTACTTCAAATCTCTCTGAATATTTATACAGTTAAAACAATGCCAACATATAAAGAAGTTGTGCAACTTTCTAGCAAGCACAAGATGAATTACAGATGCTCTTTTATAGTAAATGGAAAACGGGTATAAAGAGTCTTAAACCCTATTGGCCACAACTAAAGAACTGTGATTTTTGTTTTGTTTTTGTTTTAAGATGTCTTAGGGTAAGGAAATCCTCTGTTTTTGAATCATCTCAAGTAAGTTCTACATATTTGGGCAGCTCTCCCTTTTTATCCCAACTACCATGGAATCCTCTGGGAAATGGGAATACTCATTTTTGCTCTTTGCTAAATCATTTGGGCAGACTAAACCGATATGTATTCCAGACTTGAATGGGCAGACACACCACCCTGGAATACAGTCTCATTCCATCTTACAAGTTAGGCAGCAGCAGTTGGCCAGAGGAAGATGCACCGTGGTAGTAAGTGAATGCTCTACTTTTACTGCCCTGATGGCAGGGGCACTAGAATTTCTAGGGTAAGCTTCCATATCTGAAGCTTAATGAATAGGAAAAGAATTCTGATAACAACTGCCTTTCTCCTAATTCAGATAATTTCCAAAACATTAAAAAAAGCCACAGATTTAGGAAAAATTTAGAACAAAAGTAAAGGTAATTAAAACTGTATAGTACAGTAGTAATTGCACAGAAATCCTACTTAGGGCTCTGATCCATAAGGTTATATTTACCTATTAATAAGTTCCATATCCTACTTTATTAGAGCTCAATGACAAGAATTTATCTCAAATAAAAATATGAAATGGCTGGCCAACAGAGACCTGGTATATAGCACAGGGAACTCTACTTACTATTCTGTGAACACCTATGTGAGAAAAGAATCCGAAAGAGAATCACTTTGTTGTACAGAACGAATTACCATAACATTGTAAATCAACTATACTTCAATAAAACTTTAAAAATGAACAAGAATTGGATTGATTCTGGCAAGACAAACCGATTTTAATATGACATTCCACTTAAAGTTTTAACCCAATTTGTTACATTCTCCTAAACCATGAACAACATTTTTCTACATTTTTTTAAGATATTGGTTAGTGCAAATATTGCAATCTACAGGATGGCCTTCTTGTAAATTAAATAACATAAAAATCCCAAATATTGTTAAGTAACAAATTGCTCAAGTACAACAAACACAAACTCTCGTTATTTTCCTCAAACCAAGTTTTAAAGATTTTAGCAATTCTTTTATGTCAATCTAAGCAGCAATATCTGCCAGTTACTCTCTATATCCCCTTTTGTTTTGACTTTCAGCAATTTAAACTTCACCTTGTTTTAAAGTAGGAGAAAGAATTAATGATTTCTTGGCTTCTTGTCTTCCTGTTTGATCTTAATTCTCAAGTGACTGATATATTTTGCCTTTTATGTATCAGTCTACAAAAGCAGGCAAAGGGCTGTCCACAAGGCTTATTCTTGAGCCCTCTGCACACATATATTGAACTTGATTTACAGTGAAAAATGAATAACCTTGTATTGCTGGACCAAGTCAGATCTGTTCTTATTTTGAGAATAGTGTTGCTATTACTATCTGCTATGCACTGGTGAACCTCCTCAGATGTTATATTAGTTATCTATTAGTGCGCAACGAATCTCCACAAACCTAATGATTTAAAACAAAAAAGCAACAAATATTTATCATCTCCCAGTTTTTGCGGGTCAGGAAACAGCACAGCTCAACTAAGTGGCTCTCACTTGTGGTCCCTACTGAGCGGTTGCAATCAAGTTGCTGGCTGGGCTGCAGTCAACTCAAAGTTCAACTGGGGAAGAATTTGCTTCCAAGCTCACTCAGAGACTGTCAACAGGCCTCAGGACATCTACCTCCAACAGAGCTTATGTGAGCCTCTCCACAAGGCTGCCTAATAACCCGATAGCTGACTTCTCCCAAAGCAAGCAATCCAAGAGTGAACGAGAGAAAAAGGACACCCAGACAGTGAGACAGCACCCAAGACAGAAGCCACAATCTTCCCAAAAGCCAGCTTTACTTTGTCCAGACCAGGCTCAATGTAAGGGAATTCCATAAACGAGGGACATCATTGGAAAACATCTACTGTGTATTATCTCATTTTGATTCTCTTGAAACCCTCTGAATGAGGCCACTGAGGCTTAGAGATGTTATGACTTGCCAAGTGGTGGGGCCAGGATTCAAATCCAGGTGCATGTCTCCAAACTACAGTATCACGATACCTTCTCAGAGAAGAACTGCAGTTATGGCTGGGGGCCTTGGCACAATATCAATTTTGCAATAACTATGTAAAGATTTCTTGTATTGCATATATTAGCACAAAAACTTGTCAAAATGCACAAAACCCTGCAGATACAGTCACTGAAACATGTAATTATCTTTTCTTCCTAAACAGTAAGTTCAGGAAGGTTTCTATTATATTAGCATACAAATTATTCCCTGAAAATGCAACAGAAGCATTTAAAGAAAAACTGGTGCGCTAAATGTCACATATGCCTTTACTGTATATAAACCTTAAACCTCAGTGGCTGCATATAAAAACAATAGACTACTTACTTCTAGGTCCATAATGAAAGAAAGGGGAAATATTCATAAAGGCGCTCTGTGGAATGGATCTAACCTTGGAGTACCTCTGAGGCTTTGACAATCTTTGATTGCTTATCTTCGTGTTTTCACTACTGATAGAAGGGGCTATGTGCAAAAAGGTGTGCTGCTCCACAGCTCAATAGCTGGGATGCACACCTGATTCCCATTAGGAAATCATCAGCATCCAAAATTGAGCCAATGGAACAAAGCACCATTTAATCAAATGGAAGTTACTGAGGACAGATTTTTTTTTTTCCCTCTCATTTTAAGTAAACAGGGCTGCTCTTCTTCACCATTCAGGATTTTACTGTGTGTATTTGATCACTGAAGCCTTGAAAAAACATCATAACATCTGTCTGGCACATTTTAAAACAAATTTATCCTACTGAGTGAACCAAGTGGAAAAACACCCTGTCGGTCCTCTTAAAATCCTAACTGGATTGAGAAATGTCAGAAAACCCCAACCTTCCTCCTTGTAAACAAGTAAAGGAGGTTTGGTTTCAATTAAGAAAGCTAAGGTTATTATTGCCTAAAAAATGGCCATAGCACCTGCTCACAGATGCTAAAAAAATATAATAATGCTGGATACCAACCGAAGAGAAGATACGAGAAATAAGTCAGGGATCATGGCAAAGCTTGAGAGTTCTCTCAAGTATCCATCCGTCTTTTCTTTGTTACTAATAAAATTCCAGCTTAGTTCCAGGAACAATGTGAACACCCTCAAGGTGTCATTCCTAAGACCCTCTTCCCACTGCAGGGGTAGCTAAAGAGATGTGAGTGCAAGTCATCAGGTAGGAGTTCCACAAAAGCTCCCTGACAGTGCAACAGACATCTGCCCAAATGCTCTCCCTTTCTGTCCTGCATTTTCCTTTCTCTTCCATGACAAGTATGTTTACTAATGATCCAGCTGCCATTTTGTAGCCTTAATGATGTAAGCCAGTGCCAAAGACAAAAAAAGTACAAAGACAGAAGATCCTGAATCTTTTATGACCTTGTTAAGCTTATGTAGCTTTTAACTGCTGACCTTTGGTCTTGTTTGTGCCATTGTTATTTCTACTTTCTGTTACTAGGAGGCAAATATAAATCCCAGTGATGAAGTTACCATCTTTATATTCTGTGCATCTACTTTTATAATAGAAACAAAAGTTTACTTTTTTTAGAATATATGCTCAAGAATATGAGGATAGGTTCAAAATGTGAATGAGACTGAAATTTCCACTGAGCTGGAATTTTTAATTTGGGGTCTGAAAAACAAATGGAATATAATCTGCTGTAATGGACTGAAAATATATGAATGGCAAAAAAAAAAAAAATAATCATAACAACCAGGTTGTGCTGATCACCTGAACATATAAGTAAGCAAGCTGCAACAGCAAGTTCCTCTCTCTCTTTTTTTTCTTCTTTTCTCTGCTAAATAGAGTATTTCATTCACAAACTAGAAGAGTGAAAAAGAAAAAAAAAATGAACAAAATGTGGCCCAGAGAGATAAAAGTACTTGCTCAAGTTTACACATCTAGTAAATAGCAAAACTCAGTTTAAATCCAAGAATCTGATTAAAAAACCCACACTCCTAATCATACATACACTATACTTCTCTCACTACGATGAAAAGTATACCTATGCCATGCTACAATGTTAGAGTTAAAAGGCTTTCCCATAAAATAGGACAATCCAGTAAGGTTAAACAAATGCAAGTGAGAAAGACCAACATTTTCTCTCCCTCTCTTTTAAAACCTGAATGGAATTTGCAAAACAGAAGCGGTGGCATTTTGGGTGGAAGTTTCCTAAACTGATGGTCCATAGCTCAGAGACATTTGTGAGGCTGGTATAAAAGCTATTACATGACTTTTGTTTGCATTTCAGTCATTCACTTTTCTTGCCAACTAGGTAACAATGACCTTCTGTATTTGGTGTTTATGCAACCAAAGTAAGCAAATGGTTATATACTAGAATTCCTATAGACACAGCCATCTCAATTAATAAAATTCCCATTTAAAATTCTCATTTCTCAAGTATATTTATATTTATAGGTGATACAGGTTCAAAAGGAAAACTGGCAAAGTAACTTAAACTGCTCTATGTAATCCATCTTTACCGATAATCATTACAAATGCATTGAAGTTGGGAAGTAAGATGAAGGCGAGGAATAATTATCTTTTTTAAAAAATGTACTCCATAAGTACACACTGCAATTGAGATGCTCCTGAAATATCAAATAAAGTGGCACACAGTCCCAAGACAACTTCTATTTGTCTGCTACAGTATGCTATCTGAGGACCAGATAATTAAGGCAATGTAGCTAATGTACTGAAACTTTTCCTTCCTGTTTTTAATGTGAACAAATCCAGACAGTACACTGAAACTCTTTTTGTGTGTGTTTTAATGTAAACAAATGACATGAGGAAAAGGAATGGAAGGATCAAGTAATCTAAATGGTGTGTGGTAAAACAAATGCAGACTGTTATATAGAAATTCCATGAGTATGATCTATTTAAATGACTTACCACCTCATTTACTATATAAGTATCACTACTCTTGGATGAAAAATAATGATAGTTTCACTGATGTATATGGATTTCTCTAAATAAAGGACACTATGGAGTTTAAAGTCTTCAGGAAATGCCAAGATAGTGACTCTGAACATAGCTATATATCTTAAAAATCTGTTAAGTATACTAAACTAAAAATTTAATCATATTCTCTGAAAAGCAGGAACTCCTACCTATTTGTCTATGAAAATCTAGTAGTCAAAAATGTCAGTAGTTGCCAGAGGCGGGGTAGGAGGAGATGAACAGGCAGAGCACAAAGGATTTTTAGGGCAGTGAAGATATTATGCACAATGTCATTATTTTTTTTTTTACAATGCAAAATCTTTTTTATGATTCACTGAGAATAAGTTGGAGACATCTTATACTTTTATCCATAAATAGTTCTGTGTTTTTCTAAGAACAAAGATATTCTTTCATATAATCACAATACGATGATCAAAATCAGGAACATTTTTGAAATATAATTGAAATATAACATTAATTTCAGATATACAACACAATGATTCAATACACATATATACTATGAAATGATCATCAGAGTAAGTTACAGTTTCACAGTAAGTTATGATCAATCGTGATAGTTTTTCCTATTATGATGACAACTTTTTTTTAAAAATACTCAGTAAATTTTACTACATTTATAGGTGTACAACAATCACCACAACTAAAGTTTAGAGCATTTCCATCCCAAACCCTCAGCGCATCCCTCCATCCCAACATGTCTCATTTGGAAACCATAAGTTTTTCAAAGCCTGTACGATGGATACACATCACAGTACATTTGTCCAAACCCACAGAACATACCAAACAAAGGATGAACCCTAGTGTAAACTGCGGACTTTGGGTGACTGTGATGTCTCAATCTGTGTACACCAACTTCAGCAAACGCACTAAACTGGTGAGGGATGTTGATAATGGGGAAGACTATGCACTTCTCAGGGCAGGGATTATATCATCAATCTCCGTATCTTCCTCTCAGTTTTGCTGCAAACCTATAACCACGTTAAAAATAATAGTCTTTTCTTTTAAAGCTATATGGAAGTCCCCCTTTACATCTCCTGATTTATTCAAAGAAAACACTGAATATATTTTAAATTTATGGGGAGTACATACAAAAGTACAAAGTTAACCATAAAAGTCATCTTTTTCATGACAGGGGAACTGTACATAAAAATGAATTAGGCGTGTAGCCTTGCCTGTGTTAGCTGAGAAACAGGAAAAGGCAGGGATAATGTTTACAGAGGAAAAACCATCACACTGCTGCAGAGCTTAGAGATTCCTGCAGAAGCAGTCTTCCTCAAATGCAGCATTACAGCTGGGATTGCCATAAATTCATTAGTTCATGGACCACTCCTGAAATCACCAACCTAGGATGCGTTTTTTAAGCAGTCTTGAACAGCGGTTAAGAGCACATACGTTTGGAGTCTTGCCCAGTTAAGGTCAGCAGAAGAACTGAGGGCTTTCGGGAGTGTCATGAAGAGTTTCTACGTGTATCCTGTAGATAGGAAGCAAAGTCACCACCTCTCTATCTGAAACAGGGACCATGTGGCGCAATCATCAAAAAGTGGGATGAAGTCCCACAAAGCAAAGAAAGCAGACTGGCATTTCCTTGTGTTCAGGGACTTCTATTTGATGATCTTTTCACAGGTTCTTGTATTCAAATTCTTGTATTGAAACAAAAAGTTGTACGAAGTATTGACTTTAGGACTCAGCATTCCTTCTTTCGTCAGGCTAATTTAACATTTTCAAAGAAAGTCTCAACAGCAACTGACCATTATGATCATGGCTTCTGTTTTACAGATGAGGAAATCAAAACATCAGAAAGTTCTACATCTGAGAATTGGCAGTAAAACCGTATTTAGAACATGCAGGTTCTCTGCTCCAGAGACTAAACTCATGCTGTCACGCTGAATTAATGTGCGATACTTTATGGCAGAAGATGAACATTTAACGAAAATAGTGTTTGTGGACAGACTATCTTTTTATTTTTATCTACCTATCTATCTATCTATCTATCTATCTATCTATCTATCTATCTATCTAGTCTTTTTAGGGCCACACACATGGCATATGGAGGTTCCCAGGCTAGGGCTCTCATCAAAGCTGTAGCCTCTGGCCTACACCACAGCCACAGCAACGCCAGATCTGAGCAGTGTCTGCGACCCACACTACAGCTCACAGCAATGCCTGAGGATCGAACATGCATCCTCATGGATACTAGTCAGATTTATTTCCACTGAGCCACGATGGGAACTCCCAGACTATCTTTTTAAATCAACTATAGTAAATTGTGTAGGAAGAATGAATAACGGTGTAAAAGACTATTCAGATCCTAAAATATAGGAAAATATAGGAAAAATTAACAAAAACATTTGATTAGAAAATTAGTACAAAATATCCATGTGTGATAACTAAAAAACACTTCTGTTGTGCAAATCAAATAGTGAAGCTGTTGGAAAGGCTAAGGAAACATCTTTCAAAAAACGTTTGGAAAAAAAAATCACAGCAAAGCATCATTTTAAAATCTGGTTCCCATTACTTGGACGTTTAATCTGAAAAAGGTAAAGGGGAGCACTATAAATAAATATTAAGGACCATTTTAGTGGTTATATTTTCTGTATTCTTGACTTCTTACAAAGGGAACCACATAATTTTTAATTACATCCATTTCAAAACAGTCTTTGGTAATGCAAAAAAGGGAAAATAGAATTGAGAATGGTATTTATCAGATAGTCAAAATATTGACACAATAGTTATCAATAACAAACACTAAGTGTGACTTATTGGAAAACTGACTTAATCATAAATTACTTGATTAATGGACAAACCCACAAAAATTAGTCTGGAAGAAAATATTTAAAACAGCGTCTATTTTACAGGCAAGCAAACTATTGACAGAAAGTGAACAAATTTAAGGTAAAAATAGACTATTTGTTTTGGAAGCTTGCTCCTAATTAAGAAATTGCAGGTGCCTGATTGTGAGTGTGATTAAGCCACATGTGATTTCACGACTCTCTAAATGTGGAAAAGAGACTCAATGAAAATATTTTAAAATAGAATTTTGCTATAATTGAAAGCTCATTAAAAATATATGTATAAACATACTTTTCTTTAAAATTGGAAATTTTACATTTTTCCTCCCCTTTAAACTTTTATTTTCATCCAGTGTTCACTACCATTTTTATCCTAGATGTTATAGATGTTATGCTTAAAACTCAATACCCAGCACTCTATTTTACTTCTCTGAAATGCATGTATTTAAAATTAAAAAGAATTTTTTTTTTTTTTGTCTTTTCAGGGCCACACGTGCAGCATATGGAAGTTACCAGGCCAGGGGTCGAATCAGAGCTACAGCTGCTGGACTATGCCACAGCCACAGCAATGCCAGAGTCGAGCTACATCTGTGACCTACACCATAGCTCGTGGCAACGCCAGATCCCTAACCGTGAGACCAGGGATTGAACCACGTCTTCATGGAGCCTAGTCAGATTTGTTTCCTCTGAGCCACAATGAGAACTCCTAAAATTAAAAAGAATTCTTATGTGTATATTTAAGAATTAAAAAGACTCTATCCTTTTTAAAGATTACCTTATAATTTCTAAAGCCCCTTCAGTGTGAGTTCATCAGAGATTACGTTAGTTAAGGACTGCTCAATTTTAAGCCCATAGTGGCATTTGACAGAGATAGTCACACTTCCATGTAAAATCACTTTTTCATTTTCCTTTTGGTCAAACTTACTTATTTTCAATTTAATTCAATCTTTATTTTATTTGGAGAATACTTGATTTACAATGTCGTGTTAGTTTCAGGTATATAGTATAGTGATTCAGTTATACATATTCATATACTCATTCTTTTTCAGATTATTTTCCCACATAGGTTGTTACAGAATATTGAATAGAGAGGTCCCTGTGCTATACAGTAGATTCTTGATGATTATCTGTTTTATACATAGTAGAGTGTATATGTTAATCCCAAATTCCTAATTCATCCCTCCCCACAACGTTTCCCCTTTGGTAACTACAGTTGTGTTTTCTACGCCTGTGAGTCTGTCTGTTTCGTAAATAGGTTCATTTGTATCATTCTTTTTTTAGATTTACATATAAATGACATGATATTTGTCTTTGTTTGACTTACTTTACTCAGTATGATAGGCCCATCCATGTTGCTGCAAATGGCATTGTTTCATTCTTTTTCATGGCTGAAATAATACTCTATAGTAAATATGTATGCACCACATCTTCTTTATCCATTCCTAAATGTGGACATTCAGGTTGCTTCCATGTCTTTGGCTACTGTGAATGATGATACAATGAAAAATGGGGTGCATATAGCTTTCCAAATTACAGTTTTCTTTTCCTTTCTTCCTCTCTCTCCCTTTTTTTTTTTTTTTTTTTTTTGCTTTTTAGGGCTGTACTTGCAGCATATGGAAATTCCCAGGCTAGGGGTCAAACTGGAACTGCAGCTGCTGGCCTATACCACAGACACATCAGCTCGGGATCTGAGCAGCATCCGTGACCTACACCATAGCTTATGGCAACACTGGATCCTCAACCCACTAAGTGAGGCCAGGGATTGAACCTGCATCCTCGTGGATACTAGTTGGGTTTGCTACAGCTGAGCCACAACAGAACTCCAAATTATGGTTTTTTCCATATATACGCCTAGCAGTAGGATTGCTGGATCATACAGTAGCTCTATTTTTAGTTTTTTTAAGGAACATCCATGCTATACTGTTCTTCAAAATGAATGTATCTATTTACATTTCAACCAACAGTGTAGAAGGGTTCCCTCTCCAGCATTTACTTTTTGTAGACTTTGTGATGATGGCCATTCTGACAGGTGTGAGGTGAAGACCTCATTATAGTTTCTTTTTTTTTTTTTAATAACAATGAATTTTATTTCAATTATAGGTGTACAAAGATCATCACAAGTCAATGTGATAGATTCTGTGTCCCAAACCCACAGTGCATCCCCCCACCCCCCAGATTGTCCCACTTGAAAAACCAAGGTTTTCTAAAAGCTGTGAGTCATTATCTGTTCTTCAAAGAAATTCATTGTGTCTCTTTAGCTTCCACATGTAAGCGGTAGCATTGGATGTTGCTGTCTAATTGTCTGACTGGTTTCACTTCGCATGATAATTTCTAGGTCCATCCATGTTGCTGCAAATGCCGTTATTTCATTCCTTTTAATGGCTGAGTAATACTCCATTGTGTGTATGTACCATATCCTCCCTATCCACTCCTCTGTTGATGGGCATTTAAGTTGTTTCCATGACCTGGCTTCTTCCCTCTCTAGCTGCTTTAAATGTAAAGTTAAGTTGTTTATGTGAGCTTTTTCTTGTTTCCTGAGGTAGGCTTGTATTGCTATATACTTTCCTCTTAGAACTGCTTTTGCTGCATCCCAGAGGTTTTGGAGTATCGTATCTTTGTTGTCATTTGCTTCTAGGTATTTTTTAATTTTCTCCTTGATTTCTTCAGTGATCCATTGGTTGTTTAGTAGCGTGTTGTTTAGTCTCCACGTGTTTGTATTCTTTGCCATTTTTTTCTTGTTGTTGATTTCCAGTCGCATACCATGGTAGTCAGAGAAGCTGCTTGAAATGATTTCAATTTTCTTAAAGTTACTGAGGCTTGATTTGTAGCCCAGGATGTGATTAATCTTAGAGAATGTTCCGTGCACACTTGAGAAGAATGTGTATTCTGTTGCTTTTGGATGGAATGTCCTATAAATGTCTATTATGTATATGCCTTTCCTGGTGAGCCTTGTCATTTGTGGTGTTTTTGTTTCTGGTTGTGGC
>PVHT021183617.1:7108451-7128370 GCA_004024745.2 Catagonus wagneri
AATGATTTCAATTTTCTTAAAGTTACTGAGGCTTGATTTGTAGCCCAGGATGTGATTAATCTTAGAGAATGTTCCGTGCACACTTGAGAAGAATGTGTATTCTGTTGCTTTTGGATGGAATGTCCTATAAATGTCTATTATGTATATGCCTTTCCTGGTGAGCCTTGTCATTTGTGGTGTTTTTGTTTCTGGTTGTGGCTTTTGCTTTTCTGCCTAGAGAAGTTCCTTTAAGATTTGTTGTAAAGCTGGTTTAGTGTTGCAGAAATCTCTTAGCTTTTGCTTATCTGTAAAGGTTTTGAGCTCTCCTTCAAATCTGAATGAGAGCCTTGCAGGATAAAGCAATCTTGGTTGGAAGTTTTTCCCTTTGATCACATGAAGTATATCATGCCACTCCCTTCTGGCCTGCAGAGTTTCAGATGAAAAATCTGCTGGTAACCTTATTGGGGTTCCCTTGTATGCCATTTGTTTCTTTTCCCTAGCTGCTTTCAAAATTTTCTCTTTGTTTTAATTTTGGTCAATTTGATTAATATGTGCCTCGGGGTGTTCCACCTTGGGTTTATTTTATATGGTACTTGTTGTGCTTCCTGAATTTGACTGAGTGGTTCCTTTCCCATATTAGGGAAGTTTTCAGCTATTATCTCTTCAAATAGTTTTTTCTGTCCCCTTCTCTCTCTCTTCTCCCTCTGGCACCCCTATAATACGGATGTTGGTGCATTTAACATTATCCCAGAGTTCTCTGAGACTCTGCTCATTTCCTTTCAATCTTTTAATCTCTTTTCTTGTTCACATTAGTGATTTCCACTAATCTGTCCTCCACCTTGCTGATTTGTTCTTCTGCCTCCTGTATTCTACTGTTGGCTGCTTCTAATGAATTTTTTATCTCAGTTATTGTATTTTGCATCTCTTCTTGTTTAATTTTTACAGCTTGTATTACTTTGCTCAGTGTTTCCTGTAAATTATCAGTCTTTGCCTCCAGTCTATTTCCTATGCCTTGCATCATCTTCAGCATCAACAGTCTAAAGTCTCTTTCTGGGAGGCTGATAATCTCCTCATCACTGAGCTGTTTTTCTGGGCTTTTCTCTTTCTCCCTTATCTGAGTTAGAGTTTTCTGTCTTTTCATTTTTATAGGCTTTTGGTGTCGTGACCTTTTTGCCAACAATAGAGTTGTAGCCTCTCTTAGTTCTGGCGTTTGCCTCCCCTGTGGCTAAAGTCGGTATGGAGGGGGCTTGCTGTAGGCTTCCGGATGGGAGGGACTGATACCTGCCCACTGGTAGGTGAGGTTGATTCTTATCCCTCTGGTGGGTGGCGCTTTGTCTCTGGATGAGATTAGAGGCTGGCTGTGTGCCTGAGGGGTCTTTAGGCAGCATGTTTACTGATGGGTGGGACTGTGATCCCACCTGGATTATTGTTTGGCCTGGGGCTTCTCAGCGCTGATGGGAGGGACCAGGTTTTCCCAGAAATGGCCACCTCCAGAGAAATGCAGGCTGATGAATGTTCCCGAGAGCTTCACCTCCAATGCACTTCCCCCACAACAAGCCACAGTCACCCCTGTTTTCCCAGGAGATCCTCCAAGTATTGCAGTCAGGTTCCACCCAGATTGCTCTGGAGACTGCTTTGCCCTGGGACCCAGTGCACGTGAAAGTCTGTGTGTGCCTTTCAAGAATGGGGTCTCTGTTTCCCCCGGTCCTGTGGAGCTCCTGCCCACAAGCCCCGCTGGCCTTCAATGCCAGATGCTCCGGGGGCTCTTTTTCCCTGTGCCGGATCCCCAGGCGTGGGGTTTTGACGTGGGGCTCAGAGCTCTCAGTCTTGAAGCTGTGTCTCTGTGATGCAGTTACTTTCCAGGAGGTATGGGGTTGCTTCTATTGCGTAATCACCCCTCCTACCTCTTGATGTGGTCTCCTCTTTGTCTTCTGGAGTAGAATATCTTTTTTGGAAGTTCACAGTCCATTTGGTTGAAAGCTGCTCGGCATTTGATTGTAGTTTTGTTGTTTTTTGGGAGAGAAGTTGAGCTCCAGTCTTTCTATTCCGCCATCTTAATCCAATCACTCATTATAGTTTTGATTTGCATTTCTCTAGTAATTAGTGGTGGCTTTTAGGCCATCTATTTGTGTTTTTTGGAGAAATGTCTATTTAGGTTTTGTCCATTTTTTGATTGGGTTGTTTGCTTTTTTGATATCAAGCTGGATGACCTGTTTGCATATTTTGGAGATTACTCTTTTGTTGGCCACTTTGTTTGCAAACATTTTCTTCTAGTCCGTGGGTTTTGTTTTTGTTTTCTTAATGGCTTCCTTTACTGCGCAAATGCTGTAAAGTTTAATTAGGTCACACTTGTTTGTTTATTTGTTTATGTTTGTTTTTAGGGCTGCACTGGTGGTATACAGAGGTTTCCATACTAGGGTTCAAATCGGAGCTACAGCTGCCAGTCTATGCCACAACCACAGCAATGCCAGATCTGAGCCGCATCTGCAACCTACACCACAGCTCATGCCAACACTGGATCCTTAACCCACTGAGTGAGGCCAGGGGTCAAACCAATAACCTCATGGCTCCTAGTCGGATTCATTTCCACTGCACCACGATGGGAACTCTGTTTTTAGTTTTACTTCTCTAGGAGGTGGATACAAAAGACATTGCTACAATTTATGTCCAAGAGTGTTCTGCCAGTTTTCCTCTAAGAATTTTATAGTATCAGGTCTTACATTTAGGTCTTTAATCCATTTTGTGTTTATATGGTGTTAGATGATGTTCTAATTTCATTATTTACCATGTAGCTGTCCAGTTATCCCAGCACCACTTATTAAAGAGACTATCTTTCTTCCACTGTATATTCTTGCCCCTTTTGTTGTAAATTAGTTGACCATAGGTGCATGGGTGTATTTCTGGGCTTTCTAGCTTGTTCTATTGATCAATATTTCTTCTTTTGTGCTAATACCATACTGTTTTGCTAACTATAGCTTTGTAGTATAGTCTGAAATCAGGGAGTTTGAATCTTCCAGTTCTGTTTTTCTTTTCCATGATTGTTTTGGTCATTTGAAGTCACTTCCTAACAGTCTCCCCATTGCTATTTTCCTCCAACATCACGTCTTCCTTGTCCTTTCTCAAACACAAACTAGTACTCTTCTATATTCACCCACTGCACTTGGTATTTTTTCCACCTGGAATAGCCTTCTTCTAGACTTGATCACGGTCTACATTCAAGCCTCTTCTTAAATGCCAATTCAGCTGATCACTGAGGTCTGCTCTCACTCACTTAAAACAGCATCCCTGCTCTTCATTTGCATCACTGACTCCTGATATTTCTATGGCATTTGTCATCTCCAGGTATCTTACATTTGTTTAGTGTCAGTCTAAAACAGTACATGGCATATCATAGGGGCTGACTAAATGTTTGCTGAATTTATTGAATAAAGAACAGAAAGAGAAGAAATAATTACTAACTAATTTTAGCAACTGTACTTTAGGAAAAAAACACAATACATTTTCAAAATTTACAAGTCAAATGGTATTTTAGCCTTCAGAATAATGTACAAATGGTTGAAAATGATTTTTAAAAAACCCTTGCAAGTTATTTCATAAAATACTCAGTATATTAGTGAGGGTATTCCCTAAATTTATATAATCTATTAATAAAATACAATATCATGTGAAATAGAGGTTTGCGTTCTAAATAATGTATAAATGAGTACCTTTATATTTATGGTAATCAAGATGAATGGGTTAATAAAAGAATTAGTAATGATAATTTAAAATTATTTGAAAATTATATGTATTTTGAAATTTCTAACAAGATAAAATGAATAAATTGACGTTTCTTAATTTCTATCACTGAAAATTATTCTTACTGGTAATCATTCATTTTCTAAACTTTGACAGACCCATTAATGAAGTGAGTGTTTCAGCCTAATTTCTTTACCTCAGTGCCAATTTTCTAAAACTTTTTGGAAGACTTAGTTCATAATATGTTGAAATGTCTCCGAAAAGACAGTGTTCTGGAATGCTCCATTAAGTCTATATAACATCTTAAATCCTAAAACATCCTGGAACCTCTAAGAATGATTAATTAGACCTAAAAGAACTCCTTTCAGTGGTCTCTGGATGTGTAAGTTCTGCTTGCTTCAGCAGATTTTAATAACCAGTTCTCTTGTCACTATCCTCTGTGCATGTCCAATAAAATATTAGGTACATAAATCTTACTATTTGAATCCAGCCTACACTGTAGAGGTACAAAATTATCTCTCAAGAATGTTGCCCTTGTCTGTAGATACTTCTTTATCTATCTCTGGGTGGAGGAGAAGTGACCCTGTCTGTACTAGTCACTATGGCTGCAAAACAAATTACCCCCAAACTCAGTGGTGTCACACAACCATTGACCATGGCTTAGTAATACGACGCAGCTGTGACAGCTTCTCTTTGTTCCATGATTTCTGGGACCTCAGCTAGAAGACTTGATGGCAAGGACCTAGAAATATTTGAGGACTCATTCACTCTCATAGCCGATTGTGCTGCAGGTCCCTCCATATAGACTACTTTCAATTTTGTCACTGCCTGGTGGCCAGATTCCACAAGTTAGTGTTTCAAAAGGGAAAAAGAGATAGATAGGAGCCATACTCACTGCCTTTTACAGTGAGTATGGCTCCTATACTCCTAGCCATTTATAAACCATGTAGTTTTATATCCACCACAGTCTAGTTGTTAAAGCATTCACAAAGTCCAGCCCCAGACTCAAGGGAGGAGAAACAGACTCTGCTTATCAACAGGAGGTGGCAAGAGAATGCTAGAATGTTGGTCTGGGAACATTGCTGTGACCATTTCTGGAGAATGAAACCTGCCATAGGTCCTAACTGGATACTATTTCTTAGCATTCTCAATTTCTTGAGGGTGTTAATCTTCAGTTATCTCCTTGCTGGAGTAAGTTAATATTCAGCTAAATTACAAGAGGTAATATAGGTCTCTAAATTGTAGTCAGGAAGAATAACTTCAGTCTTTAAAGGACTCAAAACATAGGAAGACGCATGGTTGAAAAATAAGAAATATGGAAGATTAAGCAAAAAGTGATGGAGATAATATATTGGAGGGACAAATTATTTTCCCTATTGGTCTTATTTGTAACAAACCACTTGCAACTGGACTTGCCGTTCTCCTTAAAAAGGTGGAACAACTTCCTTAGAAACACACTGTACCATGTGTCCCTGGAAACTACACCCTGGCCCACGTGTGCATTTCTGTCCCATCATCCTAGAGTGCCTTTCTCAGCAAGCAGAAAACAAGGAGGGGACCGGGTGCATATAATAACTCTTCTACTCTATAGACTTCACAGGAATCTCATTCTTAATCCTGTGGGTTTATACTGCTCTGTGAGTTCAGCAGCATGAAAATGCTCCTGAAGCCTCAATGTAAATTTTTCTCTAATCCTATTAAAGCCACAAAACAGACCCAGACGGATGAGTAGGAAACTGAGCTAAAGAACTCTCCCTGATCCTGATACCACGGTCACTTCTGGCACTGACTTCACCGGTTAGCATCTCCCTCTAAGCACGGCATGGCTCCAATGGGAAACCAAAACTCCCGACCTGTCCTGTCTAGTACACTCAAGTCAACCCTGTATCTGTCTAGCCAAAGCTCTGGAGAGGACGCTGAATATACTTTTAAAAATGTAAAAAAAAAAAAAGAGTGAAATACTGGACATATGAAAAACAGACACAAAACACAACGGTCTACATAAACTGGTTTTCTCTTTTTAAAACTAAGATATAATCAATATATTTAAACAAAGGAGTATACAGCAGGAAGCAAAATCTCTCCCAGCCTACTTCCTAGAGAAGGCCAGTTTACCTTTTGTTTATCTAAATGTATTTGGCAATACAACACACACACAGAGGTTTAGAGAAAAATATATTTAAATATACGAGGTCATGATTCAGGGGGTTTTACAAGCTTCCGTCAACAAATGTAGATAAAACACCATTGTTTTTAACAGATACACAGTATTCCATTTTAATGTAATTCATCTCATCAGTCCCTTGTGGATGAACATTTAGGTGGTTTCTAAGTTTGAAAATATCAAAAAGTAAAACTCGGTTGGGTGAATTTGTGTGATGGGATATTTAACAAAAACACAATTTCTAATGTGATAAGGACTGACTGTTAAATATTTTATAGCGCCTTAAAGGGCAGAGATGGTTGTTTAAAGATGTACAGGTAGAAGATGATACTCTACTTCACAAATCAGAAAAGTTAATCTGTTAAGATATGTTGGGAGAAATAGTTAGGGCTGGACTCTTGTCAATGAAGCTCTTGGGAAAATATAAACACATCTCCTGAGTACACCTGATGCCTGCGCACCACTCTCTTGTCTTCAGCTCAAGATTCTGGGGCTCCAGCCTGCAACTGAGGCCTTGCATCAGATGCCAAACTAAACATTGGGGAACAAGAACTATAATGACCTCCTGTTTATATCTGTTTGCTTTAAGTAATTTAAAAACATATAACATGAAGCGAAACACAGAAAAATTAGGACAGGGAAATAAGTCTAAGAAATAGGAAACCTGATATCTTTCAAAGCATTTTCTTGGATAGTCATACATTATTCAGGGTGCATAGTTATTTGCCAGTATAGATTAGCACGGCTTCTGAAGCATAAAAGAAGGAAGGGAAGCTATGAATTCTGTCATAGATATTAGTGAAAAATATAAAAAAATAATATCACCTGAATTCATGGGATAAAAGAAGAAGAAAGGTTCGTTCCAATTCATTTTCCATGTCTCCATGTCTAGTGAAGTTTGCATGAACGACTAATGGGCATTCTAATGAAACCACAACAGATTGTTGTTGTTTTTAATCAGGAACTTTTTCACGTAGTTAAACCCTGCCTCATTTTCTATTTTAAGGGGAGGGAAATAATTGTCTCCCTATGAAGGCTTTCATATTGAACACGTCAAAGTGCATTACTGCACTTTGACATGTTTAGCATGAAATACTTCAGGGTCAGAAGACTATTCTCTTTTTAAAATGCCAGATTGTTCTCAAAGGCCTAAAGGAGTCTGTGCACTTATTAAAGAACGTGCTAACATCGCCTGCATTAGTCTTTATAGTACAAGCCTATGGGAGAAAGCTCCCTCTGGGGGAGTAATAGTGACTGGAAGAACGCCTGGATTGGGGGTGTCTGGGATGGTGCCAATTTTCTGCTACTCTTAAGTGCTGGTTATACAGGGGTGACTCCTTTGTGAAAATTCACTGAGCGATATTCTTAGAATTTATGCTAAACTGAAAAAAAAAAGGTTTTTATAATGGGAAACAACTGAGTAGATACAGCTTCATTTACTGTAGTTAATTTCTCTTGAATTTCTCTTTTAAATAAAATACATTAATGGGTTACTATTGATAATCAAAGCATAACCAAATAAAAAAGAATGTTTCTGCACCGATGAAACAGATAGTTTTGCATTACTGTGAATCCCTCTTATGGACTTCCTAAGTACAAGTGTTCTCTTAATACTTGAGAGGGTGATGCAATCAAGGGGTAATGCATATACTTTTCTTACTTTCATGTACATCCGTATAATTAACACTATTTCTGAAAGAAAATATGCAATTTCCTCTATATAATAACAGTAAAGACTTATTAAGCACTTTTAATGCCAGGCTCTGAGCTAAACGGTTTACACACCCACTTCATTTAATTTTTAAAGAACCAGGAACTTTCTTACTGAGAAACACTATTCTAAGGTGGTGTATTCTGAATACTCAATAACATTAGCTATTGTTTGCACAGAATTTTCCTTCCTTTCTGGTTTGCATGTTCTTTCACTTATTCAAGCATAGCTGAGGATCTGTGATGTGCCAGGAGTAGTTCTGAACAAAGTTGTAGTCTTGAGAGTCCTGTCCTCTTTCTCCAAGGCATCTCTTTGGGGGAATCATGGAGAAATACATCTGGGAAAAGCTCTGACAAGAATGCTTTGAGTATATTTTAATTTCATAGCATATCTAGGACTTGAAAAAGAAAAGCACAGAATGGGGGGGGGGAGCAGTACATGGAAGCTTTCCATAATTTAGTATGCTTAACTAATCGCTTCTCTCCAGATGAGATTTATCTCCCAACCAGTTACCATTCCGTAGACCTATTCTCTTCAGTAACACACAATGTGTCATTTATTGATTCACCAATTACTCCACATTTTAATAATTCACTTATATGAGAATAAGGGTCAATGTTTTATATTCCAGGGACTGGCAAAGTTTTTTATAGTGGTCCAGATAGTAAATATTTTAGGCTTTTCAGGCCACATGGTCTTGGTCACCATTACTCATCTCTGTTCTTAGAGCATGCAAGCAGCCACAGACAATATGCAAACAAATGGATGTAGCTGTGTTCCAACAAAACTTTATTAAAAAATAGACAGTAAGCTGAATGTGGCCCATTAGTCATGTTTGGCAAACCCCTACTTTATCTCACAGTATCTTTTATGGTGCTAGAAAGCTAGCTGGCCTCGGTAAATACACCTTGCTTGACAGAGTCAAAGGCACAGAAAGAGGAAATGCAGGAAATGGGGGGGGAGGTGGCACTGATTCCAAGTTGTCTGAGGGAACGTATCCACATTCCGTCTGCTGCTCACCGGGATTACACCTCTTCCTCTCTAAAATCCGATTCTAGAGCTATAGAGAGTATCCTATTTTTTCCCCTATTGACTTAGGGAGTTTTCCCATATTAAGAAAAGGGAAACAAAATCCGACAAGAAATTCAAATTGATGAGGGAACATAAACTAGGTGCTCCCCGTGGTATCTTTTCCCTTTGCAAGTAGAAAACAGCCATTTGTAGATAAGGTAGGAAAATCCACTGGGGGAAAAAAGGCCCTATGTGTAAAAGAATGCAATATAAAAACCCAAATATGGGTGGTCCAACCAGGCAAAAGTGGTTGGCAGTGGGATTTAAAAAACAAGATTAACACAAGATGTTAAGCACTGAAATCCATCTAGTCACAAACACGTGTGTTTTTAATGACATTCAGAGCCGTTTCCATAAAATGAAAGAACAGAGGTTAATTTATTTCACTGAAAACATTATGAAGCAGCTTAGAATACCCTAGAACTAAGACCCTTTATAACTTTCTCATGGCTGAAAATCATGTTCATCTGACAGTGACAAGTAATGCTCACGGTTTGGTGGAGGCAGAAGCCTGATGGCAGCATTGGCCGATAGAAACATTTTTTTCCAACAAAAAAATTGATATGTGGAATGCAGACACAGTGCAAGTGGCCTTAGTGAAAACAAAGTTAACAAAATAAGTACAGTTTATTCTCAGACCCTACTGAGTAGAACAAGGAAGAGGAATCACCCCAGGCTTACTCTAGCTGTGACCACTACTCTCATTTATTTAGCAAATATTTACTGAATGCCTCCAAAATACACAGCACTGGGGTATGTACTGGAATGCATTTTTTTTTCCCCCTTTTAAAGCATATCATTCTTCTTGGAGGGGGGCAGATGGCACCATTTAAAGAAGTAAATAAAATCATTTCAGTTACTGGTAAGTGCTGGGTGGGGGAGGCATTAGTGGTAAAGCATGGCAGGTTTGGGGAGGCATGGACTAATTTTAGCTAAGATGGCTAAGGTTAAGGGATGGCCTTTCTGAAGTGATGACACTAAGGAAATCTTTGGAAGATTTGAAGTGTGGTAATGTGATGATCAGATTTATGCTGTGAGTAGACAGACCGTAGGACGCTGGCTGGATGATATACCACAGTGCGGGAGGGAACCCAAGGATGAAGCAAGTGGTCCTGGTAAAGAGGATGGGGGCTTGTCTTATGACCTCGTGGTGGAGATGGTGATGTACTCAGGAGGTAAGCTAAGGCACACCTGACCTGCTTAAAGATGATCCTTAGCCTAGAGGATGCAATGGAAGGTGGCAAAATTCGATGAACTGAGTATTATTTTGGAATATATTTATCAATCTTGTTGGAAGACTATGTGAGTTGTAGAAAGAGGATAACTTTCAGAATTTTGGTTTTAGTGACTGTGCCCATTTACTGAGATAAGAAAGACTTTTGAAGGAGGAAACCAGGCAGGGGATAAGTGGTAGAAATCAAGAATTCTGCTTTAGACATATTAAGCCTTTCTCCTCAGCCCCTGTTATATGGTAGACTTCATAAGAGTGGCAGTCTGGATGCAGTGCTCCCCTAGGGAAAAAACAATTATCTCATACTTCTTGATATTATCCAAAGAATTATACAGATAAAGTGGTTCAAGAGGAAGTTCCCATGGTGGCTCAGCAGTAACAAGCCTGACTAATATCCATGAAGATGCCAGGGTTTGATCCCTGGCCTCCATCAGTGGTTAAGGATCTGGTGTTGCTGTGAGCTGTGATGTAGGTCGCAGACATGGCTTGGATCCTGCATTGCTGTGGCTGTGGCACAGGCTGGCAGCTGCAGCTCTGATTCAACCCCAAGCCTAGGAACTTTCATATGCCGCAGGTTCCCCCCACCCCCCAACAAAAGAAAAAAAAATCCCCAAGTGGTTCAACAAATATAAGTGAATTTATGAAACAAGTCATCATCCAACTAGTTTTCAAAGTCCAGTTATGTGAAAGTATTAGCAAGTTAACTTAAGGAGCATGATAGGCTTTCACAGAAACCATTTATTTTCAGTCTTGTCTAAAAACCAGCTTCTTTGCTCTTTCACATTTCAAGATTCAAACCTTGGTGGTGATATTCCCTTCTACACTGGTACCCACCCTGCACGTGTAACTGTATCCTCAAGGAAGAAGAGTTCAAGAATGAGTATTGACACATTGCTAGAGTTTGTAAAAATACGACCAGTCCAGAAATAGAAATAGAAAAGAACAAGATATAAATTTCACAACTAAATGAAAATAATACTTTCACCAAACCTTTTGGACTAGAAGTAGCCTTGAAACAAGAGAACACTATGCTACTGTCCAGTTGTAATAAATAGAGATTCTCTAACTGGGGACTTCAGAGCCTTCCCTTTTTTTCCTTTCTTGTTCCCATAATTATCAGTTTGGAAAAGCAAAATATTTGGATAGTATCTAGCTAGTTATCTTTTTATATAGTGTATAGGCCACAAATAGCATGTATATGTAACAACATGATGATCGTCTATAAGGACTTTTTTAGACAACTTAGGAAAATAAAGTGATATAAACCATTAAATCATTCATGTCATCATCCAGCACTAAGCTCTATTAAACTGTGATATATATTGTACTTCTACCTAAGACTAGTGCTCTCTTGTTGCTTGAAGAAAATAGCCTTTCTTCTTGTAAGACTACATGTGCACCTCCTCCACCCCCACTCACGCCCTGCCACTAAGATTTACACCTCTTGTCTTCAAGACCTGGCCCCTAGGCCAATGCTACGTCATAATCCAGCCTGGGAAGGGCTGTGCCTGCCAAGGAAAGGGACTATAGAGAGTTCCTACTGTGGCTCAGCAGGAACGAACCTGACTGGTATCCATGAGGATGTGGGTTCCATCTCTGGCCTTGCTCAGTGGGCTAAGGATCTGGCGTTGCCACGAACTGTGGTGTATGTCGCAGATGTGGCTTGGATCTGGAGTTGCTGTGACTGTGCTGTAGACCAGGAGGTGCAGCTCCGATTCAACCCCTAGCCCGGGAACTTCTATATGATCCAAAAAAAAAAAAAGGAAGGGACTATATCTCAAAGGAAGTGTAGGAGCTAGCCAACATGTACCAGCAGGAGATAAGAAACTATGTGTGAGAAGGTGCTGGATCAAGAAGAGATAGAATATAAATTAGGATAAGGGAGTTTATTGACATGGAAGGAATGACAAGGAAGCATTCTCTTACAGAATTTAATGCCGAGTAAGACTACATGAGATGATGCTAAGACACTGCTATGATGGCTCTTGGAAGCATACAGAAAACAATGGTCTGTATAACCTGAAGAAGAAATGCCACAACCTGTGGCAAACTATACCACCCAGAAGCTGCTGGCCTAATGGAGATGGAATGATCACAATGGAAGGCACAGCTGAGACTCCACCTTGGAGATGATAACCTGTAACCCATTCTTTAGGATACAGAATACATTCTCAATCAATAAGCATGATAAGGAGCTGTGTTCCCAAGAAGGAGAATTCATAGGTCCAGGAATCAAGAATAAGAGCTGGACGTAGATTTGAGTAGTGAAAGGGAGAGACTGTTTATAATACGCCACCCAGAGTCTACCATCAGGATTAATTTACTGATCCCCCTAATTGCTGAGAATGTTGGTGACCAGTGGGGCTCAGCTGAATCTCTCTCTAGGAATTGATATCTTGGCCAAGATCGTGTCCTCTCCCTGAGAGCCTCCGACATTTAATAACTGGTCCATGCAAAGGTTTACAGGCCCAGGCCTCTTGTCTCAAGGTGATTCAACTTTAAAGGGCCGGCCCAGTTTCAGGGATCTGTGGGATTAGCTGAAGTCTTTATGTAACTGCATTGCAAGTCCTCCTTTTGCCCAAACCTACTTCTTTCTCCACAGAGGAATCGATCCTAAGGGAATTGTCTAACAAATTTCCTGCATACAAATCTCGATCTCAGAGCTGCTTCTGGGGGGAATCTGATTTAAGACAACCTGGAAAGGCTGCACTAGTATCAGCTGATAGTTAGACCTGGAAATGGATAAAGACATTAAATCCTAGAGTTGGAAGAGACCGGGGAGAACATCCTGTTAACTGGTCATAAGCACTCTTCTTGCCCCAAAGATCAATTCAGAAAAGTGGCAGGAAGGTAGGAAGACAAATGAAAAACATTCAAAATAATTTTTATGAGTCCCTTGGAACAATACCTTTATAGCTTAGGTTCTTATTTTTGTAAGCATAAGAATGTCTCTGAGAAAACTGGCAGTGCTTTCGGAGACAGTTGTGCTGGTTGTCACATCACTAATACTGCAGCCACTAGGTGGAGGCCAGGGATGCTGCTAAACATCCCAGTGGCTGTACAACCGCCAACAACAATCATCAGGACCAAAACGTCAACATTGCCAACATTGAGAAACACTGGTTTAAAGGTCACCAAGTATATTATACTCATCGTCTCATTTCATTCTTGGCATTAGGGAGATTACTGGCATCTCTTCATTACAGATGGTGAAGCTGAGCTCAGTGAAGGAAAGTGACTTTACAAAGGTCAAAAAGAAAGCCACCAGGAAAAATGAGTCTAGTTCATTCAATTTTATGCAATTTTGTTGTCATTATCTAACCGGAGTACACTGGCAACTTTTTATTCTCCTTAATCTCTTCCCTACAAACCAAGCCTATTTATAAAGCTTGATCTGCAGGTTCAGGATGGTTGTTCACTGATAAATTCAAACCCTTCATTATATTAAGAAGCTAAACCATGAAGTTGCATCAGGGAAAAAAAATCATTTGCAAATGTATTCATTGCTTGTTTACTTAATTTTTATTCTCAAAACTTTGATTCCGATAAAGCACTTCTACATTGAACAGGAATAATAGTGGGTTTAATATATTTACATATAGCATTGTTAAAAATTTTTTTGTGTTTGTCTTTTACCCCTAAGAGACAGGCTCACTAAATACTCTCACTATTGCTCATACACAGATCCCTCCAGAGGGAGCATGGAGTCTAGCTGTTAGGAATATTTCTTTGGAGAACCGATTCTGACATTTGCTAGTGGTGTGACCTTACACAAGTTATCTTTCACAAAGCTTAAGTTTTCTTAAGTTAGAAAATAGTAACTGATTACAAGACAGGGGTATCCAGTGACTGATAAACCATACACACTGAAAAAATAGTAGTTGTATTGAATATCCATTGCTTTTTGGCTTTCAGCATCTATTTCTCCTTGAATTTCATTTGGGTATGTATTCTTCCCCATCGGATATAGTCTGATGGACTATAATTAGGAGTCTTGCCCTCCCCTTACCAAAGGGCAGGCATGTAACCCAAACTAATCCAATCAAATCCTCCCTTTCTGTCTGTGGAGCAACAAACAGACAGAAAGTGGTTAGTTTTGTCCACTCCTAGGAATGGTACTCTGCCCAGCTTTTTTTTTTTTTTTCCTCCATTGCAACACCACTGTTAACGTTGCTGCCTCTGAATTTCCGAAGATGACTTGCTTCTTTTGCCCATTTCCAAGTCTAATGTACAGGCTTCCAACAATTCTGCAAGCTTTGGCTATCCTTTCAACAAAATCCCTTACACTGAAGTTAGCCTGATACACTTATATTGCTTGTAACCAAAGAACCCTACAGAAAAACAGAAGCTATGTCTCATACGAGCACAAAAGAGATAACCTATATTAGTATTTGATTGAATCAGGTGCAAATAATATTTAATGACTTCTCTCTCCTTTTAGAAATATGTTTAATCATCAATTTGCCTTTTGGTTTTAGCACCAATACATATCTACATACTGTGAGATCTACATAGGAATCGAAGACTGTTTACCTAAGAAGAAGAAAAGGTTCCTGTGGAGCAAAGGTGCTGTTCAAGCAGTCATCTCTGTCTGCTCTGCGCTGGAGCCTTCTTGGTAGGGCTTCAAAAAATACAAGGCAAATAAAAAGAAACTCCCTGTGTGATGGATGTCTGACTGCTTGGGTCCACAATTGTAAAGGCTCACCTGAGATGTTAAATAAGAATCTTTCAGATACAGAAGCTGTCATTATTTTTGGCTTCCCTTCCGTGTCTTGGCTGTAGTTGCTCTGGGTCTAGCTCTGGGTCAGACTCGGGGGGAAATCTGAATCTGCAATTACTGGCATCAGGGCTGGAGGAGAGGGGGTGCAGCAGGGGTGTCACAGCGTGTTTCTTAAACAAGGAAAGAAATGAATAATCACTTTGGTTTTTACGTTACAGATGCTTTGATCCACTTCATTTTTCACTGTGGAAAGACAGAATGGCAATTCTCTGACTTACTTTAGTTTTTGCTTCCCAGAATAACTCTTTCAAGGCCACGGAATATTATGCCTCAGCTGGGGATGAAGAGGCCAGTAAGATGGCATTTCAGTACAGGGCACAAAAATGTGTCCTTTCTCATAACTTGTGTAAAAATGTCTGTGCTCTGTTAGTATTCCTACATCCCAGATGAGATGATTCTAAAGGCAAATGGTAATGATTCTTCGAGCAGGGAAATTTGGAGAAGCTAAATACCCACACAGAAAGGTCAAAAACTCCCTGATTCCTGCTGAATATCTACGTCAAACATCAGATTTTTGTTAAAAATATAAAGAGAAAACAAGCCCATTAGCAGACGCTGCAATGGGTAACGGTTACTATTTTCAGTACTACTGACGCAGCTTTTACCAGTTTCAATGCCTATAGTTTAGGGTTGTTCTATAGCATCATAACAAACTGGCATCTTGTAGCAAGTTTCTAAAACAGAAATGGGAACTCCATAAGGATCTCGGCAGATCATGTTATAGCTATAGAGAAGCTGGTCTTCTGCCAAACCTCACTTAAGTCAGTTACCTGCAAGACAGGGTAACTTTTCTTGACCCATAAATGATGAGTGGAAGATACGCATAAGAATCTTTTAAGTGACATAAGCATTTCATTGCATGTAGTTTAATAAATGGTTTAAAAATTTCCTCGGGGGGAAAAAAACCTTATAGAAGGCATGGAAATATTTAGCAATTATATAATGTATCCCTTTTCCTAGGAAATATTTTACCCCCTTGTGGTATGGAAGCAATTGATTCAGGGTGGTCTATTGATTATTCTTTCTTCTTATTTGTATATCCTCCATTCTCAGCCCATTAGCTAACAATTCTCTGTTTTGTGAGAAGTTTAAGGTCCCTGGTTGCAAGGTATTGCATCCTACTATGAATTATCTTGTACTGAATACATAATAGAACTCATCCGTCAAAGACCTTGATGATTCCTTAAGCGACATTTTCAACATCTACTTCTTAATGGTTGTAATCTTATTCACAATAAGAATTCAAGGGTCATAAATTATTTCGGCAGGTACTTTTTTAAGCCATAATCTAATTTTGCAACTTATAGCCTAGTTCAGAATATGCTATGAGACTTCAAGCACACGAATTTCAGCCATGAAAGCAGAGTCAACGCTCTTCAGTGCGTACCTGCACCTGTTTGCACTCACCCCACCCCACCCGACCCCCACTCCCAAGGGGGTGGGGACCAGAAGAATCAGGTGCTCAGTGACTCCCACTTTCCCCCACAGGAGACTCTACAAGCTCCTTCTCACTGGAGACAAACTGAATGCTAACCACTTTCATTAAATGACAAGATTTTAAGCTTCTCTCCTTTTAAAGCACAGACATTTTTCAGTTCAAACACAATTAATCCATACTCACTGCCTTATATGTTTTACCATTATTGAGAATTTTCTTCCCTATTTGTTTAAATTAGAGATTAAACAAGAGATATTGTACTTTAAAAAATAAGATTCTTTTGAAATAAAGCTGGGTGTCAATCCTTCGCACAGAGTAGCCCTACATCTTCATGCTACTGACAGACAACCTCCAGCTCATTTTTGTCGGAATATAGCATTTCTATAGTGTAAACGTGTTGGAAAGACTGGCAAAATTACTACAATGCCTTATCCTTGATGACAGTTTCAGGTCTTTAAATAATGGGGAAAGCATGGAGAAGCTGACCATTGATTAATGGACTACCGAATATTTTTAAATGTAGGGACCCATGGAATTTTGCCTTCACTTAAGAAAAATGGCAGAAGAATGCCATATTATTATTTCTGATAATTCATAGATAATGACAAGGAAAATAATTTAAAAATACTCCCCTAAAATAATTAAGGCAGTTTATACATTTAAAAGTAGTTGATTCAATACAAACTTCACTCTAGCAGCCTTCAGTCTCTACACTGCACAGACAAGTAACATCCATTTCTGATCCTCAGTGGTGTGTTCATATTGTTACTGCAATGTGACTTTTTCCTTCAATTTTTCCCTTATTTGAAAACCAACAATTCTTATCAGTCTGAAGTATATTTAGCGGTGTGTAACAGAAATCTGACTAAAAATGGCTTAAATAAACACACACCATTTAAAGCACCATGGCCTGTGGTGGTGAGAAGTACAGGAACCAGTGTACCTTCCTATCTGGGTATCTTCAGCATATATTTTTCTTCCTTTTGTTGTAAGATGGCTATTGCACCTTCAGGTATTAGCCTGTGCTTCAGATAGGAAAGTGGAGGAAGGACAGGCAAAACATACTTGCCGAAGATGTCTGTCCCTTTTCACCAGGAAAACAATAGCTTTCATAGACGTCTCACTGAATGCACTCCCTTTGGCGTCTCAGGCCTAGAACTAGGCACTGAAGCTTACAAAGGCGTTTGAGGGGCTGTGTGTTTGTAACAAACTATTAAAGCGCTACCTTTGACAACTGTGGTGTTCTACTAATATGCAGATAGGGCAACTTTGTATTATGTAGAGAATTAGCCCTGTGTGCCAACATTCTTCAAGGCTAGATGAAGGACTGCGGTCTCTCCACAGTCTTTTCCCATCACATTTCCTGATGGTCCCTTTTCTGAATGCTCAGAGCAATGACAGGCTGAGTTATGAACTGCAGCAATCACATACTGAATCATACAACGCACTAATTTTAAAATACATAGACTGATCATCCCATAGGTCCTTGAAAATGAGGTCAAATTTTGCATTACTTCTGTATCATATAAATATATCTGACTTATTGATGAGTTTACTTGTGAATTTCATCTCAGTTCTCTTTCCTAGAAAAGTCAGTGACAGCCTATTGTTGTTGCTTTATTTCATTTGCAACACCATGGATGAACTCGGAGGGTAATATCCTAAGTGAAATAAGTCGGAGAAAGAAAGACAAATACTACATGATATCACTGACATGTGGAATCTAAAAAACACAACAGACTAGTGAAAAAAATTAAAAAGAAGCAAAATTACAAGTACAGAGAACAAACTAGTGGTTACCAGTGGGGAGAAAGGGCAAGACAGAGGTAGAGGATTAAGAGGTACAAACTACTGTGTATAAAATAAATAAGCTACAATGGTATATTGTACAAACACAGAAAATATAGCCAACATTTTATAATAGCTATAAATGGAATATAACCTTTAAAACTGTGAATCACTATGTTGAACACCTGAAGCTTAAATAATACTGTACATCAACTATACCTCAAAAAAAAAAAAAAAGATTTCATTCTTGATCACTCCACAAGCAATCTAGCTATTCTCTGAAATGCTTTAAGTCTTACTGACTCTCTATTATTCCCTAAACTTACGCCTTTCTTATCAACATTATAACAATACAAACAAATAAAACAGATACAGAAGAGACAGCTCTTAGGGAGTGAAGTATATTTTAAAATAACTTTAAATCCAATATTAAAATAAGTGTGGTACAAATCAATATGACAACTATTTTACTTCTCTTTCCCTCTTGATTTTTCTTCTCAAACATTGTCTTTTTCCCACTGGAGAAATGGAAGAACAGACTGAATAGTTATAAGGCTTCAAAAAGATAGTGAAATTTTCTCAACAAATGCATGAAAGTGCTCCCTTCACTATGCTGTCTCTTTACAGTTTTCAGAGTACAGGTATTTTGCCTCTTTAGGTAGGTTTACCCCGATGTATTTTTTTCTTTTTGATGTGATGGTAAATTAAATTGTTTTCCTAATTTCTCTTTCTGATCTTTCATTGTTAGTTTACAGAGCTGCAATAGGTTTCTGTTTATTGACTTTATATCCTAAAACTTTACCAAATTCATTGATGAGCTCTAACAGTTTTCTGGTAGCATCTGGTAGTACCTTTCGAGGTTTAGTATCATGTCATCTGTGAACAGTGATAATTTTACTTCTTTTCCAATTTGGATTTCTTTTATTTCTTTTTCTTCTCTGATTGCCATGGCTAGGACTTCCTATGCTGAACAACAGTGGAGAAAGTCAACATCCCTGTCTTGTTCCTGATCTTAGAGGAAATGCTTTCAGTTTTTCACTCTTAAGAATGATGTTAGCTGTGGGTTTGTCATATATGGCTTTTATTACATTGAGGTCAGTTCCCTCAATGCTGACTTTCTGGAGAATTTTTTATCAGAAATGGGTGTTGAATTTTATCAAAATCTTTTTCTGCATCTACTGAGATGATCATGTGGTTTTTATTCTTCAGTTTGTTGATGTGGTATATCACATTGATTGATTTGTAGATACTGAAGAATTTGCATCACTAGGATAAATCCTACTTGATTATGGTGTATGATCCTTTAAATGTATTGTTGGATTTGGTTTGCTAATATTTTGTTGAGGATTTCTGCATCTATATTCATTAGTGATACTGGCCTGTAATTTTGTTTCTGTGATATCTTTGTCTGCTTTTGGAATAGGGTGATGGTGGCCTCACAGAATAAATCTTGAAATATTCCTTCCACTGCAAGTTTTTGGAGAGTGTCAGCATAATGGGTGTTAACTCTTCTCTGAATGTTTGATAGAATTCCTCTGTGAAGTCTTCTGGTTTGTGACTTCTGCTTTTTGGAAGTTTGTTAATAACAAGAAAAATCTCTAATAAACAACCTAACCTTACACCTAAAGCAAATAGAGAAGGAAGAAGAGACAGGCCCAAAGTTAGCAGAAAGAAAGAAATCATAAAGATCAGAGCAGAAATAAATGAAATAGACAAAACAATAGAGAAGATCAATGGAACCAAAGTTGGTTCTTTGAAAATATCAACAAAATTGATAAACCTTTAGCTAGACCCATCAAGAAAAAAAGAGAGAGGGCTCAGATCAATAAAATTAGAAAAGAAAAATAAGTTACAACGGACACCACAGAAATACAAAAGATCATAAAAGATTACTACAAGCAACCATACGCCAATAAAATGGACAACCTAGGGAGTTCCCGTCGTGGCGCAGTGGTTAACGAATCCGACTAGGAACCATGAGGTTGCGGGTTCGATCCCTGCCCTTGCTCAGTGGGTTAA
>PVHT021183617.1:7128470-7161007 GCA_004024745.2 Catagonus wagneri
ATCTTTATGGGAGTCTTTCTCCTAGACATGAATATGGAGAAAACCACTGGTCTATAGAAACATTTTACCTCTTAAAAAATGCTTATTTAATCATTTTATGAATTAATGAATTTTTCTGCTAACAGATTATGCATATTATGAAATGTATACTTTTTAAAAAATGAGACTAATGCAATTGAGTAATGCATCATTACATGTGAAACTCTTGGTTTAGAAACAGCATTTTGGCTTTAGATAACAGTTTAACACTAGGTTTGGATGGCTGTCATAGCTGAAAAAGACACATCAAAATGTTATGTGGGTTGGAGCTCCCATCGTGGCTCAGTGGTTAACGAATCTGACTAGGAACCCTGAGGTTGTGGGTTCGATCCCTGGCCTTGCTCAGTGGGTTAACGATCTGGTATTGCCATGAGCTATGGTGTAGGTCACAGATGCGACTCGGATCCTGCTTTGCTGTGGCTACGGCGTAGGCTGGTGGCTACAGCTCCAATTAGACCCTTGGCCCCGATTAGACCCGTAGCCTGAGAACTTCCACATGCCAGGTGTGTGGCCCTAAAAAAAGACAAAAGGCAAAAGAAAAAAAGTTATGTGGGTCAAATCTGAAACAGTATAGTAATTCACTTATTAAATTAAGGCTCTCATTTTCTGGTTTTACCCACAGGTTCAGTTTAGTAAAATTTTGAAAACATTGAATTGAGTATTAGATGACACTAAAATCCTGTGAAAAAGTTGTAGTATTTTTACGTTCTGTTCAGTGTTTTCAAGATGTAAGAAAAGAAACAGGAGGTTAGATCATGTAGTGACCTATAGGACACTGCAATAACTCAGGCTTAATATGACTTAAGTTTCAAAAAAAAAAAAAAAAGACTTTGCCTACTGTGTTGAGAACAGATTTTGGAGTGTAAGATAAGAAGTAAAGATATCAGTTAGGAGGCTTTTGAGGAAAGAGGTCCAGGCAAAAAATGATAGTGGTGACAGCAGTCGAGGTGGTCAGAATCTGGATATGTTCTATATAGACAGATTTCCCTACGCATTGGGTATTGGGGGAAACAAGTAATTCCTGAAGCTTAAGCTTAAACATCATACTGGGAAGGGTTCTCTGATTGATTAGAACCTCATGATATCCCCAATTCATGGATTCCTGTAGCAATCCTATTTCATTTTTTCTCTGCATATCTTTACTAGACTATACACCTTAAAGATATAGGGATCATGTCTATCTTGTCTGTAGTACATACTTAAATTTTTCTTAGTATACACTTAAATACAACCTTACTTATTTTTCAACAGTGTTATATCATCAATTCTGTAAAACAGTTCACAATCAATCACTTAGATTTTATTATGAACCACTGTAATTAAATAATAGTATAGTCTTCGGCAAGTGGTGATAGCTCTTGAACGATTCTATCAAGGGTATCTAATTTTTTTTATAACCTAGTGTAAGACACAAGTTTTAAGAACCTACATTATACATGAGAATTGCTATAGCTGGTTTCATGTGAGTGTGAGATTGGCCAGAACACGTACCATAAGATGCTAATAGGTTGAGTGTAAAAATAAAATGACTGCAGCTTCGGAGATGGGGCTAAGGAACACTCCTGTGTTGACTACTGATAATGCAGATGAAATTTCTATAAACAGATCTATTCTGACCTTCTTTTGTTAAATTTTTGCTTGGTGTGTTACTGTATATGTGTACTCAGAGAGAAAGTTCTTGAAACAGAATTTTAAACGCCCACAGTAAATGAGCTTCTCATGACTCAATTCTTGGCACTTATATCTATTAATTAATTGGGTCTTCACCAAACACTGTGTGCTTGCTATGTATGCGCCTAACAAAAAAGAACAAATGCTTTATCATTACAACTATTTTTCATAGGACCCTGAAGCAAGTATCTACAGTGAGCAGAACTCTCATGAAATACTGGGTGTAATATATTCCATGTAAAAAATCCCTTTGTGTGATCCTTAATGCTATTTCTCTTGGAAGGGAATTAAATGTATACTTACCCAATGCTGTCCATCCCTTAAGAAGTTTCTCAAGGTGGTTTTACCTTGGTGAGCTTACTACATTCTAGGATTGATTTTCAGCTGTTGATATACAAACCCTGGATTTACCAAAATATTAAGCATAGATCCTTTTCTCAGTGGAAGATCAGAGTACCTTACATTCACAATGCTGGCTATGAAAACTTTCCCGTGTTGCAAATAATCACAATCAGAAGGTTGCCTAATGTGCACAGAATCTGAGTAAATGGAGTTCAATTACATATGCCTTTAATGGCATTCTTTCATTCATGAAATTAAAGTTTACTGAATATCTGCTTTGTGCCAGGCTCACTCTGGACACTAAGAACACAAAATAGACAAGATCTTTACTCTCTCAGGACTTACATTTCAGTAGGGGAGATAGGCAGTAATGTGGATTTTTATCTGTTTTAATTTCTGATGTATTCCTAGTACTTAGAGTACTGCCTGGCACATATTAAGGATGTGATAATATTTCTTGATTGAATGAATATTATAAACTATTAACTCAGTTTCAGATATATGCACTAAGAGGAAAATAAAACAGGGTAGTGATATGATGAAGTAAGCTTAAGCTTAGTAGGAAACAGGTTAGCTAACCTAGACTGGGTGGGATGGTAGATTAAATCACTGTTTTGGCAAATAATCAACCATTATTTCTCCCCACTTTCATGGGAAAAGAAGAGTTTACCACTCTACTCCATTGATGTTGAATTTGACTGTGGTGGGTAAAATGCACTCAACTGCTTTTTGACTTTGGGCTTGGCCACATGACTTGCTTTGGCCAGCAGATGTCGGAGATATGACAAAATCAGAAACTCCCAGTGTTGATGTGTTTGGGGCTTTCCCTCTTGTACTTCTACCACTGACATGAGGAGAATATGCCTGTCAAAGATTCCTCCTGAATTTTGGAAACTACGTTCAAATGGTTTAATTTCCTTCAACAAATTCAGAACTTTGCTGCTTGAATAAATATGCTACCTTCACTAATTTCTTGATTACAGATATGGGAGTCCTAAATATAAAAGAATCCGAGCAAACAAGTTGCATTTTGCTAAGAGAAGTGAAAGGGAGATATCTGTATTAACTATGAAGTACACAATAAAAGAAAGGTAGATGTAATTTTTTATTATTAACAGGATTTTTAGTAACTTAACCACTAAAATCAACTAAAAGCAGAAGGAGAACATGTTTGTTTAGCCCAGTGGCTAAGATCCACCCTAGACAAGATATTTTCATTTTCAACACATGATACATAAGAAAAGGAAAATGTGAACCACAGGAATGGAATAAATATTGAGGACAAAAGCAAAGTGTTGAATATATTATAGTCACACCAAATCTTAAATGAATAAGCACTCTAAACTATAAAGGAAAAACTAGGCAACAAAGTTGTTTCATATTCCAAATGTCCCCACAGATGAATAAAAAGCAGACATTAAAATTCTTGTAAAGTGGCAAGGAAGCTATGATTAATATGTTCCTGGTACAAGGTAATAATCACATTATACATGCAAAAAATATGAAAATATGAAAAGCCATGGTGACAAGAATAGTGGGATTATTTAATGAATCAATTCCAATGTATACCAAATGCTGGATAGAGGATTCACGCTAAAATAGTGCACTTCAAATCAAATGTTCAGAAAGTCATCTACTTTGGAAAACAACATTTGGAAAAAGACTCCAATGGATGGAGGGATCTAACTTTGAAACTTAATAGTATAATAATGTTCTGACTGGTAGCCAGGTTTTGAACATATTCTTCTGCAACAACCCAGAATCTAAGAAAGAAAGAAGAGGCAAAAGGATCAGTGAAAGCAGATACAAGAAAACCTATATCCTTATTGCACAGTATAGAAGGAAGTCTCCCTTTTCAGGCTTAGAAATGTGTGACTTTATTTGACAAACAGTACTTTGCTGTCCAGTCTCGCACCATTTTCTTCAGTTTTGTACTTATAGTCAGGGTTGAAAAAATAGCAGAGGCCATGGATAACAGGTTTGATTGCAAGAAAATGGAGAGGAGGGTAGAAGAAACAGACTCACTTCTCAGAGTACAAAGTAAATACAGAGAACAAAGATGGTGCCAAGGACACAGAGGCAACCAAAACTTGATCCAGGTGAATTTAGCAGAAAGACAAGTTAATCAAGCTCTCTCTAGTAACCCTTGTGGCCATCCATCTATGAAAACAAGTGTTATAACTAATGTATATAATATGACCCTGAATTACCAGGGGGAAGAACTGTTGGTAACTCAAGGAGAAGTTTAATCACTAAAACTTAAACAAAAAATCTACTTATACATACATTCTGAAATTACCTATTTTTAATTTAGGTACATGAAAACAAAAAACTTATCTACCTAAAATGCTGCATATCTTCTGAACAGTGTCACATAATTTGGGCACAACTCAGATGATCTGAAAAAGAATGAAGCTGTGGTGGCCAAGTGACAAACCTTCTATGAGGTATTTGATGAACCTGGCAATTGCTAATGCTCTGTTTTGGTAAGAATGAAACCCACCTAGTTTTGACTTCAAAGGATCAGTTTTAGAATTAGCCAAGAGGCTAAAAAAGCTGGAAAAATATTTCTTTTGTAACCATAGCAACTTGGAAAAAAATCCCAAAGTATGTAGTGGCCATTTGTAACGTTTTCTGGGTTTTGATGCCTTCCTGTTGGATGAATTTCTAGCCTTATGAGGTACAACTCCTCTAGGTGCAACACAGAAAACTCAGTTATCTAGCCTGCTCTACCCAAAGGCTCTGCTAATTGCAGTTAACCATGAAAGACTTGGCTTCAGAAGTGAGCACTTAGAGGAAGGAGGCTCTGCATGGGAAGAAGGCCCACTTTGCTCAGAAGGATGAGAAGCATTCACCTGCTGAGTACTGCAGTGACTGAATTAAGCAATGCAGTCTTAGAGTGCTGGATGGGAATACTGCAGCAAAGAAGGACTTATCTTTAAGCAAGTTTTGTGGTATACTTTTTGGAATTGTTTCTGGAGGCTCTACCTTGACCCCGGTTCCCTAGCTCTCAACAACTTGGTCAGGTTCTCAATTTCCTTTTAATAAACATTTCTGCTGCTTAACTAGCCAGAGGCAATTTCTTCTGCTTAAAAGAACCCTAGTTAATGCTCAATGAGTACTAGAAATGGTTGAAGACAATACACCCTCAGGAAAATCTGAAAGAGCTATGAATGGTTATCTGGCTCTGTAAAGGCTGATGGTTCTAAAATCCAGCTTATTTCTGGTGTGGAGAAAAAAAACGTAAAATCTGGCAGCCTCCACAGTAGTGAAACAGCAAATTATTACCTACAGTCACTTCAAATGAAGTGACTAATGAAGGCAAGACTTTGGGGGAATCCAGTGGCTTCTAACACCAAACAGTAGTATGAAGAGTATGAAGAATGCAATCACAAAACTAGTTGCTGCTGATTCCACAGCAACAGCTTTAGAAAAGACGATGAAATGGTCACAATTCTCAGCTGGAACCAAGAAATCACAGCCACGAGCTATTCCCTACCATTGTTCCCTGGGAGGGAAAAATGGCATGAGTGAATAGCACTGTCTTCTCCAGGCCAGGAGAGCAGATGGGCACCACTGCTTTCAGTGTGGATAATGGAAGTGGAGGTGGCAGACCTCAGGGAAAAGCACTTAAATGGAAGAGGCAGGAGCAAATGGTTACTGCGATTGTTAGAAGGGCTGAGTTAAAATGTCTTGACCCACAGTGGCTGCTGGTTCTGGTGACTTGATCAGACCATCTGTATGGAACAAAGAGATAGATATCCAAAAAAATTCCAACTTAATAAAGAAAGCCAGGTTTAATGAAGAGAGGTCTGATTTGAGCCACTGCAACAAAAAATTTGTAATGTCTTTTCCAATTTCCAGTCCTAAATTAAGTCACAGACTCAAGAGTTTTTTGAGTAGTGAAGGAGAGAATGCAAGTCCTTGAAGACATATACTGATATGACATCACAGGTATAAAATGTAAACTGACAGCTTGACCTTCCTCATAAAGGTAACTGCACTGGAGAAAGGGAAATACCAGATCTTTTGGATACTTTTGTCTAATAGCTCTGAAATAACACTAAAACTGGAGATCTAGAATACCATTGTGGACTAGTAGTCAGAAAGGATGCCTGTGGGAATCAAATGATGAATGGACTTTTAATCTGAACCTGTCTCTTCTCTAGCCCAGATGGGTCCTAAATGCACAGAGAATGTACAGTTGGAATTGGGGAAGGAGATCAGATTACTAGAAGCTTAATCAGATAGTGATTTCAATGTAGCTGCTATTGCAGATGTGTATTCTTTACTAGAACTCTTAGCACCAAGTATAGGCTGTTAATCTGGCAAATGCTTTTCCCCTTCTATTTCAATAGACAGAGTACGCATTTAATAGCTACTTTCATATGACAGGTAGAGCAATAAACCGTTTTATCTTAGAGTTATAAAAATTATTTGGCTCTGGACCATAATATACTTACTTCATTAAGACCATTGCTATCTCACCATCACATAGGACAATTACATTTATGACATAGGTCTCTTGGTCTTGGAATACTAAATACTTAAGATTCTTTGTAAAGAATAGGGATGTAAAACTGGCAAGTACCTAGTAGTTAATATGAGTGCAGTAGGGTGGGAGATACATCACATGAAAATATAAGAACTACACCTTAATAAAGTTTCTGAGAGTCCAGCGATCTTGAGCATATCAGGATAGCCTCTTCAAAGTTAAAGATAACTTCCTATACCTGTGTCTCCTGCCATTAAGAGGCACAATGATAGCTGGGACTCTCGAAGACTATATATATGCGTGTGTGTGTGTGTGTGTGTGTGTACACACATGACTTTGGGAATCCAGCTTTGACCTATTTATGAAGCGACCTGAAAGATTCAGCTTGTAAGGCTTTCAGAAAGAAAAGGAGGATTCCTAGTTGGTCCATTCTACAGTGTATCTACCTGGACTTAACCAATAGATTCAATGGGTGTTGAAACTGTCAACAGTTTATAAAGAGCCTGTGGTAAGTTTTGATAGAGGATTCCCAGCAGAGATCTCTCAAGTTTTGGAACAAAGTCATTGGGTTTAACCAGTGAGATTTCAATAAGAAACAAGCAATTTGAAGAGTGAAATTCCATGTGGAATCTGCCTTGTTGGTGAGGGTAGTAGCAGGATTTGGGTTTGGGGGTCAGGAGAGGGTGTGAAATGGTCAGTGATTCACAGGTGGCTTAAATGGGAAAAACGGAAATAGCCATAGTTCTCACTAAAAAGCTTGGTGAGGAAGAAGTAGCAGCAGTGGAATTTCCTCATTAGGCTAGTTCTATGGCATGGTTTTAGGCTTTGCTTCTGGAAGCTGAAATATTTCCATCATCCAAATGACTTCTTAATAAACTCCTTTTCTGCTTAACTAGTCATAGACAACTTCTGTTGCTCAAAATTAGGAATTCAATCAAATATAAAAATATAACTATATAACTATATAACTATATATATATATAGTTTCCAAATAGGCTAACAACCTCTCAAATACTTATATGGTATTAATAGTAGGTTACTTTCAAATTCTCTGATAAAGGGATGCAATGATAAAAATTAGTTCTTAGGTGGTAGGTAAAACAGTGTGAATGTTGGAGCTTTATGTATAAAACAGGACTATGGAATCTGATGCATGGAATCTCAGCTGAACCAGTCAACAATGAGGGAATGATGAAAAATTACTAGAAAAAGGACATAGGGTAATAAATATCTTTAAGAAGAGAAAGAACAAGAAGAAACAACACTGGTACATCAGTCTCTGAGGAGAAGTGCTAGTAAAACTGTCTTAATTATCATTTAACATTCACTGTTTAAAACAATAGCAAAAATAGTCAGACATGTGATTCATGCATAATCTAACGGATTTCATTCACCAGTAATGTGATGATCACACATGACATTTCTTTTACCTCTCTGTTATAGACTGGAGCTCATATACATTAAGTAATTGGCCTCCCTTTAAAGACTGAGCACAAAGATTCCAGAATGAGACAGGAGCACAGAGAGGTCATGTCAGTGCATATGAATCAGCATGGAACAGAATGCCAAGGAGGTTTTCTCTGTTTTCATATGAGAAGAAAAATACCGCATCTCTTAGAAAATGATTTTTTCATGCTGTTTCCAAGGCACTCTTAGTTACAAACCAAACTGTTATTTTTGCTATTTTTTCAAAGGAAAGAATTGATGGTTGAGGAGATACATATGATGGAAAACAACTATACAATAAATCAAATGGATTAATATTTACCATCTCCTTTCTACTGCAAGTTGGAGATTTTGATAATGGAAAGAAATAAAATAGTTATTTCAGGAGTTTCATTTAAAAAGCAGCATGAAAAATAACTCATTTCTTAACTATTCATATATTTGAAAAATAAGTCAAAGAATCAGAATTAACAGATATTTATAAATAACCAGGATAGTTTAAAAGACTATTAACCTATTATGGAATAACCTTTCAATCGCACAGATATAATTTCTATAGTCCAATTGTTTAGAGTACACAGGAGGTAGTATTTTTAAAGGTTTTTAAAGAAATTCTAATAGATGTTATTGCAAAGCCTGAATTGTTATTATTCGATCATTGTATCTTTCTTCTAAATGACAATAACTACTTTTCTCTACTTTGCAAGATAGAATCAAGAACTGAGAGCCGTGAAGAGAAGTGTCAGACTGGAGGAAAGGCCAGGGCTATGCAGCTTAGTTCTAAGCTAAAACTGGATAAAATTAAGTTTTTTTTTTAAATATTCTCCAAGCTAATGTAACTTCAAGACTTAACAAAATGAGTAGTTTTCAAATAGAATATGTTGAAACATGACTCAGCTTTCTTAACCTGCTATAGAAAAGTGTGCCTGCAATAATTCCTTGTATATTTCAATACATTTTAAAGGACCGAAATAACTGACATGTTAGCTTTGTTTATTTGTTTATTTGTTTTTGTTAATTCCCAGAGGAAATACAATTTTAAGGGAGTTTGGCATTAGCCTATATGTGTCCCTAGAAATGTCTGTTAATTCCGAGAATGCATCTGTGAGGACTTTATGAGAACTAAAGAGAAAAGAAAAGGGTTTAGTTTTAAACACTGGTGCTAGTGGGCTGGATTGGACAAAAGGTACAGATAAGCAGAACTAGACTTAAGCTTAAAAAAATAAAAGTATTGTTCACTTATTACAGCTATCACATCATCTTGTGGTCGGTTTAACTTTAGAGCCCAATTTTCACTGTGTATTTTATAGAAACTTTATTCCAGACTTAGTCAATCTTTTACCATGACCTAAGATGGTCATGACAATTAGGAAAACATCAGGCCTGCTTTTCACATAAATTAAAACCTTAAAACCCTGTAGGAATGAAACAGTATTTGAAGTATCTAAACAAACAGTGTTAGCTACTATACTCAAAAGTTCATGATAGGTGAAGAATGTATTTTAAAATAATTTATAAATTATATCAAGCAATTTCCTAACGAGGGGTGTGTACGTGTGTGTGTGTGGGGTATGCTTGCGTGCATGTGCTAGCCATGTTTTTCTACTTTTCTTCGTAATTTTTCTGAAGCTAATTTATTTAATTTATCTAGATGGAGTCTATAAAATTTATCTAATTTATCTAGATGGAGCCTATAAAAGTAGAAAAGTATATTCAAAGCTTGTTAGCGAAAAAAATTGACAATCCTAAAATACCATATGAAAAATAATGTGTAAAGTAAATTATCCAACCAGATTTAAAGAGTTGCTGAGGTATCTCCCTATATGGTTTCCAGTCAGAACGAAATTAAAGTTTTGACTCTCTTTTACTCATCTTGGAGAGTCATCTCATATCACTGACTTAATTTTCCCTATCTATAAAGTGCAGATATTATTTCAGAATAGTTTTAAGGATTAGGTGAAACAGTATAGATAAAGCAGCCACCATGGTAACTTGGACAAGCTTGGCGCTCCATAAATGATTATTGTTTTTTATGATTTTCTGATATAGAATATATCCACTTAGGTTGAATGTTTCCAAACATTCCTTTAGCATTAAGGTCATATTAAGATAATGTTTTGGGGGTTTCTGCATTGCCGAATTTCCATGGTAACTTTTTCTCTAGTTGAACAGGCTCAGATTTTTCAAAGCTGTCTCCTCTGTTAAATCCTCCGTAGTTCCCTCTGAAAACTCTGATTTCCATGCAAATATCAACATCTTTTCCAAATATGGAAACCCAGATGACACTAAGGCACCAAAAGGAAAACTCAAGTCTCAGCTATGCTGTTAGAGGTAATCTTGGAAAAGTTAACCTTTCTATCATCTTTGACTTTCTAGTTCGTAAAATCAGAAAAATAACCATGTAGGTGATTGTAACAATCACATTTATATATATATATATATATGTATATGTATAATTGTGTATATATATATATATATAATCTTTATATATTTTAGTTGCTAAACAAATATGTATTGCTATTATGGATATCAGGCTATAAGCTCTGTTTCTTGGTCATCTCATTTATTGTTGTGTGCTAAGCACAGTGCTCAGACTATTAAAGATGCTTAAAATTTCTTTATAGAATGGAAAAAAATGTGCTGAAACTTCTTAGTACATAGCTTAGAATGGAACATGGAAGCGCTTGGACAGATGTGTGATGTATAACTATATGGACAGACTGAGATGCTGGCAATTTGGAATACCACTTCATTACTCATTTCTTTCCAGCTGGTTTAATGGAAGCACAGTAAAAGCAACTGTGGCTTTTAACAAACAGTCATAAATAAAGATACATATATATATACACACACACACATAATATATATACTTTTTAACTTCGAAAGGTGACTAAAGGAAAAGTCAACATCTGAAAAAAAAAAACCCTCCATCTCTGCTGCTCTAATAATTTAATCTTCCTGAACCAGTACATTTTAGAATTGCAACCAAAAGGTGTATCAAGAATCCAGAAATAGACCTTTACAAATTAACTTGCTTATTCCTATAAGAGGCCGATCTTTTGTTTTTTTCCCACAGACCACTGTCCATTCTCTTTTTATTATATAGCCTAGTCCATGCTTTAGAGTCCATTTGACTGAAATAAAAAAAGCCCACTCTGCTTACCATAGTCTTAGGTATCTTCTGCCATATATTATGGTATCTACTAATGGCTTCAAACCATTATTTTGACCTTATATAATTACTTAAGGTAATACTTTCCTTCCCAAACAAGACTTTTAGCTTTCTAAAGATATGGTGGTCCTGGTCCTCCACAACTGCTTTGCTCTGGTAGCCACACAGCTAACAAAATACAAACACGGGTCTCTGTTATGCTCTTGTTATTCTCAGCTTTTAACCTGAATGTTTCATTTCTGACCTATTCATGAACTTTGGTCCCTATTCTTTATTGCAGCATCTTGCCCACAAAAGTGGTGTGCCTAATGATGAACAGCTCGGACTCCAGAGCCAGGTGGTCACTTTGTAGCTTTGTGATTTTGTGGCTAATAATACTATTGTGAGCAATGAATACATAAATACACACTTAAATAATAATATCCTTAGACTAGTGCCTGAAACATATAAATGCTACTATGTAAGTATTAGCTTTCATCATAGTTGTCATCATCATTTCAATTTAGGAGGCCTTTTATAACTACCATTTCCTTTAGGTCTAACCTGTGGTTTTCCTTCTTGACCTTCTTCACCATTTATGTTATGAGATATATAGCTATTCTGACTGAAAACTTCACTTGGTTTGGCCCATCTGGAGAATTTATACCCAGCTACAGGCTTCAACGACAGTATATCCATCAGATGTGTCAACTCCTAATTGTCATGGCCTATGACTTAAAGTTGACACTTTTTTTTTAAGGGCTATACCTGCGACATATGTCAAGTCCCAACCTAGGGGTCAAATCAGAGTTGCAGCTGTTGGTCTACACCACAGCCACAGCAATGCTGGATCCGAGCCATGTCTGTGACCTACGCCACCGCTTGTGGCAGTGCTGGATCCTTAACCCACTGAGTGGGGCCAGGGATCAAGTAGGCATCTTCATGGATACAAATCAGGTTTGTAACCCACTGAGCCACTGTGGGAATTCCCAACACTTTTAATTTTGTTGATTTGTCTCTGATTTGAATCAATTCTTATCACCATCTAAATTTTAAGAACTTTAGCATAGTGCATGAATGGATAAGCCATCTGAATATTCAAGAAAAAGCTAAAACCTTTTAATGAAGAATAAAGCTGATTGTCATGGTAATAATCCAAGAGGTGACTGAGTAATTATTTAAGCTGAACATTTTAAATTACTATGCAAAAGCAGAGGTGAACATTTTTATATACTAACTGAACCCAACTAAAGTATTTATACTTACTGTACTTTGGTTTTAGAAGGTTTTGCTTTACTTTAAACAAAAATGTTATCTCAAAGAATAAAGAATAGTACATTAATTGCTGTGCCAAACTAGTTCTTAATTATGAAAGCATTAAGTTTTCATTTTAACTTTAAGTTGGAACATACATTTTATTCCCTGAAAAAGGAATAATGGAACTTAATCTAAGCATTAACCTATTTCTATAATATTTTCTCAATTAACCCAATGTTGAAATGGAAATGATAACCAAAGTCCATGACTGTTAATATGTTAGTAAGTTCTTTCAGCATTATACTTATGCTATTAAGTCCAGCAGAATAAGAAAGGAGATCAAGAAGGCTGCTAAATTACATAATCAAGAATAGCAATATATTTCATTTACAAAGTGCACTGTATGAAGTAAGCTTTGAAAGAAGAGTATCAGAGAAAAATAGTAATTTTTAAGATCACACCTACATAAACTTTTAAATGCCCTTTGGCACCAAAAAATGAGGTACAAGTGAAAGCACAGATAACAAGTGAATATGAAGCATAAAAGCATTTTCTAATATGACACCCAAAGCAAAAGTTGCAAGGGCAGATGATGAATTGTTACCGAGATGCATCTTGCATAGGCAAATAACTATACAGCCTAGCCCTGGATGAATGTAAGCAAGGCTAACAGCTTAGGATGAGAAGGGGGCAGAAGGCTGGTGAATGCCACAAAAGTGTCACTTTTCTACACTAATGTATAAATAATGCACAAAATAACTACTATGTTACAACTGATTTATACAAGAATTAAAAACCCCTTGAGAGATTCACCAGTTGTTAAGGAACATGTTACAGTCTTAACAGATTTTAGAACTGCATGCCATCAATGGGTCCAACTTCCAAATTATTAAGAGGAGAAAAGTAAGGCAGCATATGATATTAAATAACTTGAAATCATGTTTAATTCAAGTAACTGTATAACTGATCAGAAAATAGACTTCATTTTGGCCAAATATTGCCTTTTAACACTGTGAGATGCAATCACCCAAAAGTACTGTAGAAAAACTGTACTAAAATGACTGCTTTTATAATTAAGAAATTCTAACAATACCTTGACCACAAAAACTTTGAAGTAAAGATAATTGCTCCTTACTTCTCTCTAAAGATCTAAATTAAAAGGATCCTCTAAAGTGAAGATTATTTTCCTGGAGGTGATTTAGAAAACACAGGCCATAATTCTGGTTCTTAAGAGGAAAAAAAAATAATCTTTTATTACATTTGGATGAGATTTTATTTTTTAGGAATCACTGCTTGGCTGTGAGCAGCTGTTGCTTGCTGAATGTTACTCACACTTCCTCCCGCATAGCAAGCTCATGTGGAACAGTCTTAACTTGTGGGATGGGTTGGAACACTTCATTCTAATCCAAGGGCCATAGGTCATTTTCAACCACAAATTCTTCCTCCCTAGGGAAGTGTCAAGGGATGTGGTCTTTCCCATCTCATTTTTCTACAATCTTCTTTAGTCTAGAACGAAGTTTATGGCACTAATGACTGGGGTCTAAGATATCACAATGCCTTATATCTGGCAATTAATATCAAGAGAGAAATCTTTTCCGGAATGGTACCTGAGGAATTTCAATTGTCTAGTTACAGTGAGGCAGGGTGAAAGAATAAAAACACTTTAAAGGGCTGACAGGAAGACATTTTCTCACCAAGAAACAGGAGTCAACAAATGTTTTTCTGTAAAGGGCCAGATGGTAAATATTTTAGGTTACGTGGCCCCCATGGTCTCTTTGAACTACTTAACTTTGCTGCTGCAGCTGGAAAGACATAAATGAATGTATGTGGCTACATGTTTCAATAAAACTTTATTTACAAAAACAGGTGGCAAGCCAGATGTGACCCATGTAGTTTGCAACCCCTTAACCTAGAATTTGTAATGATTCAAGAGAGTTTGAAACTCCAGATTTAGTTTTAATAAAATATAGTATGGCTGTCAAATATAATCATTATACTTGCAGATACTTGGATGGTTCTCAGACAAATTGAACACATTTTAAAATCTTTTTAAGGTTTTCCTGATTACCTTTTCTTCTGTATTGTATAGATTAGAGTGGACATTTCAAAGTTCATTAAAAATTAGACAATTTCTATCAACTAGTATGAAACATTAATGAGAACAGAGGCTATAAAACTTTGGCTTTTCAATTTCATACTAAATTTGTGAATTCAATATAACTTTCTGGGTTTAACAAGATAGAGTTCACAAGATAGAGAATTTTTTTCAACTATCATTTAGAATACTTATAAAAAAGGCACATATAAGAAAGTCACTGAAACAGATCCATTAATAATTTGAGTTATTTATCTAGTTGATCACTTAAAAAGCTCCCCTTATTTGAATATTATGATTGCAGAGTAATTTTTGGATATTATTCTAACTTGGACTAATAGTTTTAATACTATGTATCCAACTTACTACATAATTTAGGAGGCAATTTCAGGGTAAATTATGATCTATATAATTATTACATGTATAGGTAGCCCCATTGTTCTGAGATGTTTAGATCAGATGAATGTGAATATAAAGATTAGTGACATACCTATTGATTGGATACAAAAAAAGACCTGGCAAATGGCGTTTAGAAGTTGACATTTTCTCAGTATAATTCTAATTTTAATCTTATTATAATTCTAATTCTAGTTCTGAGTATAATTGCAATACTCAAAAGGATTGGATCACTGATTAAAAACTTGTTGATTGCAGATATCCAGAAAAAACAATGTCATCCTCTATGGTGAGCTGTAATTCTACTCCGTTTAGTATTGTAGGATAAATTGCCAAGTTATTTGAGAAGTTAAACACTTCAGATTTTTCATTCTGTGTTTCTGTGTCAGCAACATGGATGGAACTAGAGACTCTCATACTAAGTGAAGTAAGTCAGAAAGAGAAAGACAAATACCACATGATATCACTTATATCTGGAATCTAATATATGGCACGAAAGAACCTTTCCACAGGAAAGAAAATCATGGACATGGAGGGTAGTCTTGTGGTTGCCAAGAGGGAGGGGAAGGGAGTGGGATGGACTGGGAATCTGGGGTTAATAGATGCAAACTATTGTCTTTGGAGTGGATAAGCAATGAGATCCTGCTGTATAGCACTGGGAACTATATCTAGTCACTTATGATGGAGCATGATAATGTGAGAAAAAAGAATGTATTTATGTGTGTGTGACTGGGCCACCTTGCTGTAAAGTAGAAAACTGACCGAACACTGTAAACCAGCTACAATGGAAAAAATAAAAATCGTTATTGAAAAAATGTAAAAGACTAAAGGAAAAGATGTAGAGAAGAGAGTCTTTGTATCAGTACTTTAGTGAATCTGGTAAGGGTAAGGTGATGTCAAAGGAAAGACTGCTTAGGAAAAAAGACATATGAAGACAGGAACTAACACAACATTAGACTTCTTCTTTCAAAGATTGTGGAAAACTTCATGAGGGGACTGTTACTTCACAGACTGGAATGTAAGCCCAGTTGGAACCAAGGTCTACAGGGCTTTTGAGGTGTCTAATGTCAAAAATCTCAAGTTGACTCTCTAGTTAAAAAAAGCTGGAGAGGAGAAAGGAAAATTTTTGTTCTGGAAAAGTGTTCTTCTCTGATGCAAATAGAAATCCATCTTACAAAGGAAGAAGTAGAGATGAGTTGCCATCATTTATTCTTTTGGAAAGAGACAAAAAGATTATGAGTTTGCTAAAAAAACCTTTTGTTTCTTCTAAATATTCCTTTAAAAGCTATGAGATGTCTTTTTGTGTGAAAAAATTCCAAGCCCAAAAAAATTCATAAAATATTCATAAAAATTAACTTGAAACACAGAAATCCACTTTTGAAATGAAGCATAGTATAGAGAATCTTAATTTTTAAAAAGTTATATATAAAAGAGATGTAGTAATTAGTTGATACTTTCATTTCAGATATTTTACCCACTTTCCTTTTCTTTTGTTACAGCTTTTCTGTTTGGAGAGATGGAAACATTCAAACATGAAAAGTATTCCATAATATGAGTTATTTAAAAAACTTTCAAATCCCAAAGTGGGAATAATAAACTTCCTACTAATATACTAATTAAATCAGTTTTAATCTGTGAATCTAGAAAAAAGAGTGGAATAAACTATGAGAATCATGCTGTAAACCTCAGAGGAAATAGTATGCCAGACCTTAATCTGAAAAGCATATTTGTAATTAGCAAAAAATAATGGTACTAGGCTTTTCTGTTTTTCTTTAATAATGCAGTGAAAATGATAACAATAGTAGTATATAGTGAATCTATACACTAGCTCTTCTATTTTATCACATGTATTACCGCATAGCAATTCCGTAAGGCAGAGTTAAATTTATTGTCCTTGGAGTTCCTGTTGTGGCTCAGTGGTAACAAACCCGACTAGTACCCATGAGGATGTGGGTTTGATCCCTGGCCCCACTTAGTGGGTTAAGGATCCAGCATTGCTGTGCTGTGGCATAGGCTGGCAGCTACAGCTGATTCGATCTCTAGCCTGGGAACTTCCATATGCCACGGGTATGGCCCTAAAAAGAGGGAAAAAAAAATTATTGTTCTTAACGTAAAAGAAACAAGCATAGAGAAGAGGAACTTTGCTGCAGATAGAATCTAATATTGTCATGATTTTGTTATTTAATGAAAATGTCTACATGTGACAACTAATTTACCTAAAACAAAAGGATACTAATCCTTTAATATGATTTGCAAGAACACAGGTTAAATGGCAGAGTTCACTGTCAGTTCTCTTCAAGGATTAATTTATCTCACACAAGGACCAGATAACTCCTGTAAGGCATTTCTTGCTTTCATTTTTAAATGTTTCTTAGGTCATCCACAAGATTTCTTTTGAGACAAAAGTAATACATGTTTTTTAAATTCTTTTTTAAGAAAAATATTCCATTTTGATTAAAGAAATGTTAATCTAAAATACTCTTATGAATGCGTTTGCTATGTTATATAATTTCTTGTCCAAATTTAGTGCTCAAGAACTGGCCAAATGATAAGAAAAGATGCTAAAAAAGGATACATCCATCGGAGTTTGGGATTATCACGTACATGCTACTATATATAAAATAGATAACCAGCAAGGAACTACTGTACAGCACTGGGAACTATACTCGGTATTTTATAATAACCTATAAGGGAAAAGAATCTGAAAAAGAATATGTGTGTATGTATATATATCTGAATCACTTTACTGTATACCTGAAACTAACACAATATTGTAAATCAACTATACTTTTGCAAAAAAGGATACATCCACAAGACTTCATTAACTTATTTCAAGTCTATGTTCTTTCATTATCAGGATTCCTGTATGCATGTGGAAAGTATCTATAATTCCTTTTTGGCATGACTACTTCTGAACCAAGTTACTTAACATAAATTCCTTGGGGATACATATGGAAATAGGAGTTCTCTGGGAATACATCACTTTCTGAAAAGTCAGTTGGCTATTCCTGGCTCAGAATTCTCTCTTTAGAAAGTTAGGCCCCTATCAGGAATTTGTCTGAGTGAAATTGTTTTTAAAAACACCCTGAGATAACATTCACAAAAATTTAATTCCACAAAAAAATGCTTCTATTGGATGATTAGCACTTTTTTTTAACTCTGCTGACACACTCTCCTTTGGCAAAACCTAATGGTAGCTATTGAGAGGTGAGAATTTTCTTTGTATCATACCAAACTTGACTTCAAATTAAGAGTATGGAACTAAGGTGGCTTCATGAGTTTTTATAATACTCCTAGTCTTCTACTTAACTGCCAGCAGAAGAATAATTTGCCATTGTGACCACCAATTAATTGTGTCATTATATCGGGCATACTAGGTTTTATGTTTTATTTATATGTTTATTATGTTATGTTATATAATAACTGTTAAAAATATGGTTTTATGCTAGACATTTATACCTAATATACTATATAATTAGTCTTTGATATATTACTTTATAATATATAACATGTACTAAATATAAAAATAAGACATAAAATATTGTGAAAAAATTCACCAATTTATTATATTATACAATAATATAATATGCTAGTTATGGAGATTACCATTAAATATCTCATATTGGATACTATTTAAGAAGAATATAAAGATTTGTTGAAAAGTCTACAAGTATGATCATTATTTTCAGTCCCTGCTCAGACTCACATTTAATAAAAAAAACATTATATTGAAATGATGTTTATTTCTTAAGGCTTCAATATGCATTTTGAATTCTGACAAACATACTCTGAATTCTGTTTTTGAAATGGAAGAAGAGCCTGAATTTGATAACTGTAATAAATGTATTAGAACCACAGTGGTGTTAACAGAGTCTGAAGGACTAAAGAGTAGACATAGATTTTGATAAATACTATAAGAAACAACAAATTTAAGGCAAAAAACTAAAATTCTAGAACCATCTACTTTCTTCATAAGTGGAAAGTTAAACTGGAAATGCTATAGGTCATTTCTAGCAGTCTAAAAAGAAATTATTCCGTGTGCTTTTTCGTTGGCAGATGAAATTTATATAGATATAAGTATTAGTATATGTAATTATATCAAAACAGTAATCTTAGAAGATTCCTAAATTAGAGGACAAAGGACATCTTAAATATTTTAAAATGTCATGTCATTGTACAGAAGCCAGTGGTCCAGTTTATGGAAGCACAGATTAAAACCCGTCGGGGATACTTACCCTCTTCTGTTCCTTTACATACTCTATCAACTCATCTCTTGTTCTCTTCACTGCCTCCTCCACAGCCTTTTCACTTCGCTTTTGCTCTTCAATTATTGCTGCCTTAACAGTTTCCTGTTTGTGGGAGTAGGAAAAAAAAGTCAGGGGGGTATGCACTCTGACATCCTTGTGCCCATTTTATAAAAGCTAAAAACCCTCTTCAATGAGTTGGGCTTGTTATGCTCAAAGTTTATCTTTAAAGAGGAATAAGAACTTACAGAATCTTCTGAGTTCTGTTAGAGATGCCACAGAATTCACTTTTTAAACTGAGTGAAAGGGAAAAGAAATGGAATAAGGAATTTATTGCACGGAGCGCCTGACAGACTCCAATGGCTTCCTCAACAAGCTTTCATTTGATGTTTACATGATTGATTGCCTTCCTGTACTTTGCACTATCCACATAAGACTTCCAACTTATGTTTATTCTTCCAAAAACACCCTAGTGCTCTAGGCTGTTTTATTCACGTTTAATTTTCCCATCATACAATAATCGAGTGTGGTCTGGGTGGTAAGATTTACAGCTAGTTTGGTCTTCCCGCCAGGTTAAGATGTTGAGAGCTGGACACCATGAATGAGAGGTAAGAATTCCAGACTGTGTCCTAATATTTGAAAGGAGAAATCTAGGCAGAGATTTTACTGTAATAGTAATCATGTACCCTAAGAGATTTCAAAATTTCAGATAAAGGGAAAGAAGGCTAAAATTCTGAAAAAGAAATGTAACATTTCTCAAAATCAGGAATATTTTCTGCCAAAACGTTCCATGAATTGGAAGAATGCTACAAACTTATATAACTTCCACTGTAGACACATGTACCATCCTTTTCTTGGGCAGGAAATCAATTAGAAAATGCCTGGAAATTTCTCAGGAATAGTTCCTTCATTTTGTTATTCTTGAAGAATTTTTACATTGTAGTGTATATATGCTTTTGTACAGTTTTTGCCAATTAATATCATATAAGTATATATATATATACATGTAACCTAGAAAATATAAAATAATATTAAGAATTTTCTGTTATGAATATTTTTATGTAGAAAATTAGTACATATAGAAATATATGAACATAAAAACAATAGACACACTCATACATGATTGGATACAAAGAGGGTGGGGTTAAAACTGTATATACTATTTCCTAACTGGCATTTTTTACTTAAAATACATTTTGAGTATTTTTAAAATAATTATACATTCTTTTATGATTTACACTCTATTACTGGGATAGAAAATAATTTATTTTACCAACCTTTATTCATGAATATTTTGGTTGTTTTTAATAAACCAGTGATGAACATTCATGTATGTACCTTTGTGGTGAACATTACATATTTCCTTACTTTCAATTCAAGAGGTATAATTGTTTTGGCCAAGGGGTATAATTTTTGAGCTTTCTTATTAGCTGACATTTTGTACATTTTTTTTCCCAGAAGCAGCCCATGAGAATAGTTGTTTTCTTGCATTCTTGATTATATTTGGTCCCAATCTTCATTTAAGGGAGAATGATATCAAACTTTATTCTGCATTTTAAAAGATTATTATGTGATATGCAGAATTTTCACACAAATATTAGCCATATATATATATATACACACACACACACACACATATATGATTTACTTGATCATGTCCTCTTCCCACTTTAGTAATGGGAGACATAGTTTTTTGGATTCCCCCCTAATACATAAAATTAAGCCACAAATCTGAAAACCCCTATAATGGTGACTTTGACAGCTGGTACTATTTATTTTCAATCACTAAGTATATTAAGCTTTAGTTCTATTGATAAAATAATAGAATACAAAGTTGTTTCCATGATTATTTGAAAAGATTAAAGTTGAAAAACTATAGTAATTTAAAATTTTTTTTCAATTGAAGTAGAGATATTTTGGGTGTACGGCAAAGTGATTGTTTTATACACACACACACATATGTTCAATTATACATATACTCAGTTATACATATATGTATATTGTTTTTCACATTCTTTTCCATTATAGGTTATTACAAGATACTGAATATAGTTCCCTGGGCTATATAGTTGGTCCTTGTTGGGTTATGTCTATTTTATATATAGTAGTATGTATCTGTTAAACCTAAATGCCAAACTTTTCTCTCCCTCACTTACCCATTTGGTAACCATAAGTTTGCTTTCTATGTCTGTCTGTTTCCGTTTTGTAAATAAGTTCATTTGTATCACTTTTTTTTAGATTCCACATGTTAAGTGATACTGTGATATTTTGTTTTCTCTGTCTGACTTACTTTACTTAGTGCCATAATCTCCAGGTCCAACCATGTTGCTGCAAATGGCATTATTTTATTCTTTCTAACAGCTAAATAACATTTCATTTTGTGTTTGGATACCATATCTTTTTTATCCCTTCATCTATCGATGGACACTGAGGTTGCTTCCATGTCTTGGCTATTGTAAACAGTGCTTCAGTGAACACTGGGGTGCATGTATCTTTTCAAATTATAATTTTCTACAGAGATATGCCAAGGAGTGAGACTGCTGGATCATATGGTAACTTTTTATTTTAAGGATCCTCCATACTGTTCTCCATAGTAGCTGTACCAATTTAGATTACCACCAACAGTGTAGGAGGGTCCTCTTCTCTCCACATTCTCTTCAACATTTATTATTGTGGACTTTTTGATAATGGTCATTCTGACAGATGTGAGGTGATACCTCATTGTGAAAAACAACAGAAATTTTTGAAAGAAAAAATGAGGACAGAAAGATTATTTTAAATAAAAGCATCTATTATTAGAATTCCCACTGGTTTCATATTTACTAATTTGGAATTTGAATGTTTTCATATTTTAGAAAGGAAAAAAATAGTGCAAACATTACTAAGCTCCCTGAAACAAGACACATAAATAGTTTTGCAGTGAAGGGTATAAATATTCACACAAGGTGGGCAAAATTAAAAGTATACATAGCTTCACATCAGTTCAGGGCAGTTTTTGCCAACAGGTGAGTTACAAAACGCCTTGGTTTTTAAGGGTTTTATAATTTTAAAACTACTGTAGATTGGATTATTTGAATATAAAAGATAAATCTATATCATATTGAATATCAACCAGAATTTCTATCTAGTAAGGGTCACGTCAGTAAATTTGATCATATCTATTTGGTTGAAGGCATAATCATCAATTTAAATTAGGCATATATCCAGAAAAAAATGAAGAGTTAGCTATTATGTTCTTTAGTTAACATTTTGTGTGTGTGTGGGGGGGGCTGAGAGTTTATATTGCCTGCTCTGTCCACATTCTTGAGGGTCCTCCTTTCCTAACTTTTGAGCTGAAGAACCATTTACAGAGAAAGTTTCCTTTCGTTCTCTCCTCCCCAGCTGAGAGTTAGGTGACAGACAGTCAAGGTTGTGAAATCCATCCTCAAACACAACTTGCAATAAATAAATATCTTGGACTATAATACAACAGTAAAGTTTAAGCTTTCTATTTTCTAACCAGACCAAATTCTGAAGTAGTTGGAAATGATGAATGGATTTTGTGTGTAGGTTTCAAATGCCTGTGAATATCTGTCTGCATGTTTTATTGAATTTCATGAATGAATTGTATTGTCCCTACGAGTCAGGAGAGTTAGTCCAACATAAAATGTAACTTACAAAGAAGGAAGATTTGCCACCAATGAGCACATTCAAACAGGCAATTCTGAAAGGGTATCTTCCAGAATATAGCAATGGCCACGTCACTGGAATGTGGTATATTCTCTAAGGCAGAGTTTCTAAAGCTTGGTACTACCGACAATTCCTTGCCAGGGGTGGGGGTTCTATTATAAACAGCAAACCCTGCATCTACACAGTGGATTGCCTCCAGGTAAGAAGCATGGCTCTAAAATAAATAGTTTGGAGGGAAAAACATCCATCTGCATATCTGTTATGATTTTTTTGTAAAAATATATGTTATAATTCTCATATTTTTGTATGAAAAATAAAATAGGTATAAGAAGTCATGTCCAAATGAATATATAACCAGATTTTAAGTGTGGAAGAAAGAGTTCTATATACCAATTAAAAAAAATGACTGAAATCAGTTTCTCTGCTGTTACACAATTAAAAAGGTCATGATAAATATCATTTAGGTCTAAAAGTTTATATAACATTTTATATAAGATTTAAACATTTCTCCACATTGCTTGAAAGTACAGTTATGCCGAGTTTCTGTCGTGGCTCAGCGGAAGTGAATCTGACTAGCATACATAAGGATGCGGGTTCAAACCCTGGCCTTGCTCAGTGGATTAAGGATCCAGCGTTGCCATGAGCTGTGGTATAGATAGCAGATGTGGCTCAGATCCCGCGTTGCTGTGGCTGTGGTATAGGCCAGCAGCTGTAGCTCCTATTTGACCCCTAGCCTGGGAACTTCCATATGCTGTGGGTGCCACCTTAAAAATACAAAAAAAAAACCAAAACAAAAAAGGTACAGTTTTGCTTTAGTATTCAGTAAATCCACTATACATTTCTGTCAAATAGGATCATAACTAATAAATGGTCTGTGGTTGTTCTTTATAGGTGCAATTTAGTTAAGGACTGTAAACACAGTTAAATTATTTATGGGAAACAAATCTCAGCAATCAGTTCAATTCTGGTGCGTGGGCTGTAAACCACAGTATCAAAGATTTTCTAGGCCAACTGTGTGCTTTAATATTTGTTTCTATATAAAGTGTATGTATATTATGTAGCCATTTATTATTTTAAAAGTTGCACATGGTTGTGGAAATGTACCTTAGAAAATGTGTCTGAACCTTAAGTTAAGTTGCTTTATGCACTTCCTGTGTATCAGCAATTAAAAAAGTAGAAGTGAAACCCCTATTTCTACCCAAATTTATAAGCTCACTCTACAGCTCTATCACTCTTTTCATAACACGATCCAAGTGCAAACATAATTTCCATATTTCAAAATCCATTTACTGGAGTTCCTGTTGTGGCTCAATGGTTAACGTTAAGAACCCGACACTGTGTCCATGAGGATGCACATTCAAACCCTGGCCTCGCTGAAAGGTTAAGGATCTGGCACTTCCAGAGGCTGTAGCGTAGGCTGCACGTGCAGCTTGGATTCCCTGTTGCCTTGGCTGTGGCATAGACTGGCAGCTCAGCTCGGATTTGACCCCTAGCCCAGGAATTGCCATATGCCACAGGTGTGGCCTTAAAAAGAAAAAATTAAAAATTATAAAAATAAAAATTCAGTTACTGTGCAATTGAGGAGCTTTCATCTAACTTTCAGTTGGAAGTAATTAATCTGCACGCTTAATGGAAAATATTAATAGAGGAATCCAATTCTAAAAATGCTTCTCAAATGATGAATATGCAAGTAAAATCATATGCTCATTGACTGGTATGAATATTTGCCAGTACTCATCTGTGTGAAAATCATTTTTAAAGATGAAATATGTGGAATCTCATTATATATCAGCATTCATAAATAGGCATTTGCAAAAAATTTTGATGACGGTGATATGTCATTGAACCACATATTAAGCAAAATGTTATCTCCCAAAGCGAATTCTCTTCTTCTCACTGGTAGATCTACATTATAAAATATTATTATATTTTGACATTCACCAAAAAAATGGTGAAGATCTGCTTTTTTCTAGTGTTAGGTAAGCCCTTATATCTCAATTAAGCCTCTTGGCCATAAACACCTGTGTACTACCTGGGCCTTTTCTGAAAAAACTTGTCAGTTCCTGATTTATGTCATGATTCCACAAGTTGGCAATATGAGCTGGGCTCAGCTAGACAGTTCCTTGGTTTGGGCTGAGCTTTCCAATATATCTGCCATCGAATGCTGGGTCTGATGTGGCTGCTACCACTAGGATGCTCTATGGTGGGATGGCCTGTTTCTCCTTCCCGTGAGCTCCCATTCTCCTGCAGATCAGCTCAGGATTTTTCACACAGCAGTTGGACAAAATTGTTAAGGGAAACAGTGAAAGGTCTCAAGATATGAGAAAAGATACAGTGTTACTGCAGCCACATTATATTGACCTGAGCAAACATGAATTCCAAAATTCTTACCTAATCGTCTAAACATCTTCTGATTATGTTCAAAGACATCAGTCATCCTACTGTTTTTATTTTCTTGGAGACATGTCTCCTGGACATATATCCAACCTGAACCGGTTGTTCTCTCAATCTGTTACATAGCTGTCTATTCTGGGATTTCCCTCGGCCATTTTTCTAGGTCTCTTGAGCTGTTACCTTCAGCTTTCTAGATAACACTGGATTTTTTTGGTTTACTTTCTTTTGATTGTTTCCCTTTGTATTGTTTTGATTCTTTTTATTTTTTAATTCCTTTTTTGTTTTGATTCCTTTTTCTTGGTTTACTTCTTTGAGTACCTCTGGAGATTTCTGGGAAAAGGCACATAGGAAGTAAAACTTTTGGTATCCCCTTTGTCTGAAAATGCCTTTATTCTACACTTAAACTTAACTTATAGTTTGGCTAAGAAGTGCAGATTTCTAGGTTGAAAATTTGTACAGTTTTAAAGGTTACCAAGGAGCCATTATATTCTGCACCTTCTGCATTAGTTTTTCCCTGTTTGAGAACTTTTATTTCTCAAAAAGTTCAAGGCAGGAGTTCCCGTTGTGGCTCAGTGGTTAACGAATCCGACTAGGAACGATGAGTTTGCGGGTTTGATCCCTGGCCTTGCTCAGTGGGTTAAGGATCCCGCGTTGCTGTGGCTGTGGCGAAGGCCGGCGGCTACAGCTCCTGTTAGACCCCTAGGCTGGGAACCTCCATATGCTGCGGGTGCGGCCCTAGATAAGGCAAAAAGACAAAAAAAAAAAAAAAGTTCAAGGCAAACTTAGCTACAGGACTACCCAGAAACTCTTCTCTTACAACCTAGGAACTCACGTCTTTCAATTCTGGAATATTTAACACTGCTACTATCACTATTTGCTGTTGTTATTATTATTTCCTGCATTCTATTTTCTGTTTTTTTTTTTTTTTCTCAAAATCCTGATTCAGCTAATGAACCTCCTGAACTGATTACCCAATTTTCTGGTCTTTTCACTCTTATTTTCCATTTCTCTTTTCTTTGGAAGACTTCTACCACTTCATCTTCTGACCCCCTGTTGCTGCTGATTTATTTTTTAAATTTCCATTTAACTTTAAATTTCTCATCTTTTTATTTGACTTAAAAATGCATTCCCTTCCTGTTTCACAGATGCAACATCTTCTCTTCTGATGAAATTAATAATGGAGATTTTAACTTCTAATATCTCCATAGAAACTGTTTTATTCTTTACTTTTCATAACACATTATCTGTCTGTACTTGACTATTTGCTCATGTTTAAAGAATACAGCACTAAAATGCTGAGTAACATCTCAGTGCTTACAGTTGTGGTTTATGGACTGTGATCTTAATAGCAAAGTAATCTGGCTGGGTTGTTTCCTTGGGGCAATTTCTGATGCCAACACATTTAGGTCTTTGGGCTGTCTAGATTCCTCAGAAAGAAATCTTCCAATTTCCTTTCTGGTTGTCAGCATTCTGAGAGCTGTGATGGGAAAAATGGCTAAGGTTCTCAATTAGCAGCATAAAACTTTCACCTTGCTCTTCTCCCAACTCTATTTCTTTATAGCGTTTATACCTTCAACTGTGCTTGGTGATGCCTAGACCAGAGACCCTCCATTTCATTTTTTTTTTTTTTTCTTCCAGGATTGGCAGCAGATGAGTGATGCTCTGTTTATGTCATTTAGACATCCAAACATTTCCTCTGTTTGAAGCTTTATCTTCATTTTCACTTCTAGAGATATCTGGTGCCATCAACTAGGAAGCCTTTGGGAGTTTCTATAATGTCTACTGGTCTTCTCAGGCATCTTTGCTTCTAATTTATAGGGCACTATTTCAGAGTTATTTCAGTGAGGTTTTAGAAGAGAGTAGATAAAAATGCTCTTTTTAACTAGATATGCATTAGAAGAAACACATTAAACTTTTTACTTTGAAATGATTTTAGATTTGCAGAAAACTTGCAAAGATAGTACAAGGGTTCTCATATGCCCTTAATCCAGCTTCTTCTAATATTAAGGTTTTACATAATTATGGTTCATTTATCAAGCTTAGAAATTAATCATATAGTAATATTAAGTAGATTACACATTTTATTTGTATTTCACCAGTTTTTCGAATAATGCTTTTTTCTGTTCCAGGATTAAACCAGGGTAAAACATTATATTCAGCCATCATGTCTTATTAGTCTCCTCCAATTTGTGATAGTTTCTCAGTCTTTCCTTATTATGTTGACACTGTTGAAGACTACTTTTGCAGATATTTTGAGAAAATTGGGATTGTCTCATTTTTTCTTATGAACAGACTAGGGTTATGAATTCTGGGGAAGAATACCACAGAGGTGAAGCATGAGTCTCATTGTATCATATCAGAGACACATGGCAGTAAGTGTAATCTTTCACTGGCAATGCTACTTTGGTCCTTTAAATTGGTATCTACCAAGTTTCTCTAGCATAAAGTTAACATTTTTGTCCTTTCTATAAGCTATTCATTAGATGTGAACAACTAAGTCCAGTCAACACTCAAGGGGAGGTAAACTCTACTCCATCTACTGTGTGGGGAGTAACTACGTTTATTTTTTAGATATAAATGAATATTTTTAAACTACAAATACCGTTTCTTCTGCAGCCACAAAACTACACAGCATTTCTCATTCTTCTTGTGTCAGTTCTGGGATTTATAATTTCCTTGGTATTCTTTCATTTCATCGAAGCTTTATAATTGATTGGCACTAAGTTATTTATATTGCTATATTATCTTTAAAATTTGTATAGCACTTACATTAGGTCACTTTATTCATTTCTCTGACAGTGTTCATTAATAATATCCCTCTTTCCCCATTAATCTGGTGAAAGATTTGTGAATTTTATGTCTCTAAAAAAATGACAGTTTAGTATTTTTAAACTTTCCAATCTATGTTGTGAGTTTGTCATAACCTTTATTACTTTTTGTTCTAGTTTCTTTGGATTATTCTACTCTTTCTTAAATTCTTTTTTTTTTTTTTTGCCATTTTGTCATTTTAGGGCCACACCCACAGCATGTGGACGTTCCCAGGCTAGGGGTCTAATCGGAACTGTTAGCTGCTGGCCTACACCTCAGCCACAGCAATGCAAGATCCGAGCCGCGTCTGCAACCTACACCACAGCTCACGGCAACGCCAGATCCTTAACCCACTGAGCAAGGCCAGGGATCGAACCCGCAACCTCATGGTTCTTAGTTGGATTCGTTAGCCACTGCGCCACGATGGGAACTCCCTTAAATTCTTAATAAACTGGAAAGGTTAATAGTCCATTACTTTCCAGTCTATTTTATGTACTCAAGGCTTTGATTTTCTTCTGAAGTAATACTTCAGAGGCTTCTCACAACTTCATAAGTGAATAATTATTTTAATAATGACTGCATTATTTTTTCCTTTGTACTTAGCTTTCTTTTCAAATTTCATATACAGTAAAATGCACAAGCCTTGCGTATATCACTTGGTAGGGTTTTATATATATACACACACACAGACACACACACACACCCATTTACTCACCATCTACATCAAGAAAAAGAATATTTATATGCCACAGAAAATTCTCTCATGCTTCTCCCCATCACAGACAATCACTATTGTAATTTAATTTTTTTTCTTTTCTCCCTCCCCCTTTTTTTTTGGCTGCAGCACGCAGTGGCTTAATGTGGGATCTCAGGTACCAGACCAGTGGTCAAACCTGGGCCACGGTGATGCCAAGTCCTAAGCAGCAGACCACCAGGTAACTCCCCAATACTGTACCTTCTATCGCCACAGATTATTTTTCCTTGTTTTTCAAGGTCATAAAATTCAAATCACACAGTATTTATACCTTTGTGAACAACTTTTATTCAACATAACACTTTTGAGAGTCATCTATATTGTAGAGTATACCATTAGTTTGTTTCTTTTTTAATTTTGGTATAGTGTTCTACTAATAATGGATATTTGGAAAATTTCCGTTTGGGATTATTATGAAGAAAGCTGCTTTTATCATTCCTTTCCACTTCTATTAGTGTACATAAGCACTAATTTCTGTTGAGTATATACATAATTGTGAGAAGGGTGGGTATCAGAGTAAACATATATTGAGCTGCTTAGTAAACCCTGCTACATGCTTTTAAAAACTTGGCAAATTAACACTCTCCCAAGAATATATGAGAGGTCCAGTGGATCAACATCATTGTCAACAGCTGGTATTATCAGTTCCTTTAAATCACATCCACACCCAGGGCAAGGGTATATTGGTATCTCTTTGTGATTTAACTTATATTTCCTAGAACGATGATGATATTGACTACCTTTGCATATTTATTGGCCATTTTTACATGTTGTTTCTTAAGGTGCTCTTATTCTTAGGTTGTGGCCTCTGTTCCAAAATGTGAGGCCCTTTAGGGTTTCTCAAAGGAAAAGCCTTTATCATAAAAGGATTTATCGAAGCCTTTCTACCTTTGAAGGACTTAACTCCCAACCCTTACTTCCCCTAAGGACCTGGTCAGCTCTTAGCCTCTCAGCTGTTCTTTTTGTTGTTGTTGGATTTGCATATGCAGTTTAGGATCTGGCCAATGACTGGGGGGTAATCTGAGATGCTCCCTGGTAGGCCTGAACTCTGCCTTCTGACTCATCAGCCCTCTAAAACCAAGGTTTTCTGCTTGAGCCTTAATTCTGTATGCTGCCAAATAGAAAACTCCTTTTAAGCCTGAATGTAAAGTTCACCCTGAATATTTGTATTTTCTCAAGCATTGTAGCTCCTCCAATGCCATCTGTGTTAATTGCTCTACAATGACAGTGCCTTCAGAAAGTTGTTTTATATATTTTGTACCACGTTTGTGGTTGTTTTTGGTGAAAGAGTTGGTTCCAAACAAGTTATGCTGGGATGAGTAGAGTAAGATGTTCCACTCATTAAGTTTTACATTCCAATATTATCTATGTCACTGCTAGAAGTTATCTTTGGTTCTTTTAAATATGTATCTTCTTTTTAATAGTCTCTCCTCTTATTCCTGACTCACATAAGAGACTTATGAAGACTTTTTCTCCTTAAACCTGTTCTATAAATTATAATTTAAATCTACAGATTCTGATACCTTTGTTTCTTTTATCATTCAGCATGTTTCTTCTCCTCTCACATGATGCTTTATTGTGGATAGGAATAATGATATCATTGCACAAAGGACTCATTAAAAAACTGTAGCAGTGTTGTAAAACAATTGATGCTGAAACTTGTGAAACACAAATGTTAATATTTAAAAGATTAATGGTTTTTAAGCACACCAGGTTGAGATACAGTGTACAGTAGGAGAGAATGGTTCTCAACCACACCTGGGTTAGATAAATGTAAAAAATATAAAGCTGATAAAATAGGGGAAAACCGAAAATACTTAGTTCTGCTTACTGCAAATATAATGTGAATAGAATGTTGATTTACTATTTGAAAATGAACTTATTAGCAATGCATGATAGAACCATGGAACTATGAAGTGCTTAAACCTTGCTAGGATGGTAAAATATGTTCCCTTTACTCACTGTTATTCACAACAGGATTACACTACAAATGGTCATTTTTTGTTGTCTTCCCCAGATAAAGGGTTACTAAATTAGGCCTATCAGAATAAAATTTTATCAGTCACTAAAATTTCAAGCCTTAGAGACATGTTTCATTTCATATCCTATTTCTAGTCACCAGGTTAAGTCTTCTTCCCTCCAAAATTTTTCTCTTTCCTTCAATATTTCAACTGCTATCACTTGGTCAAGGACACACTCTTAGTGCATATCAATTATTCTAGCATCTTCCAGAGAGTATTCTTAACCTCACCTTCCAGTGTTTCAAGGTATCACATTTAAGGATGCCACATTAATCTTTCATAAAGGAAACTTAAGCCCTTGCCACTCTTGTGTCAGTTCAGTCTTCAATGGGATTCTATTTCTGATAACAGTAAATGTGGATTTGACTATATTAAGATTCTCATGATCTGCTCAAGCATATCAATTCCATCTTTGCTCTATATTACTTCCCCAAGAAACATTTTCTATTTTTCAAATTGATACTTACTATCCACTATGCTTATTCCTCTTCTTTGAGCTTTCAAATGGCTCAACTAGATGTGCTTTGTCATATCTCATTCTGCCTCACATTAGAATAACTTATGGATCTGACATATTCCCTAGTTTACTGTAAAATCTTTTTTTTTTTAACTCAACAGTGATCCTGAATTTTATTTTTTCATTGCTTAATGAATTTTATTACAATTATAGGTGTACAAAAATCATCACCACTCAATTTGATAGCATTTCCATCCCAAACCCTCAGTGCATCCCCCCACCTCCCAACTTGTCTCATTTGGAAACCATAGGTTTTCCAAAGTCTGTGAGTCACTATCTGTTCTGCAAAGAAGTTTATTGTGTCCTTTCAGTTTCCACATGTAAGCTGTAGCACTGGATGTTGCTAATTGTTTGACTGGTTTCACTTCTCATGATAATTTCTAGATCCATCCAAATTGCTATAAATGTTGTTATTTTGTTCCTTTTAATGGCTGAGTAATATTCCATTGTGTGTATATACCAGATCTTCCCTATCCACTCCTCTGTCAACGGGCATTTCGGTTGTTTCCATGACCTGGCTATTGCATAGAGTGCTGCAATGAACACTGGAGTACATGTGTCTTTTCGAGTCATGGTTTCCTCTGGATAGATGCCCAGGAGTGGGATTGCTGGATCAAATGGTAATTCTATTTTGAGTTTTCTGAGGAATCTCTATACTGTTTTCCACAGTGGTTGCACCAATTTGCATTCCCACCAACAGTGTAATAGGGATCCTTTTTCTCCACACCCTCTCCAGCACTTATTGTTTATAGACTTTTTGATGATGGCCATTCTGGCTGGTGTAAGGTGGTATCTCATAGTGGTCTTGATTTGCATTTCTCTAATAACGAGTGATGCTGAACATCTTTTCATATATTTTCTGGCCATCTCTATGTCTTTGGAGAATTGTCTGTTTAGATCTTCTGCCCATTTTTTGATGGGGTTGCTTGTTTTTTAGGTATTGAGCTGTAAGAGGTGTTTCTAAATTTTGTCAGTCAATTCATTTGCAAGTATTTTCTCCCATTCTGTGGGTGGTCTTTTCATTTTGTTTAGGGTTTCCTTTGCTGTGCAGAAACTTTGAAGTTTCATTAAGTCCCATCTGTTTATTTTTGTTTTTACTGCCACTACTCTAAGAGGTGGATCTGAGAAGATGTTGCTATCATTTATGTCAGAGAGTGCTTGGCCTATGTTTTCCTCTAAGAGTTTCACAGTATCTGATCTTATATCTAGATCTTTAATTCATTTGGAGTTTATTTTTG
>PVHT021183617.1:7162007-7180385 GCA_004024745.2 Catagonus wagneri
ACAGGTGTCTTTTCGGGTCATGGTGTCTGCTGGATAGATGCCCAGGAGTGGGATTGCTGGATCAAATGGTAATTCTATTTTGAGTTTTCTGAGGAATCTCCATACTGTTTTCCACAGTGGCTGCACCAATTTGCATTCCCACCAACAGTGTAATAGGGTTCCTTTTTCTCCACACCCTCTCCAGCACTTATTGTTTGTATATACCGGGTTTTTTGTGCTTCCAAACAACCTTGAAAATATTTTGTTCTAGTTCTGTGAAAAATGTCCTTGGTAATTTGATAGGGATTGCATTGAATCTGTAGATTGCCTTGGGTAGTATAGTCATTTTGATAATATTGACTGTTTCAATCCAAGAGCATGGTATGTCTTTCCATCTGTTCACGTTATCCTTTACTGTAAGATCTTTGAAGGGAAAGTCTCATTCGTTTGCAACCCCTGTAGAAACTAACCTTCTGTCATGCACAGAGTTAAGTATTCAATATGCATTTCCTGACATGCTATGCTCTCTCAGCTTGGAATGACTTTCCCTTATTCTTCTCCTCTGATAACCATGTCTGCTCCTCCTTTTGCACAATTCAGCTTAAGCATCATTATCTCCAGGAGCATTCCTTTAAATGCTTCAAATCTTCCACTTCTCCTTGGAGTGTGGGTAAATCTAGCACCTTTTGTTTCTGCTGTCCAAGTATTCCATAACTTAGAACTATAGTAAGTACTTTACTTGTCTATCTTACCATTTTGAGATTTCTTTGAAATCAGGGAATATGTTTATTACAGTTCATATTCTTTATGACTAGAACCCTAGTATTGTATCTGGTGCAGGGTACAGATGCATAATTCATCATCAAAGAATGGGTGGATTTGGTTTCCCCAATTCAAAGAAAATCTACTTAAGGGGAGGGACTATAACATATTTCTTGTGTCCCCTGGAGCATCTGGGTACAAACTAGGTTAATATACACTAAGTGGACAAACATTAGGTTAAAGCTTCCTAGGCTTTCTCAGTGATCCCTTGCTGTCTCAGTAATTTTTTTCATGGTGCCCTCTAGGCCAAAAGAAACATCTAACTGTTCCATTTACCAATTAAATGGGCCATACCATAGCGGCCACCTGAAAAGATACAAAAATATGAAAAGAAAAATACTTCTATTTCATTCTTAAGAATGAAATTCTCAACAGTTACTTGAGAATTCTGAACATGCTAGGCACTGAACAACTTCCTAAAGCTTGGCTTAAGACTGGACAATGACACTTTCATTTCCTATTCCTCACTGCTATCTAGACGGTACTTGATTCTTTTTTTTTTTTTTGCCACACCTGCAGCATATGGAATCCTGGGACAGGGATCAAATCTGAGCTGCAGCTACACCTCAGCTATGGCAATGCCAGATTCTTAACCCAACGTGCCAAGCCAGGGATCAAGCCCCTGCCACCTAATAGTCAATGCCAGATCCTTAACTTGCTGTGCTACAGTGGGAACTCTGGTACTTACTTTTTATCACAGCAACTCCCAAAACCCAAGTTCACTAAAATATGCTATAATAGAAAGGAATGTAAGACAAAGTAGTGCTGATAAACTAGTAGTTCACCTGGTTTCCAAGAGACCTTCAGTATCTCTGTGTTGCCCTCTAGTATTTAAAATAACCTGCAGTATCCTTGTGAGTCCACTGCTTCCATCTCAGGGCACCCTGATACAGTTTAGAAACTACAGCCTGAAGGAATCATAGCAACCATCCCTTCACTCACTGTTTATTATGCAGGGTATTATGCTAAATGTTAAAGCTACAAAGATGATTAAGATGGTGGTACTAGTAATAAAAACAGTGTTGACAAGAGCAGTTGTCTTCTTAGCAACAACATATCTTATGTTGCAGGCACCAGACTAAGTAAGTTAAATTAGTTTATGCTGTAGTACAAATTCATTAATAGTACTTAAAATGAAAGATTCTGTGACTTAACAGAGTCTGTGTGAAAGACACAGCAGGGTTGAGCAAAATATAAAATGTATTAAAATGTTTAAAAAGTAGCAATGTAAAAATTTTAAATATATTTTTAAAAGATTTTATAGTAATTCTTCCTTTCTTTTTATTTGTCTTTTTACAGCCGCGCCCATGGCATATGGACGTTCCTAGGCTGGGGTCAAATTGGAGCTACAGCTGCTGGCTTACACCACAGCCACAGCCACGTGGCATCTGAGCTGCGTCTGTGACCTACACCACAACTCATGGCAACACTGAATCCTTAACCCACTGAGAGTGGCCAGGAATTGAACCTGTGTCCTCATGGACGCTAGTCAGATTCATTTCCGCTGAGCCACAATGGGAACTCCTATAGTAATTACTTCTGAAAGAGAACTTCCAACAATTAAATTAAAAATAGATTTTGGGCATGTTAGTAACTCGGTATAAAAAAGAAAAATGACAGTGGGAATTATATACTCAATACATACATTCTATAATCTCCTATATCCATATATTCCTCAGAGTCCTGGATAAAAATGATACACTTTTTGCTCGATAACTTGTGACTTGAAGACTTTATATTTTACTGAGCTAAAACTGTTCATGCATTTCTTCTAATCCATCCCTCTTCAACTAAACAGACAAAAAAAAAAAAATATCCCTTCATGGTAGTCCTTCAAATACGTAAGGAATGTGGCCATATTCTTATTCTTACCTTCTCTGAGCTAAATACTCCAATTCCTTCAAAAGTATATGGCAAGGTTTCCTGCCCTGCCACTGGCTTGATGACAATACGACCTAATATCTGCATGATACTTTACACTGTCTAAAGCAGTTTTACAAATCTACCTCAGCTTTTTTGTTCTTTTTTTTAAAACATGTTTCCATGGGCCTCACAACAACTGTAAAGCAGGTATTATTTAATCCCATTTTAGAGATCTGGAAATGGAGCATCATTCAGTTTAAAAAACTGGTCAGGGTCACATGAGCGAGTCACAGGCTAGGACTCCAATCTAACTCCACTTACTACTTAGCACATTAGTTTGACAATCAGTTAAAATTATTTTGATCACAGGTAACAGAAAATTCAGCAAAATTTTCTTAAAAAAAGAAATCACAGTATCTCATAGAAACACAGAAAAGAACGAAGATTAGGTTTCAGCAATGTGATGGAGATTTCTCCCTCTCTAACTCTGCCTTTGGTGTTGGCTCCATTTTCACAAAAGCTCTACACATATGGTCCCAAGATGGCTGCTAACAGTCCAAGGACTTTCTCATTTTCTTTACTGTGAATAAGAATGTTTACATACCTGAGGATCCAAGTCCCAAATGTAGTCTTATAGGCTTGACTCAGAATATGTGTGAATTCTTAGAACTTGCTAACATGGGGATGGGATATAATTGTTAGCCTAAGTAAATAAGTGCTTATGCCTAGATTAGAAAGTAAGTTAAATCTCACCTAAACCACATGGCTAAAAAATAAAAAGTATCACTCTGGGAAGAGAGGAATAGATGCTAAGAAAATACTAATAAATGTCTAAGTCCCATTCTGATTTGGAAATGTCTCTCTTAAAACATGGTATATGGACTGAATCTGATGTTTCCATCTGACAGTGAAACAGTGTGTGCTTTACTGTGACCTAAAAATTCTACTTGTTCTCACGCAGGCACTTATCCCCTTACAACAAAGCTACACTAGTTGTTTAAAGTAAATACCTTTTTGAAGTTGAAATTAACTATCCTTGCTTCTCCTAGATAACTTTCTAAATATTTCATTAAATGACAATAATAGTAAGAATCATCGCCATTTGGCACCCAACAAAAATCTAATAAATATATTTTTAAAGGGATAGTAATATCCAAAGCAATAATTTTGGTGACCATACTTCTGGTAATATGTTCCACTGAAAAGCAATCAAAACTCTTAAGAGAGTTAGTCTGTTGTTAGAGATCAGATTCACTTTTTATAGATTAATATGTCTCCTTAAAATAGTGCTGGTCCAGCACCCATTTTATAAACTACTGTGGCTTGTTCAAGACTGAATTCATACTTTTAAAGTGCTTATAACCTGGTAGAAGACACAGAAGCAGATCCTGTTAATATAATTTGGCTGAGCAGTGGTAGAGTTATATACTGATTGCCAATGAAGAAGAAAGAACATTTGATTTAATCTGATAATTGGAAAAAGAAGCTTTCTGAATTAAAAAAAAGCTGAAAATTATTTTCCAATCTTCTGGGGTAGACCATGATGGAAAAAAAATATAAAAAAGAATATACATACACACATTTTTATATGTATATATATATTATATAAGAATTATGTACTAACAACAGTATATCGCCTTACTTTCTCATCTCAAGACTTTTAAAATCTCATTAAATATAAAAACTATATATATATATTTACATATGTATATATTATATATATAGCTGAGTCACTTTGCTGTATAACAGAAATTGGCACATTGGCACATTGTAAATCAGCTATACTTTAATTAAAAAAAAGAAAGCTAAATTTTTAAATAAGAGAAGATTCTGAAAGTTAGGAAAGAAATGCCACTGTAAGCCTGAAGGCAGTGTGACTTAAAGGCGCAGTACCATAAATAGCATGGTAAGTGCACCAGTATGGTACAAAAAGCATGGTATGTGAAACTGAGTGGAATAAGATGAGCTGGAGATGCAGAGACTAGGCCACCGAACGATTTACAGAATATACTAAGTAGCTTTAATACAATCCTATAGGCCATGGGGGGGTACTGAAGAATATAAAGTGGGAGAACGGTATTCGGTATTTATCCCAAGTTGAAAGGGGACAAAACTGGAAGAAGTCCGTGAAAGAGGTCAAGGTAAGCAAGAAGTACCCTCATCAAGACAATAATAGCAGGTAGGAAGGACGTGTATCTATTTAAGCATTATTTAACAGGTAAAATGTGAAGGCATTCATTATTTAAAAGGTATAAAGATGGAGACAAGAGAGGAAGAGTCTAGCAGGAGGAATTCATTCTTTGGCGTGGGGAATTTGGTAGATGGTTATCTCACTGAATCAAACAGGAAATGTAATGGGAGGAAAAAGGTCTTGAGAGATGAGAAAGTAAGGTGATGTACTATTGTTCCCTTGTCCCTAAATACAATACTGTTGACAATTAAAAACCTAATTAAGATTTTTACCTATACTTAACTAGGTTACAATTTAATGACTCTAACAAATAATGAATCAAAACAAATTAGGTCAATACAGAAAAATTATTTCAGTGTTGTGAAACTATCTGGCCTGCTAAGCTAAAACAGAAATGTTATTTCCTTGTTTAAAAGAAGGGTCAGGTGGCAATGCTAAATTTTTTAAAGAAAATTTAACCACTGATTGTAATGTCTGTGGCTTTGGGGGAAAACATAACCCCAAATTACAGTGGCTGTGGTTATAAACTATTATAAAGAGCTTCCAACGTCAGACATAGTTTAAGTATCTGTACGCACTGGAGTCCTTTTACAGGACTTTGCTAGACCAGCAAAATTAATGACGCTCTTCTTTTGGTGTCAATAACAAATGTACTTTTCTTTAACAAAGATTTTTAAGGGACAGGGAATTAACATGAAAATCAAATAAACCAGAGTCATAAACTTTCTCGCTAATATATCGGAAAAGTATACGATCGACACATTATGACTTGGTCTTAATTTATGACCAAGGCCAAACAAATCAACTCTCAAAATCAAGTCTGGAGAAACACATGGCCACAATCCTTAGGCAGTGCATTTTCGGTCATAGTTTAACATATCTCTCATTTAAAGTCAGTATTAATACAGAGAAAATCTAGAAGTGGGAAGCAGAAGCTGGTTTTTTTCCTTGCATTTCTAAGGAGTCAATGTAGTTGCTTAAGTTTTCACTGATTGGGTTTTGCTTTGCACGTGCTATTCTCTCATTTCTAGTGTGACTTGGTGGCCAAAGATGTTAAGTGCTGCTAATTCCAAGTTTTATTCTCAGAATCCTTTTATTTAAAGAAACATTTGAGTGCTGTGAAGTGACCTTAATCTTAGAATCAAAAGACAGCTTCCAGGCTTTACCAAGTCAAGTCCCTTCAGTCAACACTCAAGCAGTTTGCAGCTCCCTGGACAGTAGCTCTTCAGGCTCTATGGATCCCAACCAGCTGCCAAAGGATTAGCTGAAAGGACGAGCATCAGCCTCTAAAATCAGAGAGGAGCTGGGCAGAGAACGGCAGAATCTGCCATTATGCTGGTGGCCCTGAGCTTCCTAGAAAATACAGATGAAGGGCTGGCCACTCAATCTTCATGCGAAGTGAAACCAGTCAGACAATGAGACACCAACATCGAATGCTACCACTTACATGTGGAAATTAAAAAAAGGACACAATGTACTTTGCAGAACAGATACTGACTCACAGACTTTGGAAAACCTATGGTTTCCAAATGAGACAGGTTGGGGGTGGGGGGATGCCCTGAGGGTTTGGGATGGAAATGCTATAAAAATTTGGTTGATTTTTGTACACCTATAATTGTAATAAAAGTCATTAAGTAATGGGAAAAAAAAGCACCAACACCCTCCCAATTTCAAATAAAATGCAACATCAGAAGTGTGAGACTGTTTCCACTATTACACGGCTAATCTGAAGTGGATATATTTTCCTCTAGTTAGAAAATGGCCACATTCCATAAAAGAATGTCATGTAAACCATCTTGTCCAGAACAACTTTCTTTATTTAGTTTTTAATATCACCTATACGACTGTCAATCCCAAATTCTGGTCTCCAGCCCTGACACCTCACCTAACTCCAGACCATTACTAAGAACTGCCTTCTCAACACCTTCTCTAGGGTTATGAACAGGTACCTCCAATTGAGTATACACAAACTGGATTTCTTTTATCCCCATAAAACTCAATCTTTCCTCACCACAGTAAATGAAGTCACCATCTGAAGTCACTATCCATTCAATAATTTATTCTGGTAGACATTTTTAAAATCAGCTTTATTAAAATGTTACATCCAATAAAATTCATCAATATGAAATATGTAATTTGATATGGTCTGTCAAATGTAATTGCCACCACAATTATGATTAAAACATTTCTATCACCTTCAAAAAGCCACCCTCTATCTCTTTGCTATCAACGACTGACTCAAATTAGTTTTGCCTTCTACAGACTTTCATATACAGGTATACCTCGGAGATATTGTGGGTTCAGTTCAGTTTATCACGACAGAAATAAAGTGAATACTGCAGTAAAACGAGTCACACAAAGTTTTTTGGTTTCCCAGAACATATAAAAGTTATGTTTCTAATTTGCCATAGTCTATTAAGTGTGTAATAGTACTATGTCTTAAAAAATGTATGTGCCTTAATTTAAAATACTTTATTGCTAAAAAAAATGTTAACCATCATCTGAGATTTCAGAGAGCGGTAATTTTGCTGCTGGCAAGGGTCTTAACCCGGCTGTTTGTGGCTCCTGACTGATCAGGGTGATGGTTGCTGAAGGCTGGGTGAGTGGCAATTTCTTAAAATAAGACAACAGTGAAGTTTGTTGCACTAATGGACTCTTCCTTTCAGGAACAATCTCTGTAGCATGCTGTTTGATAGCATTTTTCCCACAGTAGAACTTCTTTCAAAACTCGAGAAGGTCCTCTCAAGCCCTGCCACCACTTTAGCCAAATCTGTAGCTACTTCCTCCACTGAAGCCTTGAACCCCACAAAGTCATCCAGGAGGGTCGGAATCAACTTCTTCCAAACTTCTTTTATGCTGATATTTTGATCTCTTCACATAAATCTGAATGTTCTTTTTTAAAAATGGATGCATTGACAGCATATGGAAATTCCTGGGCCAGGGACTGAAACAACTCCAGATCCTTTTAGCCCACTGCACCAGGCATGGATTGAACCCATGCCTCCACAGTGATCTGAGCTGCTGCAGTCCAGTTCTTAGCCCACTGTGCCACAGTGGGAACTCCTGAACACTCTCAGTGCATCTCAAATGGTCAATCTTTCTCAGAAGTTTTCAAGTTACTCTGCCCATATCCATCAGAAGAATCAGTATCTATGACAGTTTTATAAAATGTGTTTCTTAAATCATAAGGCTTGAAAGTTGAAATTAAATTATTCCTTGATCCACGGGCTGCAGAATCAATGTTGTGTTAACAGGCATGAAAACAACATTAATCTCTTTGTATGTCTCCATCAGAGTTCCCGTATGACCAGGTGGCTGGTCAAAGAGCAGTAATACTTGGGAAGGAATATTTTTTCTTAGTAGAAATAGTGAGTTGACAACATTTAGTAAACTATATTGTCAACAGATGTCCTGTAATCCAGGCTTTGTGGCTCCATTCATAAAGAACACAGGCTGAGTAAATTTAGCATAAGGGCCCTTATGAAGAGCCCTAGGATTTTCAGAATGGTGAAGGAGTGCTGGCTTCGATTTAAAGTTACCAGCTGCATTAGCCCCAAATAAGAGTCACCCAGTCCTTTGAAGCTTTGAAGCCAAGCACTGACTTTTCCTCTCCAGCAATGAAAGCCTTACATGGTATCTTCTTCCAAGATAAGGCTGTTTCATCTACATTAAAAATCTGTTATTTGGTGTAGTCACCTTCATTAATGATCTGAGCAGATCTTCTGGATAACTTGCTGCAGCTTCTACATCAGCACCTTGCTGCTTCACCCTGAACTTGTATTTTATGGAAAAGGCTTCTTTCTTTAAACCTCATAAAGCTAGCTTTCAACTTTTCCTCTGAAGCTTTCTCACCTCTTTTAGCCTTCAAAGAACTGAAGAGATTGAGGCCTTGCTCTGGTCTAGGCTTTGGCTTAAGGCAATGCAGTGGCTGGCCTCATCTTTTATCCAGACCAGTATAATTTTCTCAATATCAGCAATTAGACTATTTTGCTTTCGTATCATTCATGTGTTCACTAGAGTAGTGTTTTTCTTTTTTCCTTTTTTTTTTCTTTTTACAGTTTGTACCTGCGGCATATGGCAGTTCCTGGGCTAGGGGGTTGCATCAGAGCTGCAGCTGCTGGCCTACACCACAACCACAGCAATGGCAGATCCAAGCCACACCTGCAAACTAACAACACTGTATCCTCAACCCACTAAGTGAGGCCATGGATCAAACCCACATCCTCATGGACACTGTCAGGTTCTTAACCCATTAAGCCACAGTGGGAACTCTCATTGGAGTAGTGTTTTCCATTTCCCTCAAGAACTCCTCTCGCATTCACAACTTGGCAGATTGTTTGGCTTTAGAGGCCTAGCTCTCAGCCTGTCTCAGCTTTTGACATGCCTGAGCTTAACCATTTAAGCAACTGAGCTTAATAAGCACTGAGCTTAATGATTTAAGCTTTTAATTTAAATTAAGAGACATGCGACTCTCCCTTTACTTAAACACTTTGTGGCCATTATAGGGTTTTTAATTAACCTAATTTCAATATTGTGTCTCAGGGAATAGAGAGCCCTGAGCAGAGGTAGAGAAAGGGAAATGGCTGGTCAGTGGAACAGTAAGAACACATACAAAATTTACAGATCAAGTTCACCGACTTATATAGGCACGGTTCGTGTGGTCCCTAAACAATTACAATAGTAACGACAAAGATCACTGTTTATAGATCACAACAAATAATAATGCAAATGTCTGAAATATTATAAGAATTACCAAAATGTGACTCAGAGAAATGAAGTGAGCAAATGCTCTTGCAAAAAAAATGGTGCCAGTAGACTTGCTCGAGGCAGGGGGTGCCACAAACCTTCAGTTTGTAAAAAATGCAGCATCTGTGAAGTATGATAGAGTGCTGCACAATAAAACAACATATGCTTCCAAAGACAGTCAGGTAGCACACAAAATTTTTTGAGTGTGGATTTTTTTTTTTTTTTGACTTTTTGCCTTTCTCTAGGGCTGCACTCACAGCATAAGGAGGTTCCCAGGCTAGGGGTCTAATCAGAGCTGTAGCTACCGGCCTACACCACAGCCACAGCAATGTGGGATCCGAGCCGCGTCTGCAGCCTACACCACAGCTCACAGCAATGCCAGATCCTTAACCCACTGAGTGAGGCCAGGGATTGAACCTGCAACTTCATGGTTCCTAGTCAGATTCGTTAACCACTGAGCCACGATGGGAACTCCTGTGGCTTCTTTCTTAACTTCCTTATCTAAATATGTCCCCTATCACCTACCCTCAGCCAAACACATAACCTTGATTTTTCTCTTTATAGCTGCTATAATGAATTGCCTTATTTATTGCAGATCATTTTCAACATGAATATAAGCTCCAGGAGTGCCTAGTGACCTTGTCTATATTCTATATGTGCAAAGCTTCCAAAAGGGCCTACACATGGCATAGAGTCAATAGATACTACTGACTGAATAAAGAAATAAAAATATCTCCCTAAAGTTTTCCTATTAAAATTATCGTACATTAAATTATCAATAAGGTATATTTGTGCTTTATTCTAGGATGAGCATATTGGGAAAGAGAACAGTGTGGTAGTGAGAGGCAAGGCCTATGGAATAAGGCCGCCTGATTTTGAATCTGGCTTGTTGCCACTTCTAAGGAGTTATTAGGGCCCTGGGCAAGTTATATAATCTTCCTGAGCTTTAATTTCTGCATCTGTAAAAATGGGGATAATAACAGTTTTTGCCTCATAAGGTAGTAGTGACGATTAAATAAGATCAAACATGTAAAACAATTTAAAAAGCGCTTCATACTTGGAACTGAATTAATGACAGTTAGTACTACTATAATTATTGCCTTCTCCACCATCACCACCACTATCTTACTATGTTGTGCAAAGGTCAAGAAAAAGTTCCATAAAAATAGCTTTTTAGCTAATAACCTAAAAATAAGCAACAATAAGCACGTGAACAGAAGACCGAGGAAAGGCATCAAAATCTTACAATGACATTCACATCTGTCACACTGTACATGGTGATATCTTATGTGCCAGATATTGTTTGAACAAAATTTTACACGCTCATGGTAAATTCATTGGTGTTTGAGTTTATTATGAGAAAGGCAAGACGATACAAATTTCAACCTAAATTCTACTCTATTTTACTTTATGGAATAATCTACTTTATTTCAAACCACTTATTTTGAATTAGTGAAGACCAGTGTTATTATAGAGTTCAGACCACTGAGAATCTGAAACATTCTCTCAGAATCGAATAAAAATTCCTATAATTACTTTGTGTTTGTGTTCAGTGAATCCCTAAAATGCTAGTATTAAAATTTCAATGCAGTGTTTCCCACACTTGGGGTTGTGAATTTTCATCCTATTAAAGGTGTCCCTTTAGAAAAAATTATACGTAGACAAAATCCAAGAATATACATATTGTGGTTTATTCTGTAATTAGTATACTCTTTTATGACAGATAGTTAACCTACCTACTTAACTTCTCACCTACCAATACATTATAATATTAATGTTTTTGCTTGTAATACATGTGGAGGTTATACCAGGTAAAAACTTAGCAACACTAAGATTGAGGATCATTTTCTACAAGTGTAAGGAGGATGAAATTAGTGGTTTCTGAAGGATAGGAGATTCATAAAATTTTCTATTCTGAGGCTGTTTGAATACTATTAGCAAAAGCCTTCAGTAAAGAAATGAAATAAAAACAAGCTTGACTCAACTTTAAATACTGGTGTGCCCAGATGCCTTGACAATATATATTTTAGACATATTAGTCACAAGTAGAAAAGCTGGGGTATGTTTCAGGGAGAAGAGTAGCAGACTTTACTGAAGATGAGAGACTTCAGATCTGGTGGGCATGACACTCTGGCTACTTTACAAAGGCAAATATGAATAGAGTAATCTAAGGCTTTATTATAAGTGCCGATCCAAAGAATTTGGTATGTGAAAGGCATACTGAGTTACAACTCACATATACTCAAGAATGAGAACAAAACCTAAAAAGAGGTGTTAGAGAAAGTTTCAAAGATCATAGCCATAAACAGCAATTTCATTTAGACATGCTCAAGCAAGTCCTTAATCTTGCATTGCCTTTTCAAAGTTGAAGCCAAAAGATGTACACCTTTCACCAGGAAATACTGCCATTAAATTTTAAATTCAAAACACTATATTTTTCATCTCATTTTGTGTTTCTTTTTCCTTCGTGTTATGATAAACTTTCTGCCTTATGCAAGATAACAATGGGACTTCTAATACTGGTGTATATATAATTAATGGCAGTATTTCCTGGTGAATGTGACTCTTGATTAAGAAAACTAAAGATGCTGACCTAAATAAAAGAAAATAAAAATATTTAAAGCACCAAAGACCTTATCTGATACTAAAAATTGTTGCTAAAAGATCTGAGAGAAGACAGAGACATTAGTTCACAATTAAAAACTAATCTGTCTGGAGGGTATTTGCTGATTCTGAGACTGAACAAAAAGAAACAAAATGATATGTTTTAGTGAAATAAAAAGTCTAGAAAGTTTAAGAAAACAACAGTGAAAACTAAAAGTGTACTATATCATATGTATACACAGATATATGCAAAATATATAGCTTACATTTTGTATATATAGTACATTTTCAGTTTTCTCTAAATCTCTTTGTATCATTTATTTTCCATTCATTTTCTCTCTGTTATACATATGGATTATTTATTTCTTCTACTGTATCTTCTAATTCACTAATTTGCTTTTAAAAATCCACCCACTGTAATATCTATACTATGAACATATATATCTATATCATATTGGTATCTTAGGAGGAAAAATAGGGAGACAATGGGAAGAAAATTGGTTTCGTACATTCTGAGGAGTTTTAATACTTGTTACTAATTCCTAAGTCCTTGTCAAAGTTTGGTAAGAATATTTATTGTGAAAGTAAGTAATAAAGCGATGACCATATAATACATGTTGAGGATTTCTGGGTTGATATCTTTACTTTATGGAAAATACACAGGGAAAGTATCAATGAAGGCTTCTCCATGATACCTGATGACCTCGAGAAGGGACTCTAGTACTGTCAATTACTAAATTACATTTGGTTGACCAGATATTCACTAGTGTAGAGTTTACTGTATGATATTTTGGCTCCTGATGTTTAAGGCCAACAAATGGTTTTCTGGAACACATTCTAGTAGCTAGACATTATTCTAGGGGATGACTGAGACACTTGTGAAGCTCTCAGTTCAGTCTGATATCACTCAAGTAAGTACTTAAATCAGACATATGCTGTGAGAGAAGTCTAAACTACAAGATAGGAGGTTAGGGCCTTTCGCTCTAAGAAAATGATGAGTACTCTATGACTGCAATTAACAGTAGGATGGTCACTAAGTATACACTCAGATACACAGAATCTTGCTTTTATAGCAAAGAGGGTGCACTTTTAAAAATTAATGAAGCAGTCTTTCAAAAAGTTCTAGTGTTCGCTTCTGAAAAACACACATATAATAATATATATGATGAGGGATTATAAATTTTGAGAAATAACTTCCTTCAACTTTTTCAGCTATTTACAACAGAAAATTAAAGACTTTGTCTATTAAGTCAAACATCAATGTAGTTTCTGCTGACTTGTTTTCCTATTTATAAGCATTCCTTCCTGTTCCTCTGCCTATCTCATAGTTTTTTCTTGTCCATAAAAACTGGACATTTGAAATAATGTAATGCAGCAACTCTAGAAATAAGATCTCTTCCATCTCTCAGGAATAATTACTGCTGCTGTTTGTTTAGGAACTTGCACTTTATAGCTTTTCTGTGCTAATTCAGCAACCTGTATTCCTTGTCATGTATAGCTACTGAAGTCTTGGTTGGGTTAGCTCAGTGGTCAACTAATGAGAAGACAGAGATTTCCTTAAATACCATGAACTGGTAGGTTTTTCCTTAACTGCCAAGGACCTCTAAGTGTCAGGACATACCTTCAACACTGACAGTTTACAACCCTACCTTAGCCTTCACTTTCTGCTTGCAGAGAATCAAAGTCAGCCAGAAGTGAGAGATAAGAACCTTCTGAGGTCTTTCTTGGGCATGTAAACAAACCTGTGCATGTGTGTAACCTTCAATAATTCTAGGAGGATTTTAAAAAGCCAAGACCTTTATATTGATTTTTTTTTTTTTTTTGGCCTTTTTAGGGCTGCACTCGCAGCATGTGGAAGTTCCCAGCCCAGAGGTTGAACTGGAGCTATAGCTGCTGGCCTATACACAGCCACAGCAAAGCAGGATCAAAGCCACATCTATGACCTACGCCTCAGCTCATGGCAATGCCGGACCCTTAACCCATTAAGCGAGGCCAGGGATCAAACCCATGTTCTCATAGATACGAGTCAGGTCTGTTACTTCTAGGCCAGACAGGAATTCCCGCTAAGAGCTTTATATAGTTACCGACAACAATCACATTTCTAGATGTCTCTCAAGTTTTTTTTGGCTAGCCTCTTGTTTGCCCCAACTGGTATTTTTGTCTCAGGTAATTGAGACGTTAAACAGTTATCACTTACTATTTCTGACAAACATCCTGGATATAGGTGTATTCCCACTGAACAAACTCTGAGGCAGGTCAAGTATCAACAAGCCTTGTGAATGGAGACCATCTATAGCACTGTCAGTGAGACCAAACAGTAACAATTCTCTGGAGACAGAGTCTTTGGAGCTATTTATTTATTTATTTATTTAGTCTTCTGTCACTTTAGGGCCACATCCATGGCATGTGGAGGTTCCCAGACTAGGGTCTAATTGGAGCTACAGCTGCTGGCCCACACCACAGCCACAGCAACGCAGGACCCGAGCCACGTCTGCAGCCTACACCCCAGCTCATAGAAACGCTGGATTCCTTAACCCTCTGAGCAAGGCCAGGGATTGAACCCACAACCTCATGGTTCCTAGTCGAATTCATTTCCGCTGCGCCACGTCGGGAACTCCCCTTTTTTTTGGGGGGGAGCTCTAAATTTAGTATGTCCCCTTCAGCGGCTTCTGCATTGTTGGTTTTCACAGCCACTGTGATGGTGAAGCTAGTTTTCAAAGCTAGTTTTTAAAGCTATGATGGAGCTGAGGAATAGGTGATGGGAATAGGCAAGTTAAAACTTTATCAAAGCTTGCTGTTATGAGATTTAACTATTTTTTTGAATAAATAATCCTTGGGTGGTTGAAGCCTATGGTTAATATCAAAGAGTTCTGAAAAAAATTATCTTTCACAATTTTTTCTAGTATTCTTATTGCCTTTTTGGAGAAGTTATTTTGCAGAGGTCCTTAGTCTTGCTATTTCAGAAGTTCTGCTCGGATTCTCCTTTTCAAAGAGTTTCCAATATTTGCCCAAATTCTTTTTAATATATTAAACTTATAGATTTAAAATATTTAACCTATCTAAAGTGTATTTTTTTTTTCCAATAGACACGGTGCACCACATGATCCATGGCTGGTTGAATCTACAGATACAGAACTGCGGTATGGAGGACCAACTTTAAGACTTGAGAGTTGGCATTAAGAGTGGGCCCTGTAACCAGTTTTCTGAAGATACCAAGGAGTGACTGCATTTTTAATCTTTTCAGAGTCTAATAAAAGCTAGAGATTATCTCTGGAGAAAATTCTACACATTTATACAAATTCTGCATAATTACAGTAACTTCACAGATAGGCTGGGGTCCCCTTTCATGGAACTCAGATGAAGAACCCTGATTTGCTAACGTAACTTATCTAATCTGTGATTTCATCTTTACAGATTTGTAAATTACAGAATAATTTGTGTCTCTTTCTGTATTCTATCCTACTCCATTGGTCTGAGTGCCTATCTATACCCCTAACAGTGCCACAAAGTTTATTACACTAAGAATCTTCCTACCTGAGAGCCTGTGCCCTTGCTATTCCCTATTCCTGGAAGAGCAAGGGATTGCGGTTCCCTGGACTCTTCCCCAGCTAGTCACAAACTCATCACTTCAACGCAGGCCTCAGTTCAAATGCAACCTCCTTAGAGTCTTTATCTGACTACCCTCTTTATATATTAGTTATCTTACACTCTAATCTCTTACACAGCTTCATTTTTCTTTATGATACGTATCATTACTTCACATTAAATTATACTTTTACTAGTTTCTTGTCAGTTTTCTTCATAAGAAAGGAGGGAATTTTTTTTTTCACTACTGTATCCCCAGAAATAAGTACAGTCCCCAGAATATGAGACAGTCTTTTCAATTATTAAGGTAAAATACCAAGAATTAAGTTTGAACATGGCAATGTATTTGCTTATCCTGCTGGTCTAAATGGATAAAAGATATATATGCTTCACCTGACTCCCAAGAAAAGGAATTTGTCAGTTTTCTAAAACAGGGCTATGAAACTTTAAGGGGCTTAATAGAATGACAGTTGCTTGGTTGCAGTTTTTTCTCCAACTATAAGAGAATAAAAGCAGTGAGTTGTTCAAGGAAAACTTGGAATATATTTGATAGGACTACGTCACCTTTGAAATCTGAGTTACCTGGCAACAGTTTCTGGTACAGTAAATAATTTGAGAAAAATAAAAAAAAGGAAAATATTTACAAAGAGCTAATTTTACTAACCTGACTAATTTTTCTTTGCTCTTGGATAGCTTTTTCAATTGCCTGAGATACCTTCTCTTGATCTTTTGCATGCTCAGTCTTCCACAACTCCCTTTCTTCAGCATGGACTTTTTCCAAATGTTTTCTTTCTTCTTCGATAGCTTTTAAAACTGCATCCTTCATTGCCTCTTTCTCAAGCTTCAAAACAAGTAACGATCCATACAAAAATATTTCAAAGAGTGATTATACAACAATTCCTTGAATAAGACAGACTTGAATTAAAACCACAAAACTTCGATTTCATAGGGTTTATTTCTGACATTGCTATTTTTATGCATATATAATAATAGCTACAAAATAAAATCAATCCTTTGTTTTTATAAAAATAACCAACTTATTTTCATGGCATTTGTAAACCTCAAAGAAACCAAGCCTTAGCTTAAAGAAGCAGTTTTCAAACTATTTGGGCTTAGGATCTCTTATATGGTCAAAAATTACAGAGGAATTCCAAGAGCTTTTGCTTAAGTGGGTTATACATATTAAAATTTACCATATTAATCTGTTTGAGCCTATATGACAATAAGGCTAAAGCAAGCAGATATAGGAAGGGGTTAACATACTTAAAAAAAAGGGCAACCACAAACCAAAACCAAACATTATATTCACAAAAACTAAAAAGAAAAGTACTCAAGCATAAAATAAATGGAAATCATCCAATTGAAAAAAGAAAGGAAGAAAGGAGAAACACAGAATCAAGGTTTAAAATGGTGATAAATACATATCTATCAATAATTACCTTAAATGTCAATAGACTGAATGCTCCAATCAAAAGACACAGAGTGGCAGACTGGAGAAAAAAGCAAAAACCTACAATCTGCTGTCTATAAGAGGATACGCACCTTAGGGCAAAGGACACATATAGACTGAAAGCGAGGGGATGGGAAAAGATATTTCATGCCAATGGACAAGACAGGAAAGCAGGAGTTGCAATACTCATATCAGACAAAACAGACTTTACAATGAAGGCCATAAAGAAAGACAAGAAGGATACTATTTAATAGCAAAAGGATCCATTCAAGAAAAGGGATATTACAATCATCAATATATATGCCCTAACATAGGAGCACCCAGAAACTTACAACAAATACTAATAGACATAAAAGAAGAAATTGATTGGAATACAATAAAAGTAGGAGACTCTAACACCCCACTCACATCAATGGACAGATCCTCCAGACAGAAATCAATAAGGCAACAGAGATTCTAAACGACACAGTAGAAAAATTAGACTTAATGGACATTTTCAGAACATTACATCCAAAAAAATCAGAATATACATTCTTCTAAAGTGCAAAAAGAACATTCTTAAGGATCAATCGCATACTAGGGCACAAAGCTAACCTTAAGAAATTTAAGACTATAGAAATTATTTCAAGTATCTTCTCTAACTACAATGGCATGGAACTAGAAATCAACAACAGGAAAAGAAATGAGAAAAAACTAACTACATGGAGACTAAACAGCATGCTAGTTAAAAACCAATGGGTCAATGAGGAAATCAAGAAGGAAATTAAAAAATACCTTGAGACAAATGATAATGAAGACACAACAACTCCAAATCTATGCGATGCCACAAAAGCAGTGCTTAGAGGGAAATTCATAGCAATACAGGTCTTCCTCAAAAAAGATGAAAAATCTCAAATCAACAACTGAACCCATCACCTAAATTATTTAGAAAAAGAAGAACAGGAGTTCCCGTCGTGGCGCAGTGGTTAACGAATCCGACTAGGAACCATGAGGTTGCGGGTTCGATCCCTGCCCTTGCTCAGTGGGTTAACGATCCGGCGTTGCCGTGAGCTGTGGTGTAGGTTGCAGATGCGGCTCGGATCCTGCGTTGCTGTGGCTGCGGCGCAGGCCAGTGGCCACAGCTCCGATTAGACCCCTA
>PVHT021183617.1:7181385-7203830 GCA_004024745.2 Catagonus wagneri
AAAAAAAAAAAAGGCAAAAAAAAAAAAGAAAAAGAAGAACAAACGAAACCTAAAGTCAGCAGAAGGAAGGAAATCACAAAGATCAGAGAGAAAATCAATAAAACAGTGATTCAAAAAACAATAGAAAAAATCAATAACACCAAGAGCTCGTTCTTTGAAAAGGTAACAAAGATGACAAACTTCTGGCCAGACTCACCAAGAAGAGGAGAGAAAAAACCCAAATAAACAAAATAAGAAATGAAAAAGAAGAAATCATGATGGATACTACAGAAATATAAAAAACCGTAAGAGAATACTATGAACAATTGCATGCCAACAAATTTGACCACCTAGAAGAAATGGATAACTTTTAGAAACTTACAGCCTGCCAAAACTGAATCAAGAAGAAATAGATCAACTGAACAGACCAATCACTAGAAATGATAATGAATATGTAATAAAAACATTCCCTACAAATAAAAGTCCACGATCAGATGGCTTCATAAGCAAATTCTACCAAACATATAAAGAAGAACTTATACCCATTCTCCTTAAATTTTTTCAAAAGACTGAAGAAAAAGGAACACAAAGACATTTTATGATGCCACCATCACCCTGATACCAAAACCAAAGATATCACGAAAAAAGAAAACTATAGGCCAATATCTCTGATGAATGTAGGTACAAAAATTCTCAATAAAATTTTAGCCAACCAAATCCAACAACATATAAAAAGATCATACACCACAACCAAGTGGGATTCATCCCAGGTTCACAAGGATGGTTCAACATACACAAATCAATCAACGTCATACACCACATTAACAAAAGAAAAATCAAAAACCACATGATCATCTCAATAAATGCAGAAAAAGCATTTGATAAAGTCCAACATCCATTCATGATAAAAACTCTTACCAAAGCGGGACTAGAGGGAACATACCTTAACATAATAAAAGCTATTTATGACAAACCCTCAGCCAATATAATACTCAATGGAGAAAAGCTGAAAGCCTTCCCACTAAAATCTGGAACAAGACAAGAATGTACACTCTCACCACTTTTATTCAACATAGTTTTGGAAGTCCTAGCCACAGCAATCAGACAAACAAAAGAAATAAAAGGCATCCAAATTGGAAGAGAAGAGGTAAAATTGTCACTGTATGCAGATGACATGATACTATACACAGAAAACCCTAAGGACTCAACCCAAAAACTACTCAAACTGATCAACAAATTCAGCAAAGTAGCAGGTATAAGATTAACATTCAGAAATCGGTCTCATTTCTGTACACTAATAATGAAATCTTAGAAAAGGAATATAAAAATACAGTACCTTTTAAAATTGCACCCCCAAAAATCAAATACCTCAGAACAAACCTGACCAAGGAGGTGAAATACTTATATGCTGAGAACTATAAAACATTAATCAAGGAAATTAAAGAGGATGCAAACAAGTGGAAACATATTCCATGCACCTGGTTTGGAAAAATTAATATTGTAAAAATGGCCATACTACCCAAAGCAATCTACAGATTCAGTGCAATCTCTATCAATTTACCCATGACAATTTTCACAGAACTAGAACAAAAAATCCAAACAATTTATATGGAACCACAAAAGACCCAGAATTTCTAAAGCAATCCTGAGGAACAAAAACCAAGCAGAGGGCATAACTCTCCCAGACTTCAGGCAATATTACAGAGCCACAGTAATCAAGACAGTGAGGTACTAGTATCAAAACAGACATTCAGACCAATAGAACAGAATAGGGAACCCTATGGTCAATTAATCTTTGACAAAGAAGGCAAGAATATAAAATGGGAAAAAGACAGTCTTTTCAGCAAGTGGTGCTGGGAAAACTGAACAGCCACATGAAAATCAGTGAAACTGGAACACATCCTCATACCATGCACAAAAATAAACTCAAAATGGTTTAAAGATTTAAATGTAAGACAAGACACCATCAAACTCCTAGAAGAGAACATAGGCAAAACATTCTCTGATATCCACCTTACCAATATTTTCTCAGGTCAGTTTCCCAAAGCAACAGAAATAAAAGCAAAAATAAACCAATGGAACCTAATCAAACTGAAAAGCTTTTGCACAGCAAAGAAAACCATAAAAAAACCAAAAAGACAACTTACAGAATGGGAGAAAATAGTTTCAAACGATGCAACTGACAAGGGCTTAATCTCTAAAATACACAAACAACTTACACAACTCAAGAGCAAAAAAGTCAACAATGCAATGGAAAAATGGGCAAAAGATCTGAACAGACATTTCTCCAAAGAAGATATACAGATGGTCACCAAGCACATGAAAAAATGCTCAACATCACTGGTCATTAGAGAAATGCAAATCAAAATACTATGAGGTACTACCTCACACCAGTCAGAATGGCCATCATTACTAATTCTACAAATAACAAATGCTAGAGAGGGTGTGGAGAAAAGGGAACCCTGCTGCACTGTTGGCGGGAATGTTGGTCAACCACTATGGAAAACAGTATGGAGGTACCTTACGAAAACTATACTTAGAACTACCATATGACCCAGCAATCCAACTCTTGGGCATATATCCAGACAAAACTTTTCCTGAAAAGGACATGTGCACCTGCGTGTTCAGTGCAGCATTATTCACAACAGCCAAGACATGGAAATAATCTAAATGTCCATCAACAGAGGAATGCATTAAGAAGATGTGGTATACATACACAATGGAATACTACTCAGCCATAATGCGAGAAAAGAGAATGTATACACATAGGTGTGACTGTCACCCTGCTGTGCAGTAGAAAATTGACAGAACACTGTAAATCAGCTATAATGGAAAAAATAAAAATCATTATAAAAAAATAAAGTAAAATTTACTATATCAGAAATCCAAACCAAAAGAAAATAAATTAATTCATTTAAAATTAATAACATTATATGCACTGTATATTAACAAACACTGTATTTATGAAAAATAACTATTTTTCAACGGTTAAAAATGTTTATAAACCTCTTTACTATCATACTTAATAGAAGAGAGGTTAGATTTTTATATCTGTCATCTGTATTAAATGTGTATTAATGATTTTGTTTGGTTGAAGTACATTATGAAAAACCCAGTTTCATTCACTAAGACATGTAGTAGAAAGGGGAGAAATATGTAATAAGCCTGTTGAGATCACTGTAGATATTCTTTTAGATTTTACGCCAAAACTTAACAAAGGTAGCTTTTAAAGGTAAGTTGCAATAAGGGAAATAAAATCATGTCAATGAATTTTTTACACTGTTATATTACAATCCTTACTTGCACTTTGAATGAATCCTTTATCTATGAATAATGTTTTTAACATTTTTTATTTGGAAAATATCGATTCAATGAATTATGTATCCCCTCCAGATGTTGACACATTTCACTATATCACAACCAAAAAAGGTCACATTTGTTATTACCACCATCAATCCCATCAGAAAAGTCTCTAATTATTAAAAAGTAGAAACAAATTTTCCAAAATTCTAATTTTTGTTTAAAACTCAAACTTTATCATTGGTAACAAAAATGATCAGTTTTTTTCCTTAACGAGCTGGGCTCACTCTGCTTATTTTGGAGAAAATGTCTGCCAAATACTAAAGTCTGTATAACCCTAGTAATTCAGTAAAATGGTGCTCCATGAAAAAAGTGCCTATTTCAGTTGCAACTCAAACAGCTGCATAAGAATTTTTCTCAAGAAAACCTTGGTACTGTGGTATGCAATTAAGTTCATGGATCTTCCACTCCTGATCCTCATGGAGTTACTACATTTTTTCCTTGCCTCCAGTTTACAACTAAATTTGACAGAAGTCATTAAAGTTGAGGGTCACCATTGTATGAACTCCTGTTTTATTCCACAACTCTTCTGTGGTCACCAATTCCTTCTATGTTGTTTAGGTCAAAATATATATACATATATATATATACACAAATGTGTATATATATATATATATATATATGTGTGTATATATATATATATATATGTATGTATTTTCTGGTTTTTGTTTTAATCCTTGTTTTCATGACCTCAAAGCAACACTCTATAGTTGATTAGTTCTGATTTTGTGAAGCCCTCTCGTTTCTTGGTTTGCATGAGTTATGCTGCTTATATTTCTCCTTGGCATCTTGCTGAGTCTCTCCAATTCTTTGTAACTTCTTCCTTTCTCAGGATTTTAAATTCTGGAGATCTTTCAGGGCTAAGTCCTTAGACCACTCATTACTCTGCACTCTCCTATAAGGTGATTATACAAAACAACAATTTCCATGGATATTCACTACCATCTCTCTGCTGGGAGAAAATACCATATTAGCCCATACTAATATCTTCAGGTGATTAATATCTACCAAACTGTAAAGGTCAGGTAGATCTAGCTGCCTACTTTGTCATCTAGACATATCACAGGTACCTCAAACGCTATACCAAGTAACTGGTATTTCTAAGTTGTTGCTGAGTGAATATTCTGGGATTTCCCAACTTGGCTATCTCTTATATCATCCACACCAAACATGCTGATTCCATCTCCTATTTCTAGAACTTGCCTATTTCATTCCTTTCCAAGACTACTATTACTCTATTTCTGCCACTCACTATCTCTTACCCAGACTTCAGATGCTCTCTAGAACTTCTGTCCCCGCCCCAGGCCTTTACCATTCCAACTGCTCAAAAATTAATCTCGATTACCATTATGTCACATCATATAAATCTCTCACACCTCAGATTTCAATGTGTCTCTACTTGCCTATGGAATAAAATCCAAACTTATTATTCAGAATGTTGGGTATCCTTCAAGGCTCAGTTCAAAAGTAATTTACTGTTAAAACCTCTATGACACAGAAATACAATTAATACGCTCATGATAATTTAATGCTTCCCTCCTTAACTTATTAGTATATAAGTACTTTTTAATTTTTTTTTTTACTTGACTGTAAATTCTTTAAGGAAAAGACAAGATTGTAGTTATTCTTAAACTTCCACCCCCAGCATAGTGATGTGGGTATATGAGACTTTTAATATTTGTTTAGTAGATTTAAATCCCAGATTCAGCACTTAGTGCTGTATACGGATAAAAAAAATTAATAAACAGAAACCTCAGTTAAATAGCATCAGGAGACCATAAGGTAGAGAGAGCTCTAATGCCCCGTGTCTACAGCAGAGCCCAGTAGGAAGAAGGACTCTTCTACTTCCCCGGCAGGAACGAAGCCCAAGAAAAGTCACAGACCCTTTGTTTACCAGAGCCCTGCCAACTTCCTTTTCCCCTCTCTAAGAGCATTCTCCCTCTCTTGCCATTCTGGTACTTGCACACGGCTCTCCCTGGTTGCAGACCTGAATTGCAATTCTCTGCTAACCTTGAATAAATTCATCATTGCTGGAGAAATATGAGGCAGTCTATTTTATTTTAGGTCAACATTTTGGTGGCCCGCAGGGCGACCAGAGAAGACCCTTGAAGGCTCTGGGGCTATTGAGCAAACAGATATAGTACCCACAATTGAGTCCACTGTTGCTCACTGCTTTCTGGCTGACTTTGGAGAGTGAAGGTGCGTCTTTCTCCTAGATCCAAGCTCATGCCATCTTTGTGTTTGAAGCTTTGCACCTTTTATTTGGAATTTATTTCAAGGTTTTGTTTTTCTTGTTTACGCTTTTTTCTGTACGCATCTGGCACTAAGGTCTAATTTTGAGATCCAACTGTTTCAACTAAAGCTGGCTGAAAATGCCTTCAGCTCTTCCTTTGGGAAGAGGGATGTCTTCACTGAAACTGTATCATTTTTTCAGCCTTCAGCCTTTTCCTTTGGAAGGGGCTATTCCTTGGAAACTGGCTGAAAAAGCCTTTGGCCTGGCTCCTCCAGGACCGAGCTGTCTCTTTACAACTGACTAGTATTAAGTAGCTTGCAAGCTGTTTGAGGCTGTTAAAGCCATTTGAAAGTTATCCTTTTACTCTAGAGAAAAACCACTGAGAAATGGGATCCAGTTATCTAAGTATTTTAAGGGTACTCTCCCCACAGGGAACCTAGCCAGTCAGATGTTTAAACACCATAGTCCCTTCCTCATGCTCATTTCTGACTAATAGGACCAACCTGACCAAAGGCAAGTTATCAGTGGCTATTATCGGAAAGTTTGAAATCCCCAAACTTAATTTCTTTAAAACTGAGTTGGACTACAATGGCTCCAAAGTTTCTAGACCTGAGTGATGTGCCTATTTGGATTGGTATTCTAAGGCTTCCCAGCATTATCAGGAGCCCAAAATTGCCTCTCTGCAAAATAAGATTTTAAGATTAGCTAAGCCAAACAATTAAAGATGAAATGGTTCCCAAAGCCGAAGGCTCTTCTTCTTTGGCTTCCCCTGGCACCATCTTGTCTCATCCTGAGATCCTCCTGGCCAGACTCTGCCCCTGGTGCCACCTTCTTCCTACCTGTCCATGCTGCCACCTTCCTCCTACCTGTCTATGCCGCCACCTTCCTCCTACCTGTCTATGCCGCAATTGCCCCAAACTGATTATCCTGCCAAACCTCTCCTTTTCTCCGAAACTCTTCACACCCCCTTCTCCTCTGAACTTATCGGAATCCTTCCCTATAAAATTAAGCCTGGTGAGAACCCCGAATGAAATCTTTAATTTCTTACATTTGGTAGATGAAAGCTGAACTTCAAGCCTTAGTCAAACATTTTCCCAAAGTAAACCAAAGATCCACATAGATTTGCTGAGGAATTTAATATAGTCATTCCGACTCATCAAACCTGTTTCTCAGACATATCCTCTAGGCTAGTTCATACACTTGTCAGTGAAGGCCAGGCCCATTAGGATGAAAATTGCTAATTGACAAAAATCCTGAAAGGTCTAACTGATTATATGGGTCAGGCTCAGGCGTTTGCTAGGTGACTTCATCGAGCAAGTCCTAGTGCTTTTCCAAAGCCTGCCGTTTGGAACAGAATTCAGGCTTGCACACAAAAATCGGATGAAGCTGTTCATGACTACACAACCAACTTCAGATTGCTTAAAAAAAAATTATGCTCTTCCTTCAGATGCTGACTCCACCTGAGCAGCTTTTAACTCTGTTATTAATGGGGTGAACTGAGACTCTTCCCTTCTAACAAAAAGGACTAGGACTGAATGGAAAACTACATCCACTCTAGATGTAATTAATCCAGCAAACCAGCTCTTCCACACTCTAGATTGAGTCATTTAAAAGGAAGAACACCAGATTTCTTAATCTTCAAATCCAGCAAATGAAGGCTCCTAAATGAAATAAAAACTTCCCGGTGTCTATTATCACAAAGAGCCAGGATATTGGAAAGGATGGTTACAAATTTAAGTGCGTTAAGTGTCTACGGCCCTCCAACCAGCCTTTCTAATGTCCTTCCAATTCTTAAAGGTGTGGCTTTGAGGAACTACAGGGGCTCTTCCCAGGCCTTCCTTTCAATCTGCTTAGAGAAGCATTTCTTGTGAGGGAGGATCAATCTCTTCCAATCCTACATGACACCAAAGACATAACCTTGGTGTTCAACCCCACTGCTATAAAGCAGCCTCTGCCCTGGCTCAAACAGTGGGGACTGCTGATGGACTTCAGGTTTTAGTAATGGTCTGTAATTTTCACAGTGGACTGAAAGAAGCCTTCTCCTGCAGACAGGTTACTCCCTTCTCTGTGACTAAAGTCCTTTTGGAAAAGAGCAACCCTACTTGAAGAACTCCTCTCAAGCATAATTGCGACCTAGGAATCCACTTTACTGGCTAGATGCTTCAACAAGGTTGCACTATTTTGCCAGTTTTACAACATTTTCACTGTGCTTAACACCCTCCATCCTCTGGTTTAGTTGACTGCTCTAACGGTATTAAGACTCAGCCACATTTGTAGAGGCCCTCCAAAGACCTTGGCCGAAAGCATTGCTGTTGGTCTTCTACATCCCAGAGCCACTTCTTCTGGAACTCATAGACTCTCAGCCTCTGAGGTAATCGCAGGATTCCCAGCGCACTTGGCTCCTGCCATTTTTGAACCACAACTGATACAAGGAAAGGTATTCCAATATTGCAAAGGCCTAATTGCTTCTGTTAAAACAGATGCACACTGGATAGAGCAATCTTGTCAAAGTGCGCCTTAAGCATCACACCTTGCAATCCGGAGGCTCTTGTCTACTGGAAAAAATACCCCTATAAGAACTCTCTTCCACCATCCTGGAGAGGCCCCTCAGGTACTGATAATGAACCCTAGTGCCACCAAACTCCAAGGAAGAGATCCTGCGATTCATGTGACACATCTAAAGACAGCACCCAAACCTGACTGGACCTGCACATTCTCTGGTGACCTGAAAGTAAAGATTTCCCAGAATCAAAGCAGACCACATCCAATGAGACAGTTTTTCCAAAATACCCAGACTAGGTCTATTGGGAGATTGTCACCAAACCTTTAATGATGACATAACACTTCAGATGATGTGATCTTACTATGATCTTAATAATATATGGACCTTGGATTAAAAACTGCCAAAGAGGTCTCCCTCGGGACCCTCCTTGTTACTTGAATATGACTGAAGTAGGTTTCAAATCTGTATTTTTGCTCTGACCTGAGATACTGCACCTGAGAAAGGCCCTTCCTGGTGTTGAGGAACAACAAGAGCTTAAGCTAGAAAAACTGATTCTTGATCAGTGATGCTTTCAGAGAAAGATTTTGATCAAAGGAGAAAAACGTAAAAAAAAAAAATCATAAACAGAAATCTCAATTAAATAGTGTCAGAAGACCTACTTAAAGGAGAGCGCTTAAGGCCTGTGACTACAGGAGAGCCCAATAAGAATCAGAAAGATCTCTTTTGTTTTCTGGCATAGACTCAGCCATGAAAAGCCATGGACTCTCTATTTACTATAACCTTCACGACTTCCCTCCTTCTCTATAAAAGTGTTCTCCTTGCCACGTGGGAACCTACACATGGATCACCTTGGCTGCAGACCGTGGTGATTGCAATTCTCTCGTAATCCTGAATAAACCCATTTTGGCTAGACAAATAAGTAGCAGTATATTTATTTCAGGGCAACATGTATATTTATTAGTACATGTATATTTAATATCTATGACTAGGTTACCCAGATGAGCTTTTTCAAACTTGGCTTTAAAAATCATATATCTTGATAAATAAATACATGTGTACACACACACACATTTATTACTTGTATGATGCCTATCAAATACCATGTGGATATCAGTGTCCTTATGTACATATACTTTTAAATAAGTAATTAATAATCTAATTGTAAAGGATTTCAACATCTTGTATAATGTAAATTTAACAAGAATATGAACAGTAGAAAAGGAAAAAATTCTTTTTGACTTCCGGAACAAAATATTTTTAAATGTAGACTGCCTATACCATTAATGAATTCAATCTGTTAATTCAACTTACAAAGAAACTGATTATTACTGATGATTCTATACCAAGCAAACAATTAGACATAAAGATGACAAAAACAGTTCTTACCAACAACATTCAATTTAGGTTTTGAGATGGGGGTAAACAAAAGTAGGAAGTGTAAAAGATTACTGGACTTAAACTACAAAATAAACTTTTCAAGTAGAAATATACCTTTGCAGCAGATACTAATGCCTCTTTATTTCTTTGCCTTTCTTCCTCCAAACATTTTTCCAATATTTCCTGTAAATGATAAGATTGTTAGACATTAAATGTATTATTTGAGTTAACATTCTTTCCACACTCTGAGCAAACAAAATATTACCTTCTGTTCTTGAGACTGCTGAATTAAAGCTTCCTGTATTTTTTCTTTTAACAGTTCCTTCTCCGTATCGAGCATTTCCAGGAGCCTCTGATGCTACAAGGAAAGGTAACTGCATTATGATTATGGCTCTGAGACTGACAATCTATCAACATAGAGAAGAGCTGGTGGAATTCATTTGATGTAGTTATTGGAGGAAACAATGGGAAGTTAGCTAAAATGAAGACTTAAGGAGCCAAAAAAACACTGAATTCACCTTTCCTCATCAGCCAAGATATATTTTTTTTGCCCCCAAACTCACTAAAGCATTTGACATAGGACCTAATTTCAAAACTATTCTGAATGTGAAGTTAATCAGAAAATGATAAAATATACCTTTCCAAAGTTAAATCTGGTAAATTTACTTGCTAAAATGATTATTAGCTTACAACAAGAGAGCAATCAGATTATAACTGAATTTTGTTTCACAATTATACCTAACAGATTATCGTATTTCTAGTAAAGCATGGTTTTAGAAATGGAAAGATTACTGTTTTCCTCCCAAGATTTTACCAGTTTTTTTTTTTTTAAACTAATCTGTGAAAATGGTCAAGGGAGTATTATGTGATAGATATTAAAGAACGCAGAGTTCATATATTTATTTTTATTCCAATGTACTGGTGGAAAAGCACAGAGCCACCAGCTAGTTATCATGGACTAGGCCCTCAGAGTTCAAAGGTTTCTTAAGAAAATTTGACATTTGTAGTCTTAAAATCTTCTGTGTAGATTAAGTCAAATACTTATTCTAAACAGTGCTAATGGGGAAACAAAACCAAAAATGCATACATATTTTTATTCACACAGATTTCTCATTCAGTAACTAAAAGAAAATAAGATATTTTCTTAGATTTAGAATGCCTATTACACAGAAGCTTCTTTTAAATACAAACCTATTCTGACACCCAATATTTTAAAACAGATCTATGTCATTCAATGTTGTTTTAATTCAGAACATTTTTCAGGCAGGCGGTCTGCACTGAGAGTGACTAGTCAGAAAGTTAAGATAATCTACTATTCCTGTCTATCTATTATTCCTGTCTGTCTGTCTGTCTGTCTGTCTGTCTGTCTATCTATCTATCTATCTATCTATCTATTTATTTATTTATTTATCTTTTTAGGGCCACACCTGCAGCATATGGAGGATCCCAGGCTAGGGATTCAATTGGAGCTCTAGCCGTCGCGTACACCACAGCCACAGCAACATGGAATGTGAGCAGTGTCCGCCACCTACACCTCAGCTCATGGCAACGCAGGATCCTTAAGGCCAGGGATCAAACCTGCATCCTCATGGATACTAGCTGGATTCGTTAACTGCTGGCTGAGTCACAACAGGAACTCCATCTGTCTTTAATTATAATGTTACTTTTTATCTTCACTTTTCAAGAAAATACGAAAAATTACAAGAAAGATGTGGTTTTTTTCTTTAAAAACAAATCCAAAGTGTGATATCATATAAATCATGATACGTGAGAAATTATTTGCAGCATATGAATTTGTGAAAAGTATATGACTAATAAATCAATAGACTTAGCATATGATATATAATAACTAGACTTTAATGTTGTAGTCTATCAAAGTCTAGATGCACAAAGAATTTCATAAGTCAGAAACAATAATCCTATTTACAGAACATGTGATAAAATGTGTTTACCAAGCAAATAATTAGACTTAAAAATGATAAATACAATTCTCATATGAGACTAAAAATACCCAGTTTAGGCTGTGAGATGGGGGTAAATAATGAAAACAGGCAAAATAAAAATTACTGGAAATAAACTACAGAATATACTTTTCAAAGTCATCAATAATTTTGAAAATGATTTCTCTAAATGAACTAAGTCAAACTAATAGAAATCAGTAAGCAATTAACTGTAAGTAGGCCCCACGTTTTTTCCAGAGCCCAAAAAGAAGTAGTCAAAGAGGATATATAAGCTAAAAATGACAATGCAGTGTTTAGAAAATTCATTCCTAAACGTCATTTCTTCAGTTCGACAGTACACTATAATAGAAGACTATTTTTGAGCATGATTGAACAAAAATAAAACCCAAATTATCATTTGAAAGAAGCTCCCTACATAAAATATCCCCTCAGTAAAATCATAAATCTACTTGAGAAAATACAAGGGGGCTGACTTTTCTTATATAAAGATAATAATAGCTAACAGTTGTGGAGCATTTTAAAATTTCAGACTCTGTTAAAAGTACTTTATATATAGTTGCACCACTTTAAACACTCAAAACGAACTGCTAAATCAGGCAACATTCTTCCTCATTTTCAGACAAGTGACCCAAGACCCAGAGAAGCTAAGTAATCCGCCAGGTTTCAAATAAAGAGTTTCAGCAAGAATCATATCTGTATACTCATTTTCAGCAGTAGTAATCACCGAATAGCTAAAAGTAGCCCCAGGATTCCTAGTTATTACCTTGTAACTTCAGCGACATGATGTAAGTATTATGTCTGATGAGACCTCACTTCCAACTGGCTTTAAAAGAATTTCACAAATCTATGCTTCTGATTTTGTTCTTTTCAGAGCAATATTAAAATAAGACAATTTCCTGAATCACTATCAACTGATATTAGGAAAGGTGATTCAGAAAGATGCTTAATGGTACTGGACAAGTTTAAGCCTTAAACAGTCAATTTGCAACATGAATAATCCACAAGTGGCTAATCAAGAACCATACAAAGTTCAGCAAATACACTGTCTTTATAAAAAAGTCACTTGTGGTCATCATGAAAAATGTAAAGAAATGAAAATCATCCAGAGTTCCACTACTGAAAGAAAATCACTGAAGGCAGACATTCTTCTGGAAAACTCTGTGTACTTAAGAAAGTCGATAATCACATACATTTTATATAATGTTTATAAATACTGTTCTGTAATCTTTTGCACACAACAAAGTTACTAATTTATCCTATATAATACAATTATGCTATTTTTTTGTTTTATTAAATTGAATTTACACCTCTAACCTGGCCCAGTCAAGGAAGGTAACAGCGATCTTAAGACCACAAACTAGGACGGAAGGGGAAAACATACATCCTTAACAAATAAACCTTTCTGTTTTTAGCAAGACTGTAAGATATTTAGTAGCCGAATCTCTACCATCTATGGATAAAATATGTCCACAGTGAGAAACAGATAGTTAGGACATATAAGCACCTCAGGAAACTGCCTGTTAAATAGTAAGAATTTAAGTGTTAAGTAATATTAGTATACTACAACTACTTCTACTTTATTATATTGTGGATATATATATATATATATATATATGTATAAATATATATATAACTAACATAAAAAGCTCCATTTTCACCACTTATTTTTCTTTTTATGGCCGGACCCGCAGCATATGGAAGTTCCTGGTCCAAGGGTCAAACTGGAGCCAAAGCTGAGGCCTGCGCCACAGCCGCAGCAACAGCGGGTCCAAGCTACATGTGACCTACACCACAGCTTGTGGCAATGGAGGATCCTTAACCTACTGAGCGAGACCAGGGATTGAAACTGCATCCTCACAGAGAGTACGGCTGGGTCCTTAACCTGCTGAGCCACAATGAGAGCTCCACCCATTTTTAAGTGGACAAATGGCATTAACTATATTCACAAAGCTGCTGTCATCACTATTTCAAATTGTTTTCATAATTCCTAACAGAAACTCTATGTCCACTAAGCCATAACTCAACATTTTTCTTCACTCCAGCCCCCGGAAATTTCTAATGTACTTTCTGTCTCTATGGACTTACCTATTTTAGATACTTCATATGCATGGAATCGGGCAGTAGTTGTCCCTTGCGTCTAGTGTATTGCACTTAGTATAATTATAATGTTTCCAAGGTTCATCAGTGCTGTCGTACGTATCTGATCATCATTCCTTTTTATGCTGAATCATATTCCATTCTGTGTACAAACTACTTTTGTGTATCTATTCACTGTGGATGTCCAATCTTTCCATATTTGCTAAAAGATTTTACTTTCTGCTTTTTAAAATTATTAAAATTATTACTGTTACAGTCATCTTAGTAATCACATTGTGGTTTTTATTTGTATTTTACTAATGACTATGCATGCTGAACATCTTTACAAATGCTGCTTCTACTTCTGATATTATACTGTAGCTATTCCTTTTCAATGATCACTAGTATCATCTGCACACAATGGAAAATGTTGGAGCTCTTTTTGCAGCTTTTAAAAGGGGCTGTGATAGAAGGTGCACTGGATTTGAAGTCTGTTAACTGACAGTTTCTTCCAGAGGTAAGAAAGCCTTTCCTCTCTGGGCCAGAGATTATTTCAGTTATTCAATCACATTAAGCTTGCAAAGTATCAAGAAACTTGGCCAAAAAGGTTTCAGCCTCCCTTTATTCCAGCTAAAATATCTGGAGATTTCCTGCATTACTTCTGCTGTTCTGCTGTCTGCCTCAATATAAATTCCTTAATTGTCTAAATTTCCAGCATACTGGAAATGGTCACATGGATTTTCGGGCTCTAAGGGATAGTCAACACATTCTTTTGTACCTTACTAGCTGACCATTTCAAGGTAGGGATGATCTGAACACCTTCTGCTACATACTTCAGAGATGAAACTGAACTAATGAAAACGTTTCATCATATGACTCTTTTCAAATATTTATAATTTTAAAACAAAGAAGTACTTTTTACAGAATTTGCAAGATATAGCTTTACAGCATTCTGAAAAGTACTATGAAAATTAACTGAAATCTACGCGAGTAAATCTCACCAAAGAACAATGACTCATCAAAGAACAATGAAGAGTTTATTATATTTTGTTCATCAAAATATTCTATTCATTGCTTCCTAAAATTATATTGAAACTTTAGTAATATTTTAGCAAATTTAAAAAATAAATAAGAACGATAGAGCCCCACAGTTTTATAGATTAGTTGCTTAATGTAAGGGCATTTAGGGCAGTCCTTTGAAATTTAGCCTAAAACAAGAGGCACTCAGCAAAGGATTATACTTTTCCCTCTTTTGGAAGAAATTTTTCCAGGAGAAAAATGTTTGATATAGACTCAAATATCAATTCAGAGTTTCTGTGGTTTTTATTTGATTTCCTGTAACAAAAGAAAAAAACGACATAAAAAAAAAAAAAACTCTTCTTTCCTGTGATGTGAGTCATAGGAGATTCTCTAAACAGATTTAATTACAATCGCACATAGATTTTGCACATCAGATTTTCAACTAAGCAATCAGGGATGCTCACGTTCAGTTATCCATTTAACACAGGTCCACAAACTTCACATTATCTTACATACGTGTGGGGTGTGTGTGTGTGTGTGCGTGCGTGTAGAATACATTCTGTAAAGCAAACTAAATAAGTATTTTTTTTCACTTTCTATAAAGCACAACCACCGAGTAAGATCAAGTGATCCGGTAGGATGGTCTTAGAGCACATGCTCATATAAGCCTCCAACTGTTATGATTTGAAAGACACTAAATGCATTTAATAACCATCTCAATATAAAGTGAGTCACAAACACTTCACCTATCCATGGGTCAAAACATTAAATACTGTTTGGGAAGGAGGCCTAAATAAGATCAATTATGAGATTAAATCTCCTTAAAGCACTTGCCACAAGCCCAATAATATCAATAAACTTCTTAAAGTGAAACAATAAGACTAAGGATAGCTATAACAGATTTATTTCACCCAAATAGACATAATTTCTAAAAGGCATGAACAAAATGTAAGCAAATTAGTTGCTACTACTTAAACAGGCCTTTGACCTGACGGAGTGGTATAAAGGGATGAAGCAAAAACCAGGGGTGGGGCTTATGAAGGGAAGGGGAGGGCACATATCGGGATAAAAAAGACAGGAATATTTTACATTTCCATAACAAGATTTCTATATTTGGATAGGGCACATTTTATTAAATGCAAACTATATGTCACAATCCTGGATTTAAGCAGAAGAGTGTTACCATTCCAACCATTTTAAAATGAAATAGCTTTAAAAAATAATCTCAATTATTTCATTCCTTCTGCTTGTCTAAGCACAACACAGAAAACTCATTTCAACCTAACGTAGCCTTTAGATAGGCATTTGAAAAAAATGGCCCATGTATATAAGATAATCCCTTTAGCAAGCAAGAAAAAAAAGAGACAGACTTATGCACACTTCCCCCAAAGTGTAACATAATTGGTATAGTACTCTCCAGGAAACAGTGATGCTACACTTAACCTTCATGAAAATGCTCCTGGTCTATGCTTCCTACTCCTATGTACTTATCACCAGAAAATACTATGTAGTTAGCTCTCACTTTCTTGTGCTTGTCAATTTTACAGCCTACAGTTTCGTACTTTGCACATCCCTAAGCCAGTTAAAATCAGATTTTTAAAAAACTGGCTGACAAAAGAATATTCTGACTTATTGCAGGGTGAGTATCTGACAGACAAGAGATCAATTTCAGGAGCACCAACTCTTACTCTTTATATTTTTTCCTGTGTTCAAAGTTCTCTTTTTCTGAGGGAGTACATGCATGCGTGTGTGTGTTCATGTGTGTGTACACATGAAAAAGTGATAAAACCAGTGATAGGAGACATGGGTTTAATGAAATAAATGCAATTATGATAAAATGGAAATCATTAAAGTTGTTGAAAGGAATGAATTCCCAACTTTAGTTGTAAAGATACTATACATAAGGTCTACAATACTGAAATAACATAACTGAAAGATCTACTTATAAAAGTAAGGTATAATTACTGAGGTCATAATTTTTTTAGCTAACAAATAAAAACGTTTATATTATGTAAGTTTATTAATCACTGCTAGCATACTTTCAAAAAAAAAGGGATCAGGTACAAACATAGTGGACTGTCTAAAATACAAAAGAATAAAAACAATTTGCAGGAAGCAGTATACAGCAACATTCCTTATAAAAGTGCAGAACATCAAACATCTTAAAATTTTAATATAAGGCTATAGTACAATAAACTAAGGATGTCAACTAAAAAGAATAGTATGTGGTTATTAAAATAAATATAAAATATGCATCAGTTTAGAACTATGTTTATAAAATAAAATTACTTGAAGAAAAGCCATAAAATTATTTAAACTCATTATCAGTATTATAACTATGTATTATTATATATATCTGAATTAATGATGAAAGGTACTACAAAAATATTTTCATTGTTGAACAGGTAGACAGAACAGTACACTTTTTTAAAGCTCAGTGTTATTTTTATAAAAATTCAGAAGACAAACAACTTCATGGAAAATGGCAGTAGGAATACCAGGATTCATCTACAGGGGGAAAAGGTGGACAAGACTCACATGTGCTTAAAATCTTGATAATCATTGAATAAAAAACATTTTTGTCTACATTTTAGAAAAAAATTTAAAAAATTGTTGAACTGTCTTTAGTGTGGAAGCTTAATGAGCTGATGAGCATTTTCAAACACTAGATAGGAAGAGAGTATACATGACTTCCTGAAGGTGTTTCATTGTCATGATTTTCTACAGAACATCTTGAACACGAAGATGTGTGGTTTGAGAAGTGGTGGTTTAAACCATTATTACATTACTTGGTTGTTTAATTATTAGGTGGTTTTTAGCAATTCAGAAATAAATATGAATGAAGTTTAAGCTTACTATAAACATTTATACAATGTTTACATATATAAATGAGAATAAATAAAAGGTAAATTTTATCCTTTTCTGGTTGAATGACATAAAATATATCATGAGAAACCCAGAACAAAAATGTTGACTGAATACAAAACTTTTTAAGTATTGCTGAACTGCCAAAAAAGTTAAGTAAATAGACAAATAACAACAAAAACAACAATAATAACAATGGCACAATCTACAGAGGTAAGCAAGCTCTGAATACAGTGGTTGTTACTGAGAGATTTGAAGAACGGGAAACACTGGAGTTTTGGTTTTAAAGGACTATGCTTGCAAATAGTAAACAAAACCTTGGAGCTAAAAAAGGAAAGCTAATTAGGAGTCTCACATAAAACTACAAGGACTGAAAAGTAACACTCTGCTACTTTTCGAAGTGGGTGCACTAGAAAAGCACCTATTAGCAAAGAGATTAGGAAAGGAAATCATTAAACTTAACTTTTTGTTTTGAGTTTGGCAGGAAGGGTACAGAGATGGTTTCGTGACAATTTATAATCACATTACTTCCTTTGGAGGTTTGGGTCAAAATTTCCACAATGTATTTCAAAAATCCCAAACTAAAACTTTTTCCCCAAAGGGCAAAAAGCAAAACAATTCTTCCAAGGATACCCATGCATCAAAGAACTGCCACAATTAAAATTCCAATAAAGATGAGCTCACAAACATAAAACACAGAATGCCTGAGAAAACACGCTATGCGAATGTGAAAGGGCAGTGTGCAGAATCAGACCTTAAAAAAAAAGCAGATACTAGATCTAGATAATAAAGCATTTGTAAAAAGTATATTTGTAAAAGGTATATTTAATATATTTTGTAAAGTGACAAAAATATGAATAAGAACTATAAAAATGATAAACATTATAAGAACATGTCTATCTGAAGAAAAAATATGGAAACAAAATACACATTAATTGAAAACTGAAGCTCAGCATTTGACTTAAACTGCATTTTAGGCAGAACTGAAAAGTATGAATAGGAAGACAGATATAAAGAGATTACATAAAATGCTTAACATAGATGAAGAATTTAAAATATGGTTGAGAACTGAGAGACACTAAAGCTAGATTAAGAAGATTTTAACAAATTAAATTTGAGTTCTAGAGGAAAATAAGAGAGACTGAGGTAAAGACAATCTTCCAGAATTAAGAAATACACACATTGAATTTAAAGCTCAATACACAGCATAAAGAATTTTGAAAAATCCACACCAAATAACATTCCATGGAAATAACAGAACTCAAAACAGAAAGAGATCATGTATTAGCAATCACAGAGAAAAGACTGACTACCTATTAAAAATGGTACTTGGTGAAGTACCCTGGTGGCTCAGCAGGTTAAGGATCCAGTGTTATCACTGCTGTGACTAGTCACTGCTGTGATGTGGGTTCGATCCCTGGCTTGGGAATTTCTACATGCTGTGGGCATAGCCAAAAAGAAAAAAAAAAAAAGCTAATTGGTATTAACCTAGAATTATATATGTAGTAAAACTTCAAAAGTATTGAGAATAAATGAATTTAATACGATGAAAAAAAATTATGTCACAGTTTACCAACAGCACACCTTCAGGGAAGAATAATTCACTACAATCTAATAGCACTTGAAATTTCATATTGATAAATGCAGTGAAGTATTTGACAAAATTTAACATCTTTTCATGATAAAAACTCTGAACAACTAGGTTATTGTAGGAATGTACCTCAACACAATAAAGGCCACATATAAGTCAATAGCTAATATCATACCCACTGGTGAAATGTTGAAAACTTTTCCTCTAAGATGAGGAACAAGACAAGGGTACCCACTCTGACCATTTCTAATTCAACATAACACGGGAGCATCTACAGAGCAACTAGGCAAGAAAAAGAAATAAAAGGAATACAAATCAGAATAAAAGAAGAAAAACTGTAGATGTTTGCAGGTGATATAAACTTACAAATAGAAAATCTTAAAGATTCCCCCAAGAAACTGTTAAGACTAACAAATGAATTCAATAACATTTCGGGACAGAAAATAAACATCAGTTGTGCTTCTATGAAAAGGAACTATCTGAAAGAGAAATAAAACAATCTCAATTACAACAGCATCAAAATCATAAAATATTAAGAATAAATTTAGGAGTTCCCTTCATGGCTCAATGGTTAACGAATCTGACTAAGAACCGTGAGGTTGCAGGTTCAATCCCTGGCCTTGCTCAGTGGGTTAAGGATCCGGCGTTGCCGTGAGCTGTGGTGTAGGTTGCAGACGTGGCTCGGATCCCGCGAGCTGTGGCGTAGGCCAGCAGCTACAGCTCCTGTTAGACCCCTAGCCTGGGAACCTGCATATGCCGCAGGTGCGGCTCTAGATAAAGGCAAAAAGACAAAAAAACAAACAAAAAAAAAATAAATTTAAACAAGGAGATAAAAGTCCTGTACATTAAAAGTATAATACAGGAATACTAAGAATAACTATGTCCAAAAATTTAATAACTCAGTTGAAATGGATGAATTCTTTGAAAGAAAAAATTTACCAAAATTCAAACAAGAAAAAATTGACAATCTGAACAATCCTGTATCTATTAAAGAAATGGAATTAATAATTAATAACCTTCCAAAACAGAAAGCATCAATCCCTGCTTGGTTTGATAATAAATTCAACCAAACATTTAAGGAAGAAATTACACCAATTCCCTATAATCGCTTTCTAGAAGATAGAAGCAAGAAGAGAGACTACTTTCTAACTTATTCTGTAAGGATTATCAATAAGCTAATACCAAAACCAGGAAAAACCATTAAAAGAAAACTATGAAGTAATATTTATTATAAATACACATTCACAAATCCTTAACAAATTGAATAAAAAATGTGTAAAAAGAAATACACACCATGACCACGTGCAATTTATCGCATGTATATAAAGCTGGTTCAAGATTAAAAAAAAAAATCTATGTAATCCATCACATTAACAGAATAAAGGAGAAAAATTACATGGTCATATCAACAGAGGCAGAGAAACCATCCAACAAAATCCAACTTCCATTCATAATAAATATTCTCTGCAATGAAGATTAGAGAAAAACTTATTCAACTTCATAAAGAACATCTACTAAAGCCCTACAGCCTATATTATACTCACAGGGAGAAACTTGAAACTTTCTGGCTAAAATCAGGAACAAGTCAAGGATGGTGCCTTTCACAATGCTTTCCATCATTGTGCTGGGAGTCCTAGCTAATGAAACAGGATAAAAATAGGAAATAAAATAGGAAAAGAAATCAAACTGTCTTGGTTCATAACTGACATGAAAATCTTTATAGAAAATCCTGAGGAAATGACAAAAAAAGATTCCTAGAACTAATAAGCAATCATAATAAAGTTGCAGGATACCAGACAAATATGCAAAAGTCTATCCTGTCCTATATCCCAACAACTGTGAAATTAAAAGCACAACATAATTCACATTACCACCTCCCAAAATGAAAAACTCAGTTACAAATCCAACAAAATATGTACAATATTTATATGAGAAAAATTACAAAATTTTGATTAAAGCTGTCAAAGAACAATTAATATAAATTACACACACGGGAATTTATATTGAAGAACAAAGTTAGAGGAGTGACACCATCTGACTTCAAGACTGACTATAAAGCTACAGCAATCGAAACAGAAGAACAGACAATGAGATAAATGGAACAGAGAGTCCAGAAATAAACCCCTATAAGTATAGTCAACTGATTTTTGACAAAGGAGCAAAGGCAACACAATGTTATAAAGACTGTCTTTTCAACAAATTTGTTGCTAGAATGATAGGATACCCACAGACAATGAATCTAGATATAGACCTTATTTGCTTCACAAAAATTAACTCAAAATGGTTCATGGGCCTAAATGTAGAAATGTAAAACCTACTAGAAAAAAAAATTAAAGATGTAAAACCTCCTAGAAAAAGAAAATATAAACCTCCTAGAAAAAGAAAATATAAACCTCCTAGAAAATGACATGGGAGAAAACCTAGACAGCCTTGGGTAAGACATGACTCTGGCTACAACACCATAAGCACAGTCTGTGAAAAAAATAACATAGAAGTTGGCCTTCATTAAAGTTGACAGTTTTTGTTCTGAGAAAGGTAATATCTAGAAAATGAGAAGACAAGCTACAGATTGGAAGAAAATATTTGCAAAAGACAGATCCCATAAAAGGTTGTTTATCAAAATATACAAAGACTTCTTACAACTCAAGAATAAAAAATGAACAAGGCAATTGAAAAATGGACAAAACATCAGAATAGACACTTCACCAGAGAACATATACGGATGACAAATAAGCATGTGAAAACGATATGTCACTACAGAATTACAAATGAAAGTGAGATACCAATATACACTTACTAGAATGGTTAAAATCTAAAATACTAACAACTCCAAATGCTGGAGAGGATGTGGGGTAACAAGGATTCTCATTAACTGCTGGCAGGAATGCAAAATGGTACAGTCACTTTGGAAGAGAGTTTGGCAGTTTTTTAATAAAACTGAATATACTCTTATCACATGATCCAGCAATCTAATTCCCTGGTATTTATGTGTCTAAAACTTACACCCACACAAAAATCTGCCTAACATTTACAGGACTTTTATTCCTAATTGCCAAAACCTGGCAACAAGAAAGATGTTTCTCAGTATTTGAAAGTATAAATAAACTGTGGTACAATCGGACAACAGACAATGCTAAAAGAAAAGGCATTTCAAGCCATGAGAAGACATAGAGGAAATTTAAATGCGTATAACTAAGTGATGGGAGTCAATCTGAAAAGGTTACAGTATTGTATGATTCCAACTACATGGCATTCTGAAAAAAGCAAAACTATGGAGACAAAAATATTAGGAGTTGATAGTTGCGGAGGCTAGGACAGAAGGAGGGATAATAGGTGGAGCACACACAAATTTTTAAAAAATGAAATTATTCTGAATGATACTATAATGGTAGATATGTGTTAGCACACATTTGTTTACTTCTAGAAAGTATGATACCAATAATTTACTAATTGCTAATGTAAATTATAGACGCTTGCTGA
>PVHT021183617.1:7203930-7301807 GCA_004024745.2 Catagonus wagneri
TTTCCTTCTTAAGGCTGCTCCTGCAGCACACGGAAGTTCCCAGGCTAGGGGTAGAATCGGAGCTACAGCTGCCGGCCTACATCACAGCCATAGCAACACGAGATACAAGCTGTGTCTGTGACCTACACAACAGCAGGATCCTTAATCCACTGAGTGGGGCCAAGGATTGAATCCACATCCTCATGGATAGTAGCTGGGTTCATTTCCACTGAGCTGCACCGGGAACTCCCAGGAACTTCCTGTACTTTCTGCTCAGTTTTGCTGTCAATCTAAAACTGCTCTAAAAATTAGACTACTTAAAAAAAAAAAAAAACACTGTCAGGCCAAATTAACAATAAAAATCCAGCTATTTGCTGTTTATAAGAGATACATCTAAACACAGAAAGACTGATAGTTAATCTATGGTAAAGAGCTTGAGCCAAATTCTAAACAAGATAAAACTTAGTCATATTAATATCAATGACAGACTTTAGGTAAAAGGCATTCCTAGAACAGACATCACTGCAAAATGATACCAGGAAGACAGGCCAAATTTAAATTTACACAACATAGTTTCATCATATATAAAGCAAAAATTGACAGAAATGACATGAAAAATTGACAGCCTTATTATAAGACAAGGAGATTTTAACACATTTCTTTCAATACTCAGATCAAGTAGTAGAAGATTAGTATAGTAACATAAAATTTGATTACAGCCAACAGGCTTGATTGGTGGCTAAATATGTAACACTATACCAATAGGGGAGAACACATATTCTTTTCAAGATGCATGAAACATTTATGAAAACTTGCCAAATATGAAGTAATTATGAATCAATAATTGGAGAAACAAACATGGCATAGGCAGAGATTTTCTCTGTTACAGAGAAACAAAGGGGCATGAAATATTTTTTAGCTTAACCCGTAAGTACATACTTCATCACAGAGAAATTCACAGATTTGGATTATCCATCCTAAACAGAGTTCATTATCCTTTAAATAGTGAATTCTAGTAATATTTTTATATAGAAAAATCTTAATCTATACACAACTTCTTGTATTTCTTTCTACCATATGCAAAATTTCTTTATGACAAATTCAAACGAATGTCTACTTTTTCTAGAAATGTTTTAGGTAAGTAAACACAATGACAGAAATCTGAATCCCATTTGACTATGAACTTCTTTAGAGCAGTGATTCCATCTGCTTTTGCGAATCATATAAGGCTGTGCTGAGAATGATACCTACAAAATAGAATGAATCCTACATAAAGTATTATTTTGGTTTTGCATTAAAAGTGGGTATGTTAAAACACTCATTTTAACTATTTATTCCCAGTATCATGCTCCATACCGTTCCTTTCTTTTTTTTTGGTCTTTTTAGGGCCGCTTCCGCAGCATATGGAAAGTCCCAGGCTAGGGATCAAACAGGTACTATAGCCAAGGCCTACGCCAAAGCTACAGCAGTGAGGGACCCGTGCTGCGTCTGTGACCTACACCACAGCTCATGGCAGTGCCAGATCCTTTAAGCCACTGAGCGAGTCCAGGGATCGAATCCACATCCTCATGGATGATAGTGGGATTTGTCAACTGCTGAACCACGATGGGAACACCCATACTTATCTTTTTAAAACTATCAGTTTGTTCTTTTGTCATGTCAATGCTTTTATAAAATAAAACAAAGCTGTGTATTTAATATTATGGTTTTGAATCACCTCACTTTCCTCTTACTAATGGAAAGAGTATTGCAATGTAAGATGAAAAATAATGTCTGTAAATTATTAAATAATTAACTTAACAATAGTCTTTCCTAAATTAATTTACTAAGATAGTTATCTTAATAGTCCAAAATTGGAAGTTTAGGAAGACAATACCTAATAATACACCATCTAGGGAAAAATTATTCAATATCAGAAAAGACAAAAAAAATTTACACTCAAAAATTCTACTTGAAATCTCTTAAAAATACATGTATATACACACTGTCTACAAGAGACATGAGAGAATTTGGTGGGGGGAGTGATGGAAATGTTTTATTTTAATGTTTATTTAGGTGGTAACGGTCAAAGTATATAGGTCTGTCCAAATCCAAAGAACAGACCGCTTTTACTTTTGTGAGTTATACTTCAATAAACTTAAGACAAATCTTGAAGAATAAAGTACACATACACTTAAATTAATTTTAACCCATGCCACTTCTGTGCACTTAAAATAGCCTCAATTTCTCCTCCAGTCGAAAGCCAATCTTTCAGTCCCATTAAAATGTTCTTTTGAATTCTTTCTTGAAAACTCAGAAAGAGCTGCCTGTCTCTTATCTATCATCCCAGAGTATTTTTTGTTTCGATCTCTAATGTATTGTTTATTATATTTTACAACAATTTATTTTATAGCTATATCCTATAACAAGACTTTTAGTTTCTTAAAGGCAGAGAACCTTCTTACATTTTTAAAAAACTTCCTTGGGGTTCCCGTCGTGGCTCAGTGGTTAATGAATCTGACTAGAAACCATGAGGTTGCGGGTTCCATCCCTGGCATTGCTCAGTGGGTTAAGGATCTGGCGTTGCCATGAGGTGTGGTGTAGCTCGCAGACATGGCTCGGATCCTGCGTTGCTGTGGCTGTGGCGAAGGCCGGCAGCTACAGCTCCTGTTAGACCCCTAGCCTGGGAACTTCCATACGCCGCGGGTGCAGCCCTAAAATGACAAAAAGACAAAAAAAAAAACTTCCTTATATTTTTAAAAAGACTTAGTTTCCTGAAGGCAGAGACTATTCTTATATTTTTAAAATAATTTTCTGTAGTGCCTAATATATTAAATGCTTTCAGTTTAAGTTTAAGACACCGTTATAGATATTAGTATTCAAGAGAAATTCTAATAGTTATTAAAATGACTGCCTAAAAGATAAAGAAAAAAGTGTATCGCATTAATACCCAACTATGATAACAAGAAGCAACTGTCTTTTTCTGTACTATGATGAAAGAGAAAAAAAGTAGTGGTCACCTAAAAACTGTACACAAATATTATTGGGAAACTAATTAAATAACTTTAAGTGCAACCTGACCAATGCTTTAACAAGGTTACAGTTTGAACCACACCAATCATCTGGTTTGCAAGATTTCCTGCTGGACATCAACACCAACCACTCGTTAGACCCCAAACCACCTTGGGAAATAGCTGTGGCTAAGATTTACACAGACCAGTAATGGACTAAATTACTGGTTCAGTTGAAAACCAGGTCAGAAGCATATATAACATGACAGAAATTGGAAAGTCAATAAAAAGAATTATATGTCAGACTTCCAGCCCCACTCCTCAAAATTTAGCTGAAAGGTTTAAGACTCTGAAGTTGGAAGATTTTAAATAAGGTCTGGTAATTTTCTCACACAAACCTTATAATTATCATGAAATGCAGATCTGGTGAATAACACCTTGGGAAAGATTATCACATCTTTAATATCTTTTAGGGAGGAAATGAAGTCATCACATCAAACATCATCAGTGTACTTTCTTAAAAGATTACACACTCATCTAGATAATGAATGCCTAAAATAGACAATGACTCTTCCTCTTCCATACACAAGAAAAACATATTCTCTAGACAAGCAGCGGAATTTTTTTTAAGCAGAACATTTTATTTTCTAAAGTCGTCTAAAATACATATTTAAAATATAACATACTCCATTATTTCCCGAAAATAAACAATGTATCTATGAAATACATGAGGATACAGCAGTAAACACTGAATGATCATGAGTGAGTACATTACACAATGAAAAATGCAATATTAAGTCATAACATCAATTAAACACAGAATGCTTGACAAAAAACAATTGAGCATTCAGAAGGGTTTAGCCCTGATCCTGATCAGTTTATAGTAGGGAACAATGCTTTCCAAATTCTGTCCAGAGGAGTCCTAGACATCCCCAATTCCACTTCGGTTAGTTGCTATGCATGTATTGGTCTTGCTTGCAAGTAAAGTCTTCAACAGAAGCTTTAATCTAGAAAAGGTTTCACAGCTACAAAAACTTGCTAAAGTTGTTAATGAAAATATATACTCACATTTTTTTTTTGTTTCAGCTTTGACATCTAAAGAGTATCACCCTGATTCTTAAAATAAGAAAAAACGCTGAACCAAAGGTCAGTGATGCCACATGGACCCATCAGAGGGCTGTGAGAGCAAACCACCCCCCACCCTGCCAAGTTTACAAGTAGGCAAATCCAGTGATTTACAGCCCAGAACATCTTGCTTGGAGCAGAAGCTACTGGAGATATAAACCGGTAGACACTCAAATGGCAAATCTGAAGAGCTGTTGGAGGTTGAGTGAGGCTGAGTGATTACTCTTGAGGGATGATGGCTTTGGGGTTCTACACACCTTGATGGGTTCCCTCCTCAGAAATCCTATCAGGATCTCATAATAAGAGTCAAGAAATTTCCCCTTATGGTTCTGGCAAGGGGAGCAGAAAAAATAACCACTGCGAATTATGCCAAGAGCATTCTCCATAACAAAAACCTATTCTTTAGGTGAAAAGACTTTATCAAAACTGTATAAAACCTTCCATACCTAGGCCAAAAGGCATTACCAAGAGTCCAGCTTCCTCTAGCCATCTTGACTCACGTAAAAGGGGTGGGGGGCAACAAACACTGTGACAGTCACAGGCCCACTAAAACATGAAGATTTATAATCATAAGATTACAGAATAATTTCTTGCTCAGTGCCTTATATCACCAAATCAGCAGAGTTCTAGGCTATTACAGTAAATAACAGCTGAAAGAGCTTAAAGATGCAGACTCTTCTAAGGAGGAGTTCTCAGGGAAGCCAAAGACAAGGGGGAAAACTAAAGCAAGAAGTTTTCAGGAATCTGAACCCTCTAGAAATGTACAGCAACGGAAAACATTAAATATAGATACTCCTAGCCAAATTAACAAAACCTCCCACTAAAAGTCTATTCACCTCAATTCCAATTACATGATACATGCTCATCTTTCTTTTACTTTGTTTTATTTTTTTGCTTTTTAGCCCCATACCCGTGGCATATGGAAGTTCTCAGGCTAGGAGTCTAATCAGAGCTGCAGATGCTGGCCTACACCACAGTCACAGCTACATGGGATCTGAGCTATGTTTGTGACCTACATCACAGCTCAAGGCAATATTGAATCCTTAATCCACTGAACAAGGCCAGGGATTGAACCCGCATCATCATGAATACTAGTCGGGCTCATTTCTGCTGAGGCACAACAGGAACTCCCCATTTTTCTTATAAATTAAGGTACAATTGACATATGACTTTAATTTCAGGTATATAATATAATGATTTGATACTTGTACATACTGAGAAAAGATCACTACAATAAATATAACATCACTCACCACACATAGTTATGAAATATTTTTTAACAAAAAATTATAGGCATGCTAAAAGGCTAAAAAGTCTGAGGGCACAAAAAAGCATCAGAACCAGTTTCAGATATGACAGAAAATTTCTGAATTATCAGACTGGAAATTTAAATCAAAAATAATCAATATATTGAGAAAACTAATTGAAAACAAAGAACATGCAAAAACAAGTGGACAATGTACAGCTGGAAACCCTAAGAAAGAAATAAGTCAGAACAGAAAGAAAGAATTCTTTGATGGGTTTTTCAAGAGAGTCAACCTAACCAAAGAAAGAATCATGAGCATGAAGATAGGCCAATAAAAACTTCCTAGACCTAAGTACAAAGAAAGGAAAAAAAAAACAAGGGGAAACAAAAACATGGAGCAGAACAGTCAAGAACTATCAGAGAGTTTAAAAAGGCATAACATATGTGTAACTGAAATGCCAAAAGGAAGAGAAAGAATAAAGCAGAAGAAATGTTTGAAGTAATAATGGCCAAGAATTTTCTAAAATTAATGCCACCAAACCACAGATACAGGAAGCATGGAGAATACCAGCAAGATTAAAACAAAAAACAAAAATCCTCCCAAACCTACACCTATGTGTATCATATTGAAATAGCAAAAAAAAAAAAAAAAAAAAAAAAATCCTGGTAGAAGCCAGATTTGGGGGGGGGGATAAAAGAACACAGTACTTATAAGAGGTAAAGGGTAAGAATGACACGTAGACTTCTCTTCTGAAGTCATGCAAGCTAAAAAAAGAGGAGTAAAATATTTAAAATGTTGAAAGAAAAAAAACCATCAAGAAGATCAGAGATTTGCCATTCTACATATCAAGACAAACCACACTGTAATAAGATATAGCAATAAAAATAATACGGTATTCATGCAAAAACAGCAGATAGATCAGTGCAACAGAATAGAGAGCTCAGAGACAGACTCGACTCGTATACATGAACTTAATATACGTTAAAGAAGCACCAAAAAACAATGGCTAAAGCATAAACTGTAGTTTCAGTGGTTCTCAGACTTCTGCATGTATCCGAATCACCCGACGGATTTATGAAGAGATTGGTCGGCCCAAAAGCAGTTTCTGATTCAGGAGTCTGTGAGTAGTGCTAGGGAACTGCTCCCAAGAGATGCTGATATGGAAGCTGCTGGTACAAGAACTACACTTTGAGATCCAAGGCCTTCAGGTTTTCAGAAGCTCAGCTAAGCTGAAGAGAGAAAGCTCTCAGGTGTGGGAGGTGTTGATTTAGCCACCATGAACCCAAGTGAAAGTCACAAAGGTGCCTTCAATCACTCAGGTGCTAGCATAAGCAGGTGGTTAGAACTCTCTGACTCCTCCCTATTCTATTTTCCCCAGTGGAAAACCGGCTCAAGGTCATGTGAATCAGCACAGGAGTGGGAGTCATCTCATTGCTACAAATGCCTCTAGATGTTTTATGGACTCTGGAGTGGGAGGGAGAAAAAGTCAGGCAGGACAAGGAGGGGAAAACACTTAAGACAATCAGAGTGGAGAAGAGTAACTTTAAAGCTTTTCCCTGCTCCCAATAAGGAGGCCTTGGGCCTCAGTAAAGAGACCTAGGAATGAAGGCACTTGAGGTAGGAATGCAACTATGAGATGAGAATGGCCAACAATGGGGTCTCAGTACTTGAATGCAACACACTTTCAAAGGCTACCATGCATTGACTGGGTACTAAATCTAGTGAGGGGCGAGTAGCTTTCCCTGTCAGACCTGCCAGTTAAAGTCGCTGTCACTGACTATGGTCAGGTCTGAAAAAAAAAAAGAAAATTACATACAGGTTTTTAACCAGGAGCCAGACTCCTCATGTCTATGCTACTAGGAAAAGTGACTTATTTTAGGGAGAAACATGAAAATGGATACTGGATCATTAACATTATAAACAAAGACTCTACAGGGATAAAATACTAAAATCTGAAAGGTAAAATTATAAAGTTAATAAGAAAAACATGTACAAATAAGTCTTTGGCTGTAAGACCAGTACAGGAATTTTTTAAAGACATGTAGTACAAACCACAAGGCAAAAATGATTAATTGGATTACATGAAAATTAGGGTTTTTTTATAGCAATGGATACTAAGAATAACGTTAGTATTCCATTTACAGATGAAAGGAATTTGTTTTGTCTAAAAACCGCTAGGGATTAATATTTCAATTTACAGAGGACACCTGCAAACTGAAAAGAGAAAGAGATCAACGTGAACTGGGAAAAAAAAAAAGTCTAAAGAATAGGCCATTTATTGAAAAGTTAACCCCCAAATTTCAATTTATGATAAGAAATTCCAGTTAAGAATGAAGTTACCTATTGCTTATTTTAAAAAAGTAAAACTTAGAAGCTGGGTAATGCTAGGTCTCTGGGGGAATATGGGAATGCAGTGATCTGTGAATTGCCACTAGGACTATGTAGCCTTGTCACCACCATTCTGGAGAACAGATTGGCAGTACTTCATTAATTAAATATCTGCATAGCCTAACATACAGCAATTACACTCTTGGATGGAGATGATGATGAACAACTGACAGATGGATGGACCAATACGTTTATTTTTCTTTCTTTTTTTTCTTGCATTGAACTAACTAAAAGGGCACATAAAAGTTTCTAGGTTGATGAACCTCGATGCCCATTATGGGTGAGTGCATAGGAAAAAAGTGGTGGATTCATGCCGCGGATTCTGAAATTTAGAAAAACAAATTCAATTTACATATAGTAACAGGTAGATATTAAAACACAAGATTTATATGCACACAAAGCAACAGTTTTAGATTTTTTTTTTTTTTTTGCTTTTTAGGTCTGCACCTGCAGGAATATGGAGGTTCCCAGGCTAGGGGTCAAATCATAGCTACAGCTGCTGGCCTACACCACAGCCATAGCAATGCAGGATCCAAACCACGTCTGAGAACTACACCACAGCTCACTGCAAAGCTGGATCGTTAACCCACTGAGCAAGATCAGGGATCGAACCGCAACCTCATGGTTCCTAGTCAGATTCGTTTCTGCTGTGCCACAACGGGAACTCCGAGTTTTAGATTTTAAGAACAAAATGTACTGTGGGCTTAGAAGCACAGTCAAAATGAGGGAACAGGATGAGTTCTACACATAATAGAATTTTTACAAAATAAAAATACATGCACATAAAATAATACACATCAGAAGAACACATTCAAAGAAGGACCCATACTAAAATGGTTCCCCCAATGAGAGATAAGATATTAGGAGTAGGGAATAAGGATAAAGACATCACATATATATATGTATATATATATATACACACACACACACACACACACATACACACACACATACATACACTAACACAAACACGTGGAAGGGTCTTGTAAGACGCAATAGGATAATGCACCACAAACTGAGGAGCACGATTAACTTTCTTCATCACAGGTTAAAAAAGAAGATTACAGTTACACTGATAAAGTGAAAAACAGTTACACTGACAGCTAGCCCAAGGGGGAGAACTGTGAGTGTAAAACAAAATCACATTTTGTAAAATACATCTGAATCACAAAACTAACAGACTGTGCCTGACCTAGCCCTGATGTGCATAACAGACTAAGCCCAGCATTTCATCAGTCCTATGTATTCCAAGATAAGAGCACAGGAAAACTAACCTAACTGTAACTCTAGACAGATTCATGCATTCCAAAGATAAGAGACTGTTTTTAGTTGGTTATTTTTCCCTTTTTAGGGCTGCACCTGCAGCATAAGTAAGTTCCCAGCCTAGGGTTCAAATTGGAGCTGCAGCTGTAGGCCCATACCACAGCCACAGCCACACCAGATCCGAGCCACACGTGCAACCTATGTTGCAGCTTGTGACAATGCAGGATCCCTAAGCCACTGAGCAAGGCCACATCCTCATGGATACACTGAGCCACAATAGGAACTCTCTGAAAGATGACAGATTGTTACAGTTAACTTTTAAAATAAATTCTGACAAATTTTGTAAGACCATTCTACGACTAATTTTAACTCCCCAAATTCTACCATATTCTTTCCTACTCCCTCCTTTAGGGACATTCATAGTCCCCTTGGTAAGTATTAACCCTTGCAGTAGCAAGCTTTAAATTGCATGCTGTTAGACTACAGCTGAGTTCTTGGCAGCCTTGGATCCATGGGCTTTAATAAGAAGGCACAGTGGAGTAAAGCAGCAGTGGAAGGCTGATTTGGAAGAGCTGGAATCTGCTGGCCTCTAGAACCTCCCATTTACCCTAGGCCCTTCCACTGAGAAGAGCTGCAAACCCTTCTGTTCTAGGTAGTCTAATCTATTCCACTCTACAACAAAATGAAATATAAATATTAAATTAGTTATAGAGTAAAACCTTAGAGCATGCATATATTATATAAGATAATTGTACATGCTGTTTTTGAAGTGCTACTTATGGTAAATTTGATAATTTTCTAATCTGAACTTAAATCCTCACTTCATCTATTTTGTTCCTCGTTCACTGCTACTCATACTATCAAAGTGTTATAAGCTTCACAGCGGTTAAGACATGATAGGGATAAATGAAAAAACTTACAAGTATCTCTGAAAAAAATTTTGAGATAACTTAATGGGTCACTTTTTCTTTTTTTTTCTCTTTTTTTTTCCTGGACACCGTTTTTATTTTTTATTTTTGGTGTATTTATAAAGACTTTTTTTTTCCATGATAGCTGGTTTACAGAGTTCTGTCACTTTTCAACTGTACAGCAAGGTGAACCAGTCACACATAAACGTATACATTCTTTTTTCTCACATTATCCTCTGTCATGCGCCAACACAAGTGACTAGATATAGTTCCCAGTGCTATACAGACTAAAATGACATTCGTTTTTTGTTTGCTTGCTTTTTTTTTAACTTGCCTTTAAAATTTACTGTTAAATAAAAACCCTAAATGTTAAATTCTTGTTGGAGGGCTGAGTTTGGCTCCTGATCCTCTACTAATGTGACAGTTTTAAATATATGACAGTATTTATTCCTTTTGAATTTAGATTGGATATAGCGCCACTACTTCATCTTTTAAAATACTTTAAATACAACTTCACATTACATTCAAATGTAAAAAATGCTTTCAATATTATCATCCAAATCAATCCAAAATAATACTGAGCAGAATAAGGATGAAGACAGCAGAGACCATTCCTTTAGGGGATATTAATCCATAGGTTTATATATTTGGTGGGCCCATTTAGCCAATTATTGAATAAATACACTTGGCCTCATATATTTCATATTTTTCTTCACAATGATTTTGTGAGAGGCTGAATTAAAGTTGAGATAATCTGTCCTGCCCCATTTTCCTGACTAGCCTAGTATATCTGTCCTTCAAAAGGATTAGTTTACCTGACAATATTTTCTTAAGAAAATAAATCTTGATTCCAGAAGCTACCATTCCTCTTTAAAAATCCATTCTGGAATCATGCTAGGGAACACCATGAATGTCATTAATTTGTGAATTATTCCTGTTGAATGTTAAGAATACTTTGGCACCTGCAGTCTAGGGTACTTAGCTCACTCTTTTTACATGCCTCAAGATCACAGGCAATGTTTCAGTGCTTTCATTTGCAAGTCCCTTGATCACCATTCACCCGAACAGGCAATTATGTACATATTATCAGCAGACTGATTCACAACACCAATCTTTTCACTACTCTAGGGTTTCTGTTCTCTTTTAATAACGTCCCTTGTCAAAAAATGATCTTTGTACTGAGGAAGAGTAGTGAAAGAAAAAACAAAACACGACCCAGAAATTAGTGAAGAAAAAAATTAAACAGGCATTACTCAGTCCTAATATCTCCTTTTGTTTACTACAAAATTTCCTCCAAGTAATGAGAAGGACTATTCTTTTCCATGGCTTTCTTTATAATGTGAATAATTACTTGCATTATTTTACATGAGGAGGATGATGTGCCTGTTCTCTCGATGGATATATTCAGGAGAAAGAGGAAGTAAGCTTCTTATTTTCTGTATAGTAGATTTCAATTTGAAATTTCACTTCTTTATTCACTCTCTTAAATTTACTGTATGTAGAGGATAAAGAAAAGTGAAGTATGTGGTAAAGGGAGAAAAACAATTTTATGACCAGCCACAATCTGCCAACATATCACTATATACATTTGGGACAATAATTAGCAGGCAATAAAATGTGTTTTTCCTGGCAGATAAATGATCTCAAGGCACACTTTTTCTGCCTATTTTATGAGAATGAGACTCAAGTGATCCTAATGGTATGCTAAGAATGGATTAGAATAATAACACCGTAACTCTTATAAAAGTAATACCATTAGTGTTGTTATTGCTTTATAACCATCATACATGAAATTAAGTAAAAATTTTAGTAATATTTGTCATAATTTTTGTAAAATCTGAAATTTGATAGCTACCCTTTTACCCATATAAACAGCAGTAAGAAAAAGTAATTACCAAAAAACTTGATGAATTAACGTAGCCAAACGAATTGTCTAAATTACAAAAAAACTAAACTTCATATTTTGATGTAATTATAATATTTTTGGTTAAACACAGTAAAGATGACAACCAGAATTTCTCAAATATCTTCCTAAATAAATACATATTCATATGATCTGCAGTAAGCATTTGGCATGTCCTAAAATGATAGATGTGATAAGAGTGACAGGCGCAATTACAGGCTTCCCAGCATTTTCAGGGACTACATTACATAACTAAACAAAACTCCAATAGACAAATAGCACAGAGTACGTACCGAAAAGTATGGCAAAGTGCTTAAGCATCCTTAGAAGGTCAGGACAATCTCAAACATAGGCAATAATACAATGTTACAAACTGCATTAGTCCAGATTCTCTACAGAAACAGAACCAATGGGAAAAGGGGAGAGGGGATTGAGATTTATGTACATTAAGGAATTAGCGCAGGCTGGCACTTGTGTAAACCTTAGGGCAAGCAGGCAGGCTGGAAACTCAAGACAATAGTTCAGTGTTACAATATAGAGGAAGAATTTCTTCTTTTTTGGGAAGCCATTGTATTTGCTCTTAAGACCTTCAACTGATGGAAGGAGGCCCACCTACATTATCTAGGATAATCTTTAAAGTCAATTTCTTATAAACGTTAATTAAATCTAAATCTAAATACCTTCATAATAATATCCAGACTAGTGTTTGAGCAAACAATTAAGCAGCACAGGCCAGCTAAGCTGGGACATAAACTTAACCACTATATTAATCTAACAGGTTTTATTTACCAAATTACAAGTTTAAACATGTGTTGATAAAAAGTTAAGTGAATAAGCACTTTCTTATATTGCTTGTAATTCATAAATTGGTACACACAATTTTATTTGACATATATTACAAAGTCTTAAACTGTTATAAATATTGAGTTATAATAATAACAATGGTTCTTGCCATATAGTTAATTTTACTTCTAGACATCTATGCCAAAGGAAAAATACAGAAGAGAAAATAATATATGAGCAAAATTACTCACTGCAGCATTCTATATACTGGAAAAAGAAAACTGAGATTAATCTAAGCTTCCTACCCTAGGAAGCCACCAGTACAGAGCCCACCCATTAACAGTGCTAAAATACATCCATTTGACCTAAACCTATCTCGAATAGTTTCAGGTTTCATACAGACATACAAGACGAGAAATATTTCATCTAGAACCAAATTGTGAATATATCAAATCTTCTACATATTTTCTAGATTACACAATGTATTAACAAGAGGGTATAGGCAATTTTAAGCAGAGTTAAAAAAAAAAAAAAACAGATGCTAATCCTATGGAGTAAAATAGCTTCATTATTTGAAATGAATCAAATATTCATTGTAATCATCTGCCCAATTTATATTTATTGAAATTTCTTCAAGAACTTCACAAAATTCTACACTTTGTAGCTTATTTAACCAAAGTGGAAAACAGCACTATTTATAAATAAAATAATGTTGCAGACTGTACTACTATTTCTTCTTTTTTTTTTAACACAAACCCTTTCTTTTTTTTAATTTAATTTAATTTCTTTAGGGCCGCATCCACGGCATACGGAGTTTCCCAGGCTAGGGGTCAAATTGGAGCTGTAGCTGCTGGCCTATGCCAGAGCCACAGCAATGCGGGATCTGAGCTGCGTCTGCTACCTACACCACAGCTCACGGCAATGCCAGATCCTTAACTCACTGAGTGAGGCCCGGGATCGAACCCGCAACCTCATGGCTCCTAGTCAGATTCATTTCTGCTGCGCCACGACGGGAACTCCTGTACTATTTTTTCTTGAAATAAAACCTATAAGATCAGTTTGGTAAAGACAGTATAATGCAGTAAGTGGGCTGAAAATGTCCAGAATATATATTCTGACATAAAGACCATGACCCATTTGAGTTTCACAAGGCTTAATTCTAAAATAAAAATAACAATGCCAGGATTTTAGGTAGTTGTAAACTAAATGTGCAATTTAATTAGATGGTAAAGCTGAAGCACAAATGCTGAAAAATGTGATAAAAGAGGCATTGTTTTTTGGTTTGTTTTGTTTGCTTTTAAGTGCATGCAGTACAGAGAAAACAATATAAAAAAAGGAATGCAATATTTGAAATCACAGATATAAGCCCTTCTATTTACCAAATGGTGTGATCTTGGGCAAGATACTTATGCTCTCTAAGATGTAATTTCACTGGGAACTATGTTTGGTCACTTGTGATGGAGCATAATAATGTGAGAAAAATAATGTATACATGTATGTGTGCCTGGGCCACTCGCTGTGCAGCAGAAAATTGACAGAACACTAAATTAGCTATAATGGAAAAAATTAAAATCATTATTAAAAAAATAAGATGTAATTTTGTTATCTGTAACACGTAAGAAATTAAGCCTATTACAGGAGAATATTGTAGGGATAAAATGACCCAGCTATAAAGCAATTAATATAGTGTAACAGTAGTAGACAATAAATGTTACGAAATTTGTAAGAAGAGCTTTAAAAATTCAAACTTGCTAAAGAGTTTTATGTATACATATATTTTATTAAATGACAAAGCACAGTCTTGTTTAATTTATATGCTATATTTTTTATTTAAATTATTTATTTAGATTTCATGTCATTTAATTTTTATAAACGTCCTTTAGGATCTCACATAAAGAAGCTTCATTATCATGTAATCTTTGTATTTTGTAAATGATTATGCTCAAAAACTCTATACCTTGATTCCAGGATTCCAAAAAATTATAATATTCAGTGGAAGACCACTATTCACGGATATAAACAATGTTCCAAAAAGGGTGATTATGAATGATGCTGGGGAAGTGATAAAGTTTCTTTATAATAGAACTGAAAACCTATACGAGATAAATGTGACTACTGAACTTTCTTGACCCCTGTTTCTCCAGAATTATCTATTGATAGTTAATTATAAACTTACTTTTTACTTCTTCCAGCATTATCTGTCAGAGACAACTGGCATATCAACAATTTCAACTGAGTTTTTATTAAATTCTCCTTTGATTTCTGACATTTTTTGCTTTAAATTAAATCCAAATTTTGTTACCTATTGGATGTGTAATGTCATACCAACTCAATGATTATCCCTCTACAATCTCACAGTGTCTTAATCAATCAATTAATTAAATAGTGCATGATATGGATGCACCATGGTACCAGACACACAGTAAATATTCAACTGATGGTACTAATTTTTGTTTATTAAATAATTCCTGGTTACTCTATTACTATTTAACTTAAATTAAAATGAACTTATAAAATGTCTTTTAATAAAATCTGTCCAAAATTCTACTTGGACAGAAGTTGATACTTTGTTCAGTACCACTTCTGCTTACCTTTTATTTATGAAAATTGATTTGAAAAGCAGTATTCACTTGTTCACATTTATCCTGTGTGATTTTGTTTTATGAGTCTCTAGTAAAAAGTAGCCGATGATTGACACTGTAACTCTTATAATTTAAGAAAGACCACGATAGCCTTACTTGTTGGCTGGATTGATGCTATTTCTACACCAGTGCAGTAGGATAAAGTCAGATTGGATAGATAGTCCTCCGAAGAGTCCTATAGCATCCTGGCCTCACTCTTTTCTTACCAATTACTCTTATTTTACTGTAGTTGCCCATTATTAGTTTGACTTTCCACACTAGGTTGTAAGTTTCTGGGGACATAGAACTTTTGTTGTTAAATCCTCAGGATCTACTTCAAAGCTTGGTATAGTAAAACTTGCAAAAGTGTTTATTGTTCTTATAGAATAGCTGACAAATGAAAAGTGAATAAATGAATGGATAAATAAGGTATATTAAGTACTTTGACAAATACCTATTCAAATATGAATAGTCTTTGTTAGATATTATAATTATTTAGTAATCTCATTTTCATATTTGACTGCTGAACTTGCCTTTATCTTCTGTATTTTTTATCAACTGAGATATAAATGAAATACAAGTTTCAGGTGTACAACATAATGACTAATTTTGTATATACGTAGGTACTTATGAACTAAAGTATGTACAAAATCTATACACTGAAAACCACAAACCACTGATAAAAGCATTTAAAGAGGACAAATAAATGAAGATATACATCATTCTTCATCTATCTGATAGTTCAATAAATCAATAAATTCACTGATTAACACAATTCAAATAAAAACACATGAAGTTTTTTTGTAGGAATCAACAATCTGATTCTAATGTTTACACTAAAAAACAGAGGAATTAAGAGTCAAAAAAGTTTTGTAAAAGAAAAGAACTTTGAGAAACCACTAACTTAAATTCAAGATTTTCTATAAAGCTACAGTAATCAAGACTATGTTGATACTAGCATGTAGAGTAATAAATTACAGTGCCTAGTCCAAAAAAAAGTACCCACGCATATATGACCAATTAACTTTCAACAAAAGTCCAAAAAGCAATTCAGTTGGAGGAAAGGATTTTCCTAAGTGGTGCTAGAACAATTGGATACACTCAAAAAAACAAAAAAAAACAAAACAAACTTTGATCCGTATTTCATGCCATACACAAAAATGATTCAAATGTAACACCCAAAACCTCCAGAGAAAAATTTAATTTTTTTGATGTGGGTTAAGTAAGAAGTTCTTCTATATGACACCAAGAGTATAATTCATGAGAAAGAAAACAGCTGAATTGCACTTCAGCAATACTAAGAACTTCTGTTCTTCCAGAGACACTGTTAATACAAAGTAAATATTTACAAATGACATATCTGATAAAGAATCTGACGTAAAATACCTTCAAAACAAAATAAGAAAATGAATAATCAGGAGTTCCCATTGTGGCTCAGTGGAAAAGAATTTGACTAGCAATCATGAGGATGCTCGTTTGATCCCTGGCCTCGCTCAGTGGATTAAGAAGCCAGTGTTGCCGCGAGCTGTGGTGCAGGTTGCAGATCTTCCTTTGGTGTGGCTATGGCATAGGTTGGTGGCTACAGCTCTGATTCGACCCCAACCTAGCTTGGGAGCCTCCACATGCTGTGGGTGTGGCCCTAAAAAGACCAAAAAAAAAAATGAATAATCAAAAAAAATGAGCAAAAGAAGGGAACGGGTATTTCATTCAAGAAAATGTAAAGATAGCAAATAAGTACAGGAAAAGATAATTATTAGTTAAATGCAAACTGAATACAACTTAAATGCATATCAAATGCAAGTTAGTACAAATTAAAACAACATGAAATTCTACTGCACAGCTACTGCAACGGCTGAAATTAAAAGAAGCATTACTGTACCAAGAGCTGCTGAGAATGCAAAAAAAAAAAAAAAACCTGAAGTACACATTGCTGGTGGGCAAATGGTACAACCACTTTGAAAAACAGTTTGACAGCCAATAGTAAGTATATAGATACTTAACAACCCAGATATAAACATTTTTTAACCTATGTTTATTCCAAAATTCCATGTGAATATTTTATAGAAGCATTATTCATAATCACCAAAAACTGAAAACAACCCAAATTTCCTTTAACTGGTAAATGGACAAATAAATTGTGGCATATCCTTACAATGGAATACTACTTTGAAATGGAAGGAATAAACTAACGGTAAACGCACAGCATGAATGCATTTAAAATGTATTACAATAAGTGAAAGAAACCAGTCCCAAAAGGCAACATACTATTTCGTTCCATTTATATGATATTATAGAAAAGGCAAAACTATAGGGATATATCAGTGGTTGCCACATATCAGGAATGAAGAAATAACACTGGCTACCAACAGCACAGAAAATATTTGGAGTGATATAGTTCTTCTGTATTTTGACTATGGTTCCTATGTTTGTCAAAACTCACAGGACTGTACTTTCACATGGATAAATTTTAAGGTACAGTAACTATATCGTTTTTAGTAAAATACAAAGGGAAAAAAGCCAATAACCACCCGCTTTGAATGTAAAGAATTGTGTGAAAGCAAACATTCTAAATGCCAGGCCTTATCTCGAGAAGCTCACAGAGGTTCTTCCTGCCACTATTCAAGGGACTAATCATCACAGATGGAGCAAATGCTAGTGAGTATGGAAAAAGGAGCAGCAAGGCTCAAAAAATACAAATAAAAGGACAGAAAAAAATGAGACAGAGGTCACTAAAGCAACATAACTAAATGCAAAGATCAAGACCAACAGGGAGGAGGCCAGTTTATATGTCTATAATCAATTATGTACATAATAAATATGTGTGTAATCATTGATATAGGTGGACATAACTGAGCACAGATGAGTACTGACAAGACATCTCCTGACTTCTTGAATCAGGGTTCTCTAAGCCCTCTTTTCTACTAGGCCTCAACAGTGGCCCCCGTCCTGGCCAGGCCCACAAAGCCCAGTATTAGCAAGGATCCTGCTAAGTCTGTTGAGAAAGGATTCCCCCAACCTTTGATAGCCCATCAAATTTCTCATTCCCCACTCTTAATAACCGATCCACTCTTCATATCTAATCAAATTCCTTATCCCTGTGCTTGACATCTGAACCCTTTGAACTGCCCTCAACAAGAATGCTGTTACATCAGTTTAGCGAGACTCCCTTACCCTTGATGTCTCATGGTAATTTTCCATTCACCAATTCCCCTAACCTGCTTCCCAGGCTCTAAATCCCCACGTGTTCTTCTTGCATTGAGTTAAACCCAGTCTCTTTCCCCTTCCACAATAATCTCGACACCTATCATAATAGTCTTGAACACATTCTTCCCATTTTAATAAGAATCACAATAATTTTTTCCTTAGTGGTACATGTAAAAACACACACATCTATATACCTTGATTACACACAAGGAGTTTTTGGGTAGGAAAAAACTGGTGTAAGAAAAATACAGTTCCCCAAATAGCTCCTATCTACATATACCAAGCTAGTACAGCAACAATAACAGTGATAACTGTGTTAACACTCTCCTGTCAGAAATAAAGGCAAAAAGTTAATAAGAAGTTTATTAGCTGTAAACTGTTTTTCCTCTATGAGACTTTAGGGAGCCCCAAGCAGGAACTGGGTGGGAAATACTCTCTCCAGGTGCTGACTTCTCATTCAAACATAAAGTTCTAAGGGCCATTCCTGCTTCAGGGCAAATTATCTCTTAATAAGTCTTCAGGAAAAAAAGAAAAAACACATGGATTGGCACTGAATATTCAGAAAGTATCCTGACAATTATACTTAAATAGATTTTGTAGTGAATAATATCAGGAAATAAAAACAAATTTATTTTATAAACGTGCTGAAACTCTGCAGAAAGTAATTTCAACATTTTTTTCTATTTATTCCTGTTTTATGAACCATATGTCCCATATTGATCATAGCCACTATATATTAAGCATCGATCTTAGCAAAATTTTTCAGGTAGAGAGACAAATTTCACATCAAAATAAATTTTTATACTGAAAAAAATCTTACATACATGTAGTTTTCTCAGCGCAACATATTCACTTTAAAAGGTTATATGCAAACCACAATATTTACATAAAATCATACTTTGTATATTTTACATCATGAATTCATGGATACAGCCTCATTAACAATAAAATTTGCTTTAAAATATTTAGTTTAAAATGTACTTTATAAACAAATAATAAACATTCTAGGCCAACTCCTAAACTGGGTATCAAGATATGAACCTTAAAGAAAATTGGGAAAAAATGATTAAAGTAGATAAATATTAAAGTAGACTATAGAAAAATAATGAGTGTCTTAGTCCATAATACTACCAAAATCTTAGCTAATTATACTTGAAATACTTGGGTTATCTGCCTTTGTTTTCCATACCATCCGGTCAATAAGAAAAATTATACTCTTTCCTACATCAAAAAAGTTCTGATTTTTAGTTCTAAAGCATTACTGGCTTTAAACAGCAATGTTTATAATGGATTCACACATGGAATATATCCCACTAGCATGTGACTTAACAATAGGCCGCTTGGGTTTACTGCCAACTTCTTGCTCTTAGTTCTTTTCTCCATATACTTTTGTCTATGCTTCTTTTTTCTATATTTAAGGTGCCAAGACCACAATATTCTTCTGTTCTGCCTAAGCAGAATGAGAGTGGGTGTCTTTCAACATCTATCAGTACCAATTTTCCTCTAAATGAATGCAGGAATACTTTAGATCTCCGATGATCTGGAGATGATACTCAAAAAGCCAAGTGTCATCAACGCCTGTGCCATACAGAAAAGAACCGTGTGCAGGTTATGTAGGAGACCAGGCATAAATCATTCATTCCTTAATCTTAATTAAACCCAGATATAATTTTCTCCCATTTTAAATGCACTCTAGTCAAATTAAATTTTAAAAATTCAGCTTGCTGTATAGTAGAAAATTGACAGAACACTGTAAACCAGCAATAATGGAAAAAATAAAAATCATTATAAAAATCGAACTAATTCTTTAAATACTGGATACTTTTTTTTCCTTTTCAGTCACATTTTTTGGAAGCTTTCATACATTAATATTTAAATCTTAACTACTTTTCAATTAAAATGAACTCTTACCTACCACCCTGCCCTATACACAGATAAAACAAGAACTTCTTCGGTGCTTAGAACCCAAATTTTCTGACTTCCTGCCTATGTTTATTTATCACAATAATATTTCTTAACTGTTTAAACTCTACAATAAGGTTTGTAGATGCATACACACTTCTGTGATAAAGTCTGTGTTCTAAAAAATATATTTGATTAGCAGTGTAACAGTTTTTGAAAGACAATGAAACCGAATGAGTTGAAAAGTAATGCTAGCTGTTATCAATAATTCCAAAAATTTCAGTGACTCAACACGAGTCTTCTTTCTTCTTCACAGAAAGTGTTCCTGTATGACAGATCCCCTCCAAATGGTAATTTAATCTCATAACCATGGTTCTGTCATTGACAAAGAACTTAATGTTTTTCTTATAAGCAAAAGAAGAAGAGATAACAGACAGAGCCCAACTAATTCTTAACCATCTTGGCCAGGAAGTGACACACATTGCTTTCATTCACAAATCACTGGTGGAAAGTAAACTACTCAAACTTTGCTTACTGTCCAAGGAAGTCACAATCTGAATTAAACTGCTGACTCTGAAGAAGAATATTTCATATCAACTGTTTTTTTGACAACTATTTCAAGGGAGCATTTAATAAAAGAGGCTTTTACAAACTGTCTCAACTCTATAAAAGCAAAGGAAAAGGCTCCCTCAGGGAGGAGCAGCTAGCCAGTGACAACTCTAGTAACAAGAGAAAAGACAAATTTTGGTGGGTAGTTAGATCCCACTGCCATGCCTACACAGTACATATAAAAAATAAATTTAAAAATAAATTATAACTCATCAAAGTAAAATTATAGAATACCAAAGATAAAGAGGAACTACTAAAAACAATAAAATATAAAATAGACTATCTACAAAATCTCAGTACCTGAGCTAACAATGGACATCTCATAAACAACAGTAGGGATTCAAAAAAAATGGGATTAAATCTTTAACGAAAACAACTGTTATAGAATTTTACATAGCAATGAAGTCTTATTCACAAATTATGGTGTAATAAAAATTATCAGAAAAAGTATTTTAAAAGTTTGCACTATAAAATTTCAAATGACTATAACGTAGGAAGTAAATTGAACACATGAGGAAGGAGAAAGGCAAGTAAAAGGAAACAAAAATTGTAAATATGTGAGTATATCATAATAAGAAATGTAAACAGCAAGAATAACAGTTTGGAGAATTTTTTTTTTCTTTTTATGGCTGCACCTGCAACACATGGAAGTTCCTGGGCTAGGGGTCAAATCAGAGCTGCAGCTGCAGGCCTACACCATAGTCACAGCAGCACTGGATCCAACTTGCACGTGCAACCTATGACGCAGCTTGTGGCAAATCTGGATCCTTAACCCACTGAGCAAGGCCAGGAATCGAACCCATTTCCTCACAGAAACACCTGGTTCAACAAAACCTGCTGAGCCACAATGGGAACTCCAAATTTGGAGAATTTAAGAACAAACTAGAACTAAAGACTAAACAAGTATGGATACCTGGAGAAAAGAGCAAAAACCCATATACGGTTGGTCCTTTAGGAAGGAGGAGGAAGGAAAATATAACAGAGAAGTTGTGTCTCAGCTTTATTTTAAATTCCCTCCCCTAATTTAAAAGATCTGAAGTAAATATGTTATAATGAAATTGATGACGTTCAGAACACTCTATCCCAAAAGAGATACCTTGATATATGGAATATTTTACGCTAAATGAATTTGAGAAAAGGCAAATCTGAGAAAGACTCCCTAAGCTCCTCCTTCTTGCCTGAAGTCAGAAATGCCCTCTCCATACCTGGAGGAAAGGTGAATTCTTATCTCTGAAGACAGAAGGATGCCAAGTGGCATCCAAATGAACAGGTCTTTCTACGTTCCCCCTGGTTTACGACCCTCACCTCATCCCCTTTTGTCCTATCATATTTTTCCACGACTTTCCTTCATGAATCCTAGTATAAAAACAACACTCAATTTATTTTTTTGAAGGCTACCCTGTCATGTAAAATTATATTATATAAATCTGTGTGGTTTTACTCTTGTGAGTCTGATTTTTATTTAGAGATTTTTTAAAAAGATAGGGTTGCTCTAATCCAAATTACTAATAAAGAATAAAAGACACCATTTGAAGTGGTTTCTTAGTTCACAAAGATATCAAAAATTTACATCTCTTTTCTTTCAGTGTATCCCTGATGTTAAAAAGCACCTAAATGAAGTAGAGGAATGGGATCCCTTCCGCTAAATTTCTCAGACTTGGAGGGTGAGGAATGAAGCATAATGACTGCTGGAAATGAGGAAGACAGAGTCAGTACTACACAGTATTCCACAAAGTTCCCTAAGTATCACCTGATTTGTCTATTAGAAATACATATACTTTGGCTCCAACTAAATCATTAGGAATAAAAATTAAGAGACAAGACTATTAATTTTGTTAATAAATATCTCCAGTATTCTCATTGTCAAGAACTTCGGAAAACATTGCCCTAAATAATGTGCCCTAACATTGTGGAAATAAAATATTCTAGATTCTTACTAAAAATTCAATAGATTGAAGCACATAAAAATGCTCTTTTTGTAGACTGAAAACAGCTAAATATTGCCAGGTTCACCAGGCAACCTCATATTTGCCTCATTAGATTTACTGCACCATACTCTGCAGGAACGGGAATATTATTAACAAGTAGTCAAAGGGACTTTCATGATAGAGAAAATTTGAAAAATAATCATAAAGAGGAAATTAAGAGCTCAAGCTTCTAAAATTAACCAAGTTACACCAAATCCTGTCCTAGATCAGAGAGGCTGCAAACCTCAGTTCAAATCTATTCCATAGCCTGATTCCTACTGGATTTTTATTGAAAAACAGCAATGCTTGTTCATTTACACATTGTTTACTTCTGCTTTCTCACTATACCAGCAGAGTTTTAGAGCTGAAACAGAAAGCCTAAAATATTTACTACCTATCCTTTCTGGAAAAGAGCTGCCAACTTTTCCTTAAAGCAATCACAAAAATAACACAACAAAGACTGGATGATAAACCAACAGAGGGCATAAAATGAAATCAAAACAATCCAAAAGTAGGCAGGAAAAGAAGGGAAAGAATACACGGAACATATAGAAAACAAATAACAAGATGGTACATTTAAAATCCCCAAAATACTGACAATCACATTAAATGTAAGGAGTTTTAAAAACACAATGAAAAGGTAGTGATTATTGGATTAGATAAAGAAGAAAGAGCCAATTACATGCTTCCTATAAGAAACCCATTTTAAGCATAAAGATACAAGTAAGTTAAAAATAAAAGAGTAAAAGAATAGGAAGTTCCTGTTGTGGCTTAGTGGTAAACGAATCCGACTAGTATCCATGAGGATGTGGATTCCATCCCAGGCCTCACTCACTGGGTTAAGGATCCGGATTTGCCTTGAGCTGTGGTTTAGGCTGCAGATACTGCTTGGATCTGGTGTAGCTGAGGCTGTGGCGTAGGCCAGAGCCTGCAGCTCTAATTTGACTCCTAGCCTGGGAACCTCCATATGCCATGGCTGTGACCCTAAGAAAACAAGAGAAAAAAAAAATGGATAGGAGAACTTATATTAATATCATATGAAGAAGACTTCATAGCAAGCAATATTATCAGAGAAAGAGATGGGCATTACATAGGGTTAAAGGTAATAATATATGAAGAAGACATAATAATCCTAAATATTTATGTATCAAATAGAAGTATGTCAAAATTGCTGAGGGAAAAAAGAACTGCAAGAAGTTTAAATGCGTAAGTATAGTCAGATACTTCAACACCTACCTCTCACTAACTGGTAGGCAAGTAGAACAAATATTTGTAACAACATGCAAGACTTGAACAACATAAGCAAAAAACTTGATTTCAACGATCTTTATAAAAAACTCCACCAATAGAAGAATGTACATTCCTTTCAAAGAGACAAAGAACATTTATCAAGAGCATTCTGGACTATCAAATGAATCTCAAAAAAGTATTTAAATACTATAAAGTATATTCTCTGTTTACACTAAAATGAGCTTAGAAATCAATAAAAGAGGTACATCTGGAAAACCACAAAATGTCTGAAAACTAAGTAACTCATTTCTAAATAACCCCAGGGTAAAACAGGAAATCAAAAGGGAATTTTTTTTTTTTTTTTGTCTTTTTAGGGCAGTGCCTGTGGCATATGGAGGTTCCCAGACTAGGGGCTGAATCAGAGCTGTAGCTGCCAGCCTTCACCACAGTCACAGCAATGCGGGATCCGAGCCCCGTCTGTGACCTACACCACAACTCGTGGCAACACCGGATCCTTAACCCACTGAAAGAGGCCTCCTCAAGGATGCTAGTCAGATTCGTTTCTGATGAGCCACAATGGGAACTCCAAAAGAGAAATTTTAAATTATTTTTATTCATGAAAAATGAAAACATGACATTTGAAAATGAGAGACATACAGTTAAAGCAGTACTTAGAAAGAAATTTACATCACTAAGTGGTTTATTTAAAGAGAGATTTCAACAATGACCTAAGCTTCTACATTAAGACACTAGAATAAGTGCCAATAAAAATCCAAATTAAAGTTAAACTAAATAAATTAAATAATAAAGATCAAAGTAGAAATCAGTGATATAGAAATTAGAAAAAAAAAGAAAATCAACAAAATCGAAAAGTCTATTCTGCAAAAAGATTTTTAAGAAGTGATAAACCTCTACCTCTACAAAAGTAATCAGCAAAAAAGACATAAATTACTAATTTCTGAAATAAAACAGAGCACTAAAGTTTTTTGAAAAATGTGCACTCACATATATATCTATATATAGCTCAAGAGAGATAAATACATATATATATAAATATTTATATATTAAATAAATAAACATATTTGTTTGACAAAAGTCAACATTCTATTACTGGAATAAAAACTAGGAGTAGAAAGAAAAATACTCAGCCTAATAAAGAGCTTTCACAAAGACATCTACAGATAACATCACATCTAATGATGAAAAACTAAATGCTTTCTTCCCTGGTCAAAAAAAAAAAAAAAAAAGGGCAACGATATCCTTCTTTTAACATTTACTAGAGATTCAGCCAGTGAAACAAGTTATTTCTTTTTTTTGAAATAAAAGGCATCAAGATTAAAAGGAAGATGCAACAATGTCTCTATACTCAGACAATATGATCACCTAGTCACTCTACAAAAAGGTGCTAAAATTGTTAAGTGACTTAGCACTATTACAGAATACAAGACCAAAATACAACAATTAACTATATTTCTATGTGATAGCATCAGGTACTGGGTAATTAAAATTTTTAAAAATACAAAAGTCAAACTAGCACTAAAAATTATGAAATCAGAATTCTCTGATGGCTCAGTAGGTTAAGGATATGATGTAATAGTCACTACTGGCACAGGTTTGATCCCTGGTCCTAGAACTTCAGCATGCGGTGAGGGTGGCCAAAAAAGAAAAAAAAGTAAAAACTATGAAATACATTGGGATAAATTTGACCAAAAACTGTGTTAGACCTGAATAGTGAAAATTTTTAAACATTGCTGAAGGAAACAATATTGTAAAGTGGTCAAATGCACCAAAACAGATTCAGTGCAATCCCAATCAACATCTGTGATATAATAAGAAATATATACTAAGTCTTCATCCCCAGTTCCCAGCAGAGAGCTTCTAAAACTTTTGGAATTTCCAGAGTAACAGGAGTGAAAGAAGTGTTTTTTGTAATTCCTAAGACCCTTTCTACCATGAGTTTATGCTAATGAGGACCATATATGATTTTACACTAATGAGGAGTTTATGCTAATAAGGAGACTCTTGGTAGGTTGGGAACTGATTGTCCAAGGAACCAGTCATGTGATTGGAAGGTTGTAACATTCAGCCTCACCCTCTTCTCAACCTCTAAGAAAGGGAGAGTTATTGAAGATTGAGTTAAGAAATAGCGATCAATGACTTAATAAATTATGCCCATTTAATGAAACATCCATTAAAAACTCCTCAACAAGAGGATTTAAAGAGCATCCAGACTGGTGGATAACTCAAGGTCCTGGCATAATGACACCCAGAGAGGTAGCCATTCTTGCCCTAACCTTGCCATGTGTATCTCTTCCATTTGGCTGTTTTTGAGTTGCATACTTTATGATAAATTAGTAATAGTAAGTAAAGCATATTCCTGAATTTTGTGAGCCATTCTAGCAAATTATCAAACCTCAGGAGGGTTTTGTGGGAACCCCTGATTTATAGCCAGTTGGTCAGAAATACAAGAGGCCCAGGAATTAGGACTGGCATTTGAAGTCTGGGTACAAACTTGTGGAGGAACTGAGCCCTTAACCAGTGGCGTCTGCAACAACTCTGGGTAGTGTCAGAATCAAAATGACTTATGAGACATCCAGTTAGTGTCTGCAGAGAACTGGAGAATTGTTTGGTATTAAAACCCACACATTTGATGTTAACGTTAATCTAGCATTCGTATACTGTAAGTGGCCCCAGGGTAAATGCTCAAAAAGTTAAACGGTGATTGGCTTTTTCACATTAAACACGCACAAAAAAATGAACTTCAAATAGGTAGCCTTTCTTCTGCAGACTAGAAATTAGAAAACTTGAGTCCTAGCCCTGATTCAGAGAGTAACCAGACAACTGATCTTTGCCAAGAATAACAAAGTTGATGATATCTCAACTAAACACTTAGAATGTGTCAAGTCCTATTCTAAGCACCATGCAAATCTGAGGTCATATGTTACTCATAACAGTCCTATGAGGTAGGAATTACTCATGTATACATCTTACATTTGAGAGAAATGAGGCACAGAAAAGTTAAGGGACACAGCTAAGTGACAAAGTCAGGGATAATTTAAGCAGTCTGACTCTGGAGCCATACCTGTGACTACTCTCAGTAGGGTTAACTTGGCTTTTCTCTCAAATTCTGAATTAAAAAATAAAAAAACAGAGAGACACATATACACAAAAAGTTCAACTAAATTATTCTTAAGGAACCATTCAGCTATTATTTTTATTAAATTTACTTATTTCAAATTTCAAATATCTCAAGAAATACTATTTAAAAAACACGTGGGATACCATTTCTACACGCTACATTAATTTTACCTAATAACCATATCCCCCTTTAGTGTTTAGTTTTTTAAATAGTATTTCATCATACCGAATTGCTTATGATCCTCTACATGTCCTGTGTAGTCTTGAGTGCTCTTCACCAAATATGTCTCAACAGATGAACAAGGGATGTCTTTCTACTTATTTAAGTTATTTTTAATTTCTTTCAGCAATGTTTTATAGTTTTTGGTGTACAAGTCTTTCATGTCCTTGGCTAAATTGTTTCTAAGGTATTATATTCTTTAAGATGTTATTATAAATTGAATTGCTTTTTAAATTTCCTTTTTGGTTATTCATTGCAGGTGTATAGAAACACAACTGACTTTTATGTATTAATCTTTTAACCTGCAACTTTGCTGAATTCATTAATTAGCTCTGATGTTGGCTATTTTTGCCAAGGCATTACAAGAAAAAGACAAGTTCACTACTGCATTTATAAGGAAAAGACAATTCTCAAATAGGAAACAAAAAGATCAGAAATTTGGGGACTTGCAGGGACAACCATCTTCCTAACCTCAACTTACAAAAGAAAACATTGAGAAGGACCTTGAGCAATAAAGACCAACTAAATTAAACTTTGTAGCAAGTATTAAAATAAGTATATATTAGTCATACCCACTGTTAAAGATTTAATGGATTCAAGTGTCTCCAAGCAAAGACTCAATAAGGCTGTGACTATCCTGTACATGTTTACATATGGACCAAATGGTTTGGGGAAAAGAGATCACCGGGATTTCTTCAATCCAGCTTTAATAAATGAAGTTATCTTTAATTAGAAAGAGAGATAGACAGATAAGCAAGCGTGAGGGTAGAAAGCATATAAACATGTTGAACCTAGAAGATAGGTCTCTAAAACAACTGTGGGTTTGTGACACTGGAAAATATTTAACAGAACTGATTCCCAGTCTTGGTGATGGATTGGCATGTTTAAAATCTAGACCCAATTTAGTTTTTCTATTGGTATATTTTCTTCCTATAAACAGTTCCTTTATATAAAATTAATTTTATTTTCATCTACCAAGTTCTATGTTTCTCAGTGTATAGCTGGAAACTTCTTGCATATCTTATTCATAATAGGACACATACATATATGTCCTTAAACCGTTTAATGTAAATCGGCTAATCATGTCTGCAATGTCTTCAAAACATTAAAATCAAGAAAAGAAAAACAGAAAAATTAAAACAGACAACAATTTTTATAAGCAATGAAAGATAATCAAATATAATAAGTACTTCAAATTCAAATATTATTTATAAATCTTGTCACCAAAATCATTTCACATGCCATAATACATTTATAATCATCTATTTTGCTGCTCTTATTTAATGAATAATATCATAACTCAGAAATTAGCATAAGAATTATCATTAATTCAGGGGAGATCCACATATTTTAGGCCTTTAGTCCTATTTTTAGCCTATCATAAAATTTCCAAACTTTAACTCTGAGTTTACATAAGCATTTTTTTTCTCCAAAATACACCAAGGAAAGTAAATGGCATGAAACTGAATAAACAGTTACACAGCTCTCAGGGGAAGAGAGTCAGAAGAAAAGTATAAATATATAATGGATGTGTAATTTTATTACCTGAGTATTTAACAACTCCTCACACTTGTGCGCTTGTTTCTCAATTGCAGAAATGTACTGTTTTTCAATAGCTTCTACTTGTTGCTTAACTGATGATTGCAGGAGTGCCTAAAAACAAGCAAAAAAGTCATTTGGATCACAGACAAAGCCTGGAGTCTACTGCTGGCATGAAGATTTCTTTTTTGACAGTTGTACATATCTGAACTAGGATACCCTTCTGCATTACAAAATACACATTTGTGAAATTTAAAGCACATTCATATATAACACTGCTTTAAGCTTTCGGTTTTAGTTTTTCTTATTGCCAAGACTCCAGGTTTTTGACTCAGGTGTTCCTTCCACACACCTTCTTCTTAAAAAGACCACGTCACAGAAGATGATAAAGAAGGTAAGTAGTCCTGTTAAATATAAATTCAGGTTAGTGAAGACCACACAGGATGAGAGGCCTATGAAAGCTGCTGAAAGAAAAAAAAAAAACAAGAAAGAAAAAAACCAGACATATTTCACTGGCTGACAAAACTCCACATCCTCTCGGCACGGTGCAATATCCCATGGGCCAAGCATGACCGTCAAGACCACAAGTCAAGTAAAAGCAGATGGAAACTCTGAGCAATTTCAAACATGAAAGAAATGCCCCCCAGGAAGTTCACGCCCCTAATGTGAAAAGGTATAAGTCTAAGAGTGGAAGTCAGAATCTCAAGGCAGTATTTATAAAAAGTAATAAAATCTGGGAGACTAGACAAGCTCAAGTGGACAGTGTAAATGCTGGAACCCAGCCAGTTAAATATAAAGATGGTAACGCTGTTCTAAGGGAAGCCAAATCAGCATATGAAGATGTTCTGCCCACTCACTTCCTTATTGGAGATGCTTGGATGATCATCATCTGCTTTCCTTTCCTCTTTTTTAAAGGCAGTATATGTTACAGTTAACGCATTCCCAGTATTATCTTACATGCTATTTATAAATCCTAAATCATTCTAAAATATTCACTTAACCATATGCAAAAGAACTCTTTCGCAAATATTCTATTTTTGAAGGTCTATCTGGATAATAAACTACTCATAATCAAAATAGTAAGTTGAAACAGACACATGTCTTATAGAGAACAGACCTTTGGCACAACTTTACTAAGAAAAGAAAAACAAGCCAAATCTCTCCAATAATCTCTGTTTTGAAAATAGATTTACTTGGTTGGAAACAACATGCATTAAGAAGCTAAATAAATATGCATGTATTTTAAAAAGCTGAGACAAAATATTTTTAAAAACCTCTGAATAAGTCTCACATCTTCAGTTAATTAACTTTCTTTTGCAAATGTTAAACAGTCTGATGGTGCCACTACTCCTATACTTCAACAGTCGTCACTCTGAAACTGCAGAATTACTAGTAAATTAGTAAAGGAAAGTAAAGCTCTGATTGAGATTTAACCAAGACATAAAGAATTGTTTAACAGAACTGCTTGAGCCCTTCATTTAAACATTATATGTCCTCTAAAGATTCTATTATGATAATTTATAAAAGACAACTAAAATTTAACTTCTTAAACTGTGACTAGATGATATAAAGCTCTAATTTATCTTTGGTAAAATGTGATACACTATTTCTTATACTTCAGAAAATTTAAAGGGCATTATAGTTATGGACAATTCTCTTGGGTATATTCATGGCATCTTTTGCAGACAGAAAAATGCCAATTTACTTTTTAGGGACTTGAGTTATGGCAGAATTGTTTTGCTTAATGGAAAGAAGAGTTTCCGCTTCTCTATTTGCCTCGATTCCAAATAATCCCAGTTTAAATACACAAGTGTGATTTTTTTTTTAGCAAATTATATCCTTTGACGGGACAGGTAAGTTAATGAAATAAAATAATATTTTCTTACCATAACTAAGAGAAACAACTGAATAGTACTTTTTACCTCTAGTAATTGATGTGTACTCTATATACTCGTTTTTTCCCAAACTTTAAGGTGGCAACAAGAACCATAGGATAATGAGGGCCAAAGTTGTAGTTATAGAACATGGAGAAAAGCTATGCAACCAGCCTTCCCTATAGTTCAAACCTCTCATCTTAGCCCCATTCAGTTACTTAAAGGTACTCATCTACGAAAGAGGCAAGAAGGGGGGTGACAGGAACATAGAGATTAAAAAAGAAAAAGTCTATCCTGAGTTCAGTCTACTGTTGAAGAGAAACATTCTCTAGATAATCACACCCCAGAGGTATATGCAAGGTGTTTACCAGAGATAGAAAAGATGCTTAAAGCCTGTTTGTGAGGCTCATTGCTATTCAGAAAACATCAAATAGATAAGAATAGCTGGAGTTAAGAGTAGAGATCAATAGTAAGGCAGAAAGGTAGAAAAGTAAGCAGGTGCCAGATTCTAAAACAATCTGTATACCATAACAAGACTGTTTAAAAATTTGGCCTATAACAGTTAACAGTCAAATTTTATTAGTCCCACGGTCCAGAAAAGTTAATATCCAAAACTATCCTTAGAACTAGAATATTAATCATTATGGATATACTTAGAAATGCACAATGGTATTAGCTGTATACTTTTACAACCTGATCTATCGTCATATGACTGGATATTTATTTTCCTACATACTTTACAATAGTAATTGCCTTTATATTTCTCATATACTCTAAGTATGAAAATGAATATTAGTCTTAACATTTCTCTATAATTTGTTTTTCTGTAATTGTCTCCACAGATATCAAAGATACAAGGAAGCCTTATACTATAAAAATATATATGAAATAATTATTTGTATAAGCTATTTTAAACTATGCTCGGCACAAATACAGCATTAAGACTCGGGATATGAAGAGGCAGCAAAAAAAGATAGATACAAACATTCTATAATAAAAACTGCTACCAAAGGCAGAGGATATTTTGCTAATTTTCAGCATTGTTAGGTTTTAGCCTCAGTCCTATTAGAGACTTTCTGTATCATCCTGAGAACATCTCAGCTGAGCTTGAAGAAACTATTTATTCTACTTTATGAACAATATTATAGATGTATTTAGGACAAGAACTATGTCTTACTCATATTTCTATATCAATTACTCATCTTTATATATAACACACAGCTTGTGACAGAGTTCCTTGTGCATAGCAGACACATGCAATAGCTATTTGGTGAGTGATGATCCTTTTATTAATATTTTACAAATCATAGTATAAATGGTTCCAATATTCACTCACTGGAAAGCTCAGTAACTTCAAATTAAAACTACCAAGTTCAGATACTAAATTTGTTACTGACTACATTTAATCTCTACCAGGGATCTCAATTTTTTAAGTTATCATTCTAGACCAAAAATGTTCATTCCTTCTACTCCACAAGTATGAATTTTGAGTAAATAAAACAGAGTATGTAAAGGAGTATAAATTCCTTGAAAAAAGTATATTACAAGTTCTATAATGATTTTAGATGCATAGAAAATGAAAATTGTAAGTCAAAACCCACCCACCCCAATCAATAACAAGAAGCAGAGGAGAGGTTATTTTTAACTGAAATGAATATACACTGAAATTTAAATGAGTAGAAGTATAGCTGAAGTAGACTACGGCAAACCAAACTACAATCCATTGTCCCAACAAATCCACAGAATTTCTCTTCCTTTTAACAGGCTAATTCTTACAGATGTGATTCCAGCCTCATCAAATTAAATGATTTGTCTAGATTTGCAAAGGAGATATGTCTAAAGAACCAGATGGTCTCTGAAACATTAATATCATGCTGGTACTTAGTATATACCCTTAAAACAACACTTCACAGTTAATTTTAGGCAACGGTAATTAATATTATTTTAATAGTCAATCCTCTGAGTCATACTTTATGAATGGCGAAAAGTATAAAGCTATGGAGCAAGCTTGGAGGCAAAACATACAATAAATAGCCCCACTAAAAAATTAAGCCATGGGAGAACAGGAATCCTTGTTTAATTTGCTGATGTGTTCAATGTACCTATAGGAGTACCTAATATATAGAAGACAAATGTGTATTGAATGAACTGAAGAAATAAATCATGATTCATACAAGTATGTCCAAGCTGTATTATCTGTCTATTCATAGAGAAATGATTAAAACACTTATGCTAATTATTTCTATAATTATATTCTTATTTTAGCTCACAGACAAATTCATTGCTACAAAGGATCATTTGAAATTAAGTACCATTTCGCCTTTTTGGAAAAATGTCACAGTTTATCCTTCAAAAATCTATTTCAGATCTTTTCCAATTTTTAACTAAAAATAAAATAATCCAAACTAAAAGGTATTAGTAAAGTGAGTATGTTAAAACTCTGAAGGGACACTTTTATGTTTTTTCTGGTCTAACTGTTATTTTTGAAGAAATATCACTTCAAATTTTGCAAAGGCTCTTAAACTGTTAGCATGTTTTATAATATTCCCTCAAAGTTTCAAGCATGTAAGCAAGTTTGTTATTCAAAAGGAAAGCCTACTTAACTGAGAAATATTTGAAAAAAATGATGAATTTCAGTCATTTTATCTAATCCTTTATCCATCTTTTTCCATGAGCTCTATCTACCTGTTTTTCAGATAAAGAAACAGACATAGAGGTTAAAAAATGTGCCCCAAATCACGTGAAAAGACTAAGTGGAACAAAGAACTGAATTCAGATCCACCCTCCTGGTTCCTTGTTTGTCTTAGCCATTCCAAACCTAGTAAAGCAGGTTTCTCTTTAGGAACTATAAGTACTTACTTTATTTTATAGCTACTTAATTATGTAGTCATTCTTTATTTATTCAACTAGTTTTTACTGAGTGCATACTTTATTCCAGACATTGTTCTAGGCACTGGGGATGCAGACTGAAGAAAACACATAGGAACCTAACTTTCCTGAATTTACATAATTGGCAAGGGGATGGGGAAAGTGGAGAAGACAAGGAAGACTGGAAGGTAGAAAATAAACCATTTCTGATGGTGTTACATGCCATAAAGAAACTTAAAAGGGATATACAGGAAAAGAATAATGAAGGAGAACCTGTTCGGAGAGTAAAGCCCAAGAGCTCTCTGGGGGAAGCACAAATAGGACTGAGATTGTTACAAGTAAAAAAACAAAGCAAAACAAAAACAATAGGAACCCACACATATATAAGGTCTGAGGGAAGAACATTCCCATCAAAGGAAAAAGTACAAAGTCCTAGCATGAGAATAAGACTGATGAGTTCTAGAATTAGGAGAAAAAAAAAAAAAAGCCAATGTAGATGATATGAACCAGGGAATGCCATCAGATGCTACAGCTGCACTAGATTTCTTTTTAACCTTAAACAGGTCAAACTTCTTCTTACCGTAGAGCCTAGGATCTTCCTGAGCCCTATGGGTGAAAAGTGAATCTGAGGTCAGAAAAGCAGGTAGAGGACCAGAATCACGTGGAACCATGGAAAGGCATTTTAATTCTATTCTAATTGTAATGAAAAACCCCTAAGGGCTTCAAATAAGAAAGTTTCTATAATCTGGTATATTTTGTAATATCTTCTAAAAACGTTGTAAAAGCATTCAAATGTTATCAAAACTTCCTCCATCAATAGACAGTTTGTTAGAATGAAATATGTAGCACTGATTTTTATAGTCTATCCATACACAGGTAAGTTAGAAACTTACAGTTAAGGCACCAAGCAAGAACCTTTTATCATTCGGTAGAATTCAGAGTAATGCAACTATCCCCTCTGGTAATGGAGTTAATCCTAAGAAGAACTAGTTGTGTGGTTTTCATCGTCTCACAAAAAATTACCAGGGATATACTACAAATATACCTGGCAAGAAATACTTACTTGAACTTCATCTGGACACTTTGTCTATTAGCGTGCAGCTCTTCAACAATATTTATATTCTCCATTTTATACTAATTACACAGGCAACATAGATTATGAAAATGAAGATACAGTGTCCAAATGATGACAGCTGACTGGATTTGACTCTGAATGGTGATGTGGGTTTTTAACTTGACTTCAATGACTCTTGGCTAATCCACTGTATCTTCTGCCAATTTTGGGGTTTAAAATGTCAATCTAAAGTTTTGGTGGCTTGTAGTCTGGGAAGATAAATAGCATCAGTGAGCTACTAATTCAACTGTGGTACATATATAGTTCCATTAGAAGAGGAACATTAGGTTATCTCTGAAAACATATTGACACGTTTTAGAAAATTTTGTTGGAATATATAAAAAATGTGATTAAAATATATCCCCGAGATGTGATTTAAAAGTACAGTGTAAAAAAGACTAGGGAGTATCACACTTTACAGGAAAATCTTCCATTTGATCTTATCTTTCACTTACTCAAAACTGGATCCAAGTTCAAGTTCAGGTTCATGGTCTCCTGCTATTCAGGTAGGAAGAAACAAGGCAACATTCAGAAGCTTTAGGTTCAATCCTTGGGGAGAATGAAGGTGCATGTTTCTCAAAAGTAAAATCCAGATGTCTGAGGAGTGAGAGTGATGGATCTGGGTCATATTTCCTTTTAGAAAGCAGCACAGAAACTATTTCCTTTTAAAAAGCAGCACAGAATATTTCCTAAAATTACACAGAAATGGATTATAAAACAAAAGATTTCTCCCTTACTTTTCCTTAATTTAAAAAAGTAGCATTATCACGATCATGTTGAGGCTGCTGAAAATTTAACATGTTACAGATCTCAAGCTTTTGGAACTGCAACGATCCTAGGTTTTTGTATGTATTTGAATTACTGTGCAGTTGTACTATAAAATTCAGAAAGAAAAAATGTTAAATTATGGGCGTAGATCTAAACATGGAAATTCAATATAGTCCAGCCATGCTATAAAGTGCTTTGGAGGCTGTGAAAGCCAAAGAAAATCTTCAGGAGAGAGGGAATCATTCCTGTTGGCCTTGTTGTTAAGGGATTCTAGTAACATAAGAGTTGTTACCTCAAACACCACAAAAGTCTCCCAGTGAAAATTTCTTTTGTGCCATGGACAACACATTAAAATTAAGAAGTTTCTAAAATTAAGTACAGCAGAGAGACACTGCATGTCTGCCTTGCAGTTACTTTAAACTTCTGAAAAGCAGCCATATGGATATGTCTCCCCTCAGATGCCACAATATTGTTCCTCGTGACCTGAATAAGAGCTACAGTTTCAGTTTAAAAACAAAGAAAGAAAAGAAGGAAGGAAAGTAAAGGAAAAAAGAATTCTGACTAAAACAGTCTCTTCAGATTCTCTCACAGGAATGAAGTACCTAAGACCTACACATATCATTTTCTGAAGTATCACAAACCATAGAAAGAAAGAAACCATCTAGGTGTCAGAAATAGTTGGCTTAAACAGACACTCAACAACGTTCTGAGGAAGCAGCATAATTTGCTGAATAGAGTCCTGTGTGAAGCTTTGAACGATTTGGCTTTTATTTACAGCTCCTCCTTTGCTTGTGTGTGTTTGATCAAGGCCTTGTGTGTTGCCATGTCTCGGACTCCATATCCAACAAAATGGGAAGAATAATAGAGTTTCTTCTCTTGCCATTAATAATAAAGGAATTCTGTGAAATTTCGACTGCTAATTTAATTCTTTATATTGATAAAATTTCAACACAGATTTGTTCAAATCATTTGCTGATTTTTTGAGAACTATATATATTCCTTATTTTCATGATAAATGAAATTCATGCTATGTGGAGTCAAGTTAGGGTCAATATTACTTTTACTAGATTTAAGACCATGAAAATACAGAATTTTCCTCTAAATTAATAGAGATCCATTCATCAAATATACAGCTCAAAGATTAAAGAACTTTTATTCACATCAAAAAGCATCAACACTGAGAGAGATTAGAGATTTCATTTAAAGCCATTTTATTAGAAGACTTATTGACAAAGATTAAATTTTCCTTTAATTTTCTTTTCTTCACAAAGACTATCTTTGTGAACTTAGATGACAATTTAAGATACTTCAATTGGTTCTTTTCCAGTTATAAGTTAACCATATATTACAGAAATGATAAAGTGATTAATTTACAGGGGAGATATATAAATTATTTAAAATCCACTGGATTGGGCACCAAACAATCGATTAGAAGTGCCCCAGCAATGGAGCAGGTGCCAGAGGCCCTGTAGTACTCAGCTGTGGCCTGATTATGTGGGCTAAGGGGAGGATCCAAGGAAGAGGGGACGGGACAAAGTCCTCAAAGTGACTCCGAGCAATTAACACAAACAAGCATGGAATATTTCACCAGTATAAGATAATGCAAAGCAGTGGCTGCTGGCACCCAAATTAGGTTGTTGCAATGGATAATTACCAACAATTTTGGCTACATGAATATTCTGTTAAAATACCAAAATAGGATAATCTCTGAACTTGGCACTTCTAACTATATGGGCTAAATCAGACTACATATGGATTATTCCTCAAATGGAATTCCTTTTTCACTGCTATAAAACAATCTGAATACCAGTTCCTTGCAAAGAAGAGACCTGACAGGTTGAAACAAATTATCCCACCTCTGGAAACGATAAAGCCTGGGGGGTAGAAGGGGACTGATATTCAGACAGCAATGGAAGCAAAATTTAATTTTTAGTATATGTATTTCCATATCTTTTGAATTTTGTATTGCATGCATAAGTTACTTTGCCAAAAAATAGTTTGAAAATAACAAAGAAAACCATTCTATTCTCTGATAATTTAACCTTAGTATAAAATCTACATTCTCATATGTCAAGTTTTCCCAAAGCTGATTAACTAGAACTTAATGGATAAAATAAAAACCAGCCTTGTATTTTGATACTGAATCATGCAGTAATAAGAAATGTGACAGATATCTTAAAATGCTACTCTCTGAAATGTTACTGGTTCTTATATCTGTTTTCCTTCTTCAGAGTCTGTGTTTTATAGTTTAGATTAACATTAACCATTCCTCTTTTACAAACTTTCAAACAGGAAAGAAATTTTAAAAATTAAAAGTGGTTTCTTACATAATATCTTCATGTGGGCTTAGAAAATTAAATGAGAAGAAAAATAACTTTCATCAGTTTATCTTTTCTGTGTCTAAGAACTATGGTATGCAACCTTTCACTAACTGGACTATTGGTGGCCAATAAAAAAACTGAATAAAAATAGATCTAAAAAAAACATCAATTATTTTTCCTAGTCTAATTACTATGTAACGCTTTAAAGTACTACCTAAAATTGAAAACGCCTGAACATAGAGTTCACGTTGCTGCTCAGCAGGTTATGAACCCGACTAGTACCCATGAGGATGCTGGCCTTGCTCAGTGAGTTAAGAATCCAGCATTGCCCTGAATTTGGGGTAAGTCACAGATGCAGCTCAGAACTGGCATTGCTGTGGCCATGGCACAGGCTGGCAGCTGCAGCTTGGATTCAACCCCTATCTTGGGAACATCAATATGCCATTGGTGTGGCCCTAAAAAACAAAGAAAAAAAAGGGGGGACCCGAACACAAACAGACCTTGTTGAGAATTCAGTTCATCAGAATAATGGAAGATTAAGAATCACAGAATTGATATATCACATTGACTACAACAGTTATGGAAATAATATTTTTCAGAGATACTTCTATGTAATCACTCCTCCAGCATTATTACTTGATGTAGAAACCTGCTCAATAACCTTAGTTAAAAAGAAGGTTTAAAAAAAACTTTCAAACCCATAGAACAAAATAGTTCCAGCCTCATTCAAAGATCAAAGTGAAAGATAGTATTAGGGCTGGAAAATACCTATAATAGAGTAGCCTGACTTTTCATGATATTAAGCAGAAATCCACAATTAATCAACAATATCTAGGTGGGACAGGACTGATATTAATAAAATTTTTAAGTCTGATCAACATTAGTCACAAATACTAACTTGATGTGATATAAAAAACAACCCATAAGATGTTTAAAGTGCATTTTGGAAGGTAAGCCAAAAAGAACTAATGGGAAAAGGTAGGTCTTACATTTCTTAAGAAACAATTAGCTAAATAAACCCTATTCATTTATTTTTTATTAATCCATAAATTCAAAAACCTTTAGATTTTAAGATTTGCTCTGTAGCATAAATTTGAAATTTATGTCCTCAATACAGAATGAAGTCTTTCCTTTCCTTTCATTCCTTTATCAGGCTGCAGATTCAGTCACAACATAAAGGCAAGCCTGAAATCCATATTAGAACAAGTTTTCTTGCAAGGACTCCAATGTCTTTTGGTTTTGGCCTGGCTGGAAAACCACAAGAATAGCCTTGCGTGCAAAATTCTGGCTTAGCCCAGGAAACTCAGAGGCACATAAAAACTATTCTCAACTACCAAACTTTGCTCAATCCTCTGCTGAGGTTAAGTTTGGTGGGAGGGATAAGAATGGACAAGCCAAGTTGTTAGTTCCAAACCAATCACTAGTATCTAGCATGCTGTTAGGCCAAACGCTATTGGCAACAGCAAACATCATTTGTCCAGGAAAAATCTGATCATATGATAAAAGCTGGAATTTATGAGAATCCTTGTTCAATCAAATAACTAAAACTATAAATTTATCGCATATCTTTGGGTCAACAAAACAGTAGAATTTTTTTAAAAAAGATATATGACAGATCTAACGTATCTTCATTTTTACTTATCCCCTTTTTGAACAAAAAGTTAGCAATCTCTAAGCAGGGCAAAACATCAAAAGAAGAGAAAAAGTTGTTTCCCCCTCCCTGGAGCAGAACTTTATACAATAAAAGAATTCTACACCCTGGGAAAAACTGGCCTCCAAAATGTATTATGTTCTCCCTTATAAAAGAGTACAAACAACTTAAGAGTTCAAATAAAATACTAGCAAGTAGATGCTTTTGAAAAATGGAATACAGCAGGCATGTGATAGTCTAAGCTGGCATTTGACATATGTTATATTGTTAACATTCAAAGCCATCCTTACCAAAGGGACTTAAAGCATATGTAACTTTTGAGAAATGCAGAGTGAACCAACACTCTCAATAAAGCCAAGCTTGGTCAAAATCAGAAATAAATGTATCAAGACTTTAATCAAGATAATTTCCAAACAATTTAACTTTACGTAGCAATTTCTGCATCATTTTTCACTATGAGCAGCAGAAAATTTGTGTGCCTAATAAGTTAAAATTCTAGTGTATCTGCTTCAATATTGTGATACTTACACATAAAAGAAAAACATCGTAAAATCATCATCTTCATAGAATGTTCTAATTCTTTAGAAAAGAATCTGCCTATACCTTGCTTTCTCATTAAAAGAGTCAAGTGTTGAAAAGCACTAATCATGTGTCTACCACTCATTGGTTTTTGGCATTTGGGTTGTAATACACCAACTTAAAGATCATCAATTCAGTCAAGCTTGAGAAACAAAGACCATAAAAACAAAATGGGTATGGTCCATATGCCTGCCTACTTTGGTGGAAAGCACTGAGTTTTGTCAGTGTACTCCACCTGACCAAAAGCATGCACTCAAAACACGAGAGTGAGAAAAGAAAGCTTTAGAGCCTAAGAGGAAGGTATGAACACCCTTCTAGCTTCAAGATGAATGTGATGGCCAGGAACAAATTCCTGTATCAACAAAAAACTGACACAAAAAATATTTACCTTAGGTACCTACAAAAGGGCCAAGAAACATATAATATACCTTAAATCTTTATAGTTATAATTTATTTGGTGTTTGCATATAAATATTAAGCCAAAATGCATTTCCCTTTTTTGCCTTTTTTAGGCTAATTTTCTAACCCCCTTTTTTGCTAATCTATTAACTACATCAAATTCAAAGTTTTAACGTCCCCTATCTGCAATGATTTGAAGCATGTCTAAATTCGTTAAGTTTAAACAATAAAAACAGCAGGGTGTCATTTAACTTGAAAAGTAAACAAGCTGAGCCAGAACCAAGAAAATAACTTGTAACTTCAGAATGAAATAAAAATTTAGTATACAAGAGTTTTAAAAGGGAGAGCTCCTTTTCTAACTGACCTTTTTAAAGCAAACACCCTATTAAAGAGAGAAGGGATCTTCTGTCATTGCCTTGAAAAGAAGATGCTGTATATAGTAACAAAACAAAAATATTAACCAAAAAAATACGTTATTTGTGCCAAACTGGAAGTTTGATAAACTGGACTCAAAGTTAAATAAAATAAAAACAACATGTTATACTTAATTTCTTGAATACTTTCCACTCACTGTTAGAGCATGTTAGCAAAAGCTCCAGCTTTGAACTTTTACACACTGAGTCGATCAGTACTTCCTTTGGAAAATTCTTCTCAAAAGTTCTTTAGTATAGCAACACATTTTAAGAATGTGTCAACATCTAAAATGGTTTTATCTCAAGTCCTTATATACAGTGTATTAAATGAATAAATGTATACAGAGACACTTCTGAAAAGAAAAACAAACACATCTGTGCAAGAAATGGAGATAGTGGGACACCTCTTTAAAAGACAAGCCATCATATTCCCTAAATTACAAAATTATACTTATTTCACAAATACGCCTGTACTTTTTCCATGTATAATCTTCTTTGATAGTTCCTCTGTGCTACCATACTAACACTCCACTACAAAGAATTTTTTTCTTACTATGATCACTCATACCACACGAAGGAAAACAAGATGTAAGTTTAAAAAAATCTCAGTGTGGGATAAATCCTATTTTCTCAGTTACACCTAAAATTTTCGCTTCTTTTGCAATTTTCAAAAACAAAGGAATGGGAATAACTTATACACATCACTTTATAAAATAAACAACTAACAAGAACCTACTGTATAGCATAGGGAAATCCACGCAATAGTTTGTAATTACCTATGTGGGAAAAAAGAATGATATATGTATAACTGATTCATTTTGCTGTACACTTGAAATTACTACAACATTGTAAGTCAACTGTACTCCAATAAAATCAAAAGAAGAAGAAAAAAAAAAACACAGAGCAGTCTATCCAACAGTCAATTAGATTTGTTAGAGTATCTTTGATTTTTCTCATATGGAAACATTCCCAGAGATTTCAACGTAAACACACACAGACACACACACAGTCTCACACACATTTTGGCAGATTCAATATTAAATAATAAAAATGGTGAAGAATGGCAACAGGCTGAAAAAGAATATGAAGGGATATATTCCACAGGCAAATAAAAATGAAGGAATAAGATGATTAATCTTCTAGAACGTCAAAGAAAATACACCTACACCCTACATACATGAACTGATTTAGAATTTCCAAAGAAGAAACCAGCTCTGACATATGAATTTTTTTTAAAATAACCCAATTAATTTATTCTCTACTGCACAAGTTGAGAACCAAGGGGTTAAGATACCCTGATCAATGACAACTATTGAGAGCATTAAAAGCAAAATAGCATCATGCTAATACAGCTGCTCATTATCTTTTAAAAAAAAAAAGGTACTCTATATCATGGATAGTAATCTTTCATAGGAAAAAAAATGTAGACATTAAAAACTGTTAAGTCTGAGCCAGCATATATACTGGAAAATGACAATTTCAAGACAAAACCCAACTAAACAAGTAAAGGAAAATTCCTATGTTGCTTGCAGTAAACAAGCTTAGATGTGGCATACTCCTATGGAAAGCCTTCCAAGATCTACAGTTACTTTACTGTTGTTAATTATCAGGACAAAGGATTTTTAAAATCATGACATGAAAGAAAAAAAAACAAAATTAAGTAAATATTTTAGGAAAAGTCGGCATATGCAGCACATTAGGTTAGTTTTAGCTTTGTTTTCTTCTGCACTTTAGCAGAATTTCACGTCCTTTTCATCAATCTGGAGCAAGCTATTTACTTTCTAAGTAAACTAAAGAACGCTGACTTTTCAACAGAAATCCAGGAATATGAAGGGCTGGACCATGATGTCTTTTCCTTAACTAGGTATTTCTGAAAAGATTCAAACAAGAATCCACATGGTATAATTCTGAGAAGTAAACTAATTAATACTTGCTGGCATGAGAACATTAATGCATTGAATGCTATGTTAGAAAACTGATATATGGAGTGTAATAATGATGACTAGCTATTATTTATTAACAGCTTTATTACCAGCCATGCAACATTCATTAACTCAGTGGATCCTCACAATACTCCTATGAAAAGGTTCTGTTGTTTATTCCTTCATTTAATTATGAGTAAACTATAATTTATATGTAAGAAACTTGTCAAAGTGACACTACTAGCAAGTACCAAAGCTGGGGCTTAGATCCAGGTCTGTCTGATCTCAAAACAATCAATCAGCTCTACTAATAAAAGTTCTTAGCATTCCCAGAGTAGAAATTTTTACAGAGATGTAGCATTTCTTTAGGAATGTATAGAATAAAGGTGTATAAAATATTATATACCATTATTAAAGGCAGAGAAAGATAAGAATATTAGTACATAATACATAATAATAGCATGAAAAATCTCTAGATATTTAAAGTTGTTTAAATATGGGGTTGGGCTGCAGATTTTCTTTGCCCAACTTCTACAGTGGATGATTTGAAGTTGCATGAATAAAGAATTACTAAAAAGACTTGAATTCCAATTTGATGAGAACAGTTCATTCCTTAAACACAGACTAATTCAAGGTGAATTGGAATGTTCAGTTTCTTATAAAAAGTTTAAGTTATAACATAGAATATCTTTATTTTTAAATCAGAAGCTGCTAATCACATCGTTTAGGAGTTTTAAAATGTGCTATTTCATTTGAATGGTGTGAGGTACACAAGCTATGCTAACCAAAATGTACTAGAACTTTATAAAGTTTTTAAAAGAAATCTAATTACCAATGTCAAGACTAGCAATCAGATTCTTAAACTTTAATATTTGAAGCCATGATTGTTCACTGAAAAATAGAATAAAACAGAATATACTCTAAAATTCATAAGAAGTACACTGTCAAAATTTACTCACACAAAGAAGAGTCTACATTTTAGAAAAGCACTGGAAAAAGAAATCAGCAACAATCTTGTCTTGATCTAAGATAAGATGATGTAAACAAATCTTTTAAGTCTTTGCAATACCGTGAGAACAAAGAGTGTCATGATTCCTGGATATTCACCCAATCCCAGGATAAGCATTTTTTAAAGGAAGAACATATGTAATGGAGTAACTATTATTTTAATATGGAATAAAAGAAATAAAGGGGGGGGGAACGCTTCTGTTAGGGCCTGGAGAAACCTCTACCCCAGACAGATATCTTTTAAGTAGATTAAATTAGCACACGCGTGCGCGCGCACACAGACATACTCATTCAAGGACTCAAAACAAACTGAGCAGCATTTATTCAACAAAATGTACAGGAACGTGGTAAGAAGAGTGGACGTCTATAATAACTCAGCTGAGGAAATCACCCATCCACCCACAGCTTAGCCTTGCAGAAGAACTGTTTCAGGCTCAGCAGCCAAATGACAGTTCCCTTCACTCCAAACCTATTAGCGTAAAAGATCATTCCTCGTAATTTTGGCAGTCAGAAAACATTAACAGATCCTATTTTCCACAGCTCCAAGATGCAGAAGGCTTATATCATGTGCATAGGGCAGCTGGTAATGAATGCAATCCTCCTTTCCTGCAAAGCTCTGTATTGCAGGAGAATTGCTCAGTTCGTCTCAGAAGTTAAGTTCTGGTTCCTATCACCTCTAAATTTCTAAAGCAGAAGACCTATTCCAGATATACTCAACAGCTATAAACACTGGTTGATCCCATCCTTTTGAACCCTATATTGCAGATGATCTGTCTGAGCGATGGTAGCAGCCATGTGTCAGGTTAGTACCTACCCTTCTTCCCCTCATACATAGCTCCAGCTCCAAAAGGAGGATCTGGGTATGGCCCAACAAATCAGATTAACCATCCTACTCTTCTCATGCCTATGCATGGTGCAGAGGTTCTATGGTGGGCAACTGTTACAACAAGACACAAAGGCTGGCACACAAATTGTCCCTGTCAATAAAGATGGAATCAAACCATGGATCAATAGACACTCTAGGGCACTGTCAAAACCAACAAAGCCAACAGCTAGAAATTTATAGAAACTAACAGCTAGATATGATAAAATACAGACAAGTCAGAAGCACGAAGAAAAGAACAACAAGAGAGACAGTCAAAAAGAACACCGCTTTCTGGAATTCCTGCTGTGACACAGTGGAAAAGAATCCGACTAGTATTCATAAGGAGGTGGGTTCAATCCCTGGCCTTGCTCAGATATGGCTTGGATCCAAGTTGCTGAGGCTGTGGATGTGGCTGGCAGCTGCTGCTCCAATTTGACCCCTAGTGTGGGAACTTCCACAAGCCTCGGGTGTGGCCCTAAAAAGCAAAAAAAGAAGAAAAAAAGCATGACTTTCTGGTAATCAGAAAGAATACGAACATGTAAATTTTGCTCTTAGAGCAAAATCATAGGCTGCCCAGTTCAAGAAAAACAGACTTCACTAAAAACTCAACAAACAAAACAAGTCCCCTGAGGGTTTGGGACAAGGACACAAAGTTGCTACAATATATTATCTACAACGTATGGCTAAAAAAAATTCTAGACATGGAAAGAAATATGAAATTGTGTCCTATACACAGGGAAAACAGGAATCAAAAGAAACGGCCTTTGACAAGGCTGAGATGTTAGATTTAGCAGAAAAAGATTTCAAAGTACCAATTATAAAAATGTTCAAAAAAGTAAAGAAAACCATGCTTAAGGAAAAACATTATAGCATCTCATAAAATACAAATATCAATAAAGAGGTAAAACTTATGCAAAGAGAAACAGAAAGAAATTCTAGCATGGAAAAGTAAAAACAAAAATGAAAATTCCACAGTTTCTAATGCTACATTTGAGTTAGAAGAATCAGTATATTTGAAGAATATCAATAAAGACTATGAAATCTGAAAAACAGTTTAAATTATGAAGAAAAATGAATAGAAGCTTAGAAAAATGTGATATACCACTAAGCAGACCAACATGTACATAATTGGAAGTAACACAAAGATAGAACACAGCGAAAGGAGGAAAAAAAATATTTGAATGAAATAGTGGCTGAATATTGTCCCAAAGTGATGAAAAACAATTCACACATAAATTCAACAACTTTTACAAAAGACAGACTAAAAGAGGTATATACCCAGACACACTATGGTCAAAATGCCAAAAACAGAGATAATTTTAAAAATAGTAGAAAATGACTCATCACAATCTCAAAAAGCTTAACAGCTTACCTCTCATCAGAAACAATGAAAACTACTGTGAGTTACCACCTCATACCAGTAAGAATGGCCATCATTAACAAGCCAACAAATAACAAATGATGGAGAGGGTGTGGAGAAAAGGGAATCCTCCTATACTGTTGGTGGGAATGTAAATTGGTACAACCACTATGGAAAATAGTATGGAGGTACCTCAGAAAACAAAATATAAAACTACCACATGACCCAGCAATCCCACTCTTATGCATATATCTGGACAAAACTTCCCTTGAAAAAAATTCATGCACCTGTATGTTCATTGCAGCACTATCCACAACAGCCAAGACATGGAAACAACCGCAACGTCAATCGACAGATGATTAAGAAGATGTGGTATTTATACACTATGGAATATTACTCAGCCATAAAAAAGAACAAAATTATGCCATTTACAGCAATATGGATGGAACTAGAGACTCTCATACTAAGTGAAATAAGTCAGAAAGACATATACCATATGATAACATGTGTATCCGGAATGTAATACACAGCACAAATGAACCTTTCCACAGAAAATAAACTCATGGACTTGGAAAACAGACCTGTGGTTGTGAAGGGGGGTGGAGTGGGATGGACTGGGAGTTTGGGGTTAATTGAGGCAAACTATTCATTTGGAATAGATAAGCAATGAGATCCTGCCGTAAAGCACAGGGAAGTATATCTAGTCACTTGTGATGGAGCATGATGGAGGGTAAAGTGAGAAAAAGTATATGTATATGTATGACTGGGTCACTTTGCTGTACAGCAAAAACTGACAGGACACTGTAAATCAACTATTATGGAAAAATAAAAATCACAGAAAATAAATAAAATTAAAAAAAGAAAACAATGAAGAGAGGCAATGGGAAGTACTTTTTCCTTTACATACATAAAAACCATATCAATGTTATAACTTTTGAATTAAAGCAAACATAATTTAAGAAAATGTAAAAAGAGAAAGTGTATTGTTTTTAACCCATATTTTTATTCTTTCCTTTGTTCTTTCCTAACGTTCTAAAATTCTTTATCATTTCCTTTTGTTCAGATTACTTCCTTAGCCATTCTTTTAGGGTAGGTTTTCTAAGGCAAAATTCTCTTTGTTTTCCTTCAACTAAGAACATCTTGATTTCCTTCCTTAATTCCATATGTACCTTTACACTGGACGTAGAAATCTGGGTTGAGAGCTATTTTCTTTCATCACTTGTCCCATTTCCTTCTGGACTCCATGGTTTCTGAGAAAATATTCACTGTCAATCTAAGAGTTTCTTTAATAAAATGTCATCCTTTTCTGTCTTCTTTCACAATTTTTTTCTTTAGTTTTCAGAAATCTGACTATGATAGGCATATTAACAAGGGTATTTAGAGAAATGGAAACAATAGGAATGTGTGTACATACAGAGAAAGAGGGACTTATTTTAAGGAACTGACATACAATTATGAAGGCTGGCAAATTCAATACTTACAGGGTGGGCTGGCAGACTGAAGGCGCAGTGAAGGGTCAAGGTTATAGTTTAAGTCTAAAGGCTATCTACCAGCAACATACCTTCTTGTTCAGGGTAAGTCAGTATCTGTACCATTAAAACCTTCTCCTGACAGGATGTCGGCCACCCATTGCAGAGAGAATATGATGTACTCAAAAGTCCAAAGAATTAAATATTGTCCAAAACATACCTTTACAAAAGCATCCAGAATAATATTTGATGAAATATCTAGGTCCTGCAAAATTTACATAAAATTTACCACTATTATGGGTCTTGAGGTGAACTTTGTTTGCAGGGAATGGTTAGTATCATGTTTAGAGTTCAGCTTTGTAAATATGAAGTTGTAGTTCTCTTGACAAATCTGAGAAATTTTCAGCTGCTATTTCTTTGAATAATTTTTCAGCTCTACTCTCCCTCCTCTCTTTCCAGGATTCTGATGACATAAATTTTAAGTCCTTTTAGTAAGACCTGAATTTAGGGACCTGTAATTCTACAGGTCCCTAAATCCCTATTCATTTTTTTTCAGTCTGTTTTTCCTGTATTGTTCAAATTGGGTGATTTCTATTGCTCTGTTTTCAAGTTCACTGATTCTTTCCTGTTTCTCCATTTTGCTATTGAGGTTATACACTGAGTTTTTTATTTCGGTTATTTTATTTTTTAGTTCTAAATACTGTTGGGTTCTTCATTATTATGTTAAGAATTTCTGTTCTTTTGATGAGATATTCTGTTTTTTCATTTGTTTAAAGCATGTTCATAATCACTTAAAATATTTTTATGATGGACACTTTATAATCCTTGTCAGATAATTTCTAACATTGATGTCAGCTCAGTGTTGACTTCTGTTGTCTTTTTTCACACAACATGAGATTTTCTTTGTTCTTGGTGTAGGTAGTGATTTTCAGTTGAAATCTGGATATGTTAAAGCTTGTTTTAATAGACTTTCTTTTGATATGACATCAGTCCAGCAGGGAAAGCGGAACAGTCAGGTACAACAGAAGTCCAGGTCCCTGACTCATCCTCTACTGACACCCAGGGCTGAAGAAATAAGGATCCATCATTGCTGAACAAAGTTGAGAGTTCAACTTCCCAGTAGCCCCTCACTGATATCACTCTAACTGGGATGAATAAGGGTGCTCTCTTACTGTTCCCCAAATGGCCACCACTGACATTGCAGGGGACTGACCTTACCAGCACTCAGCAGTAATTAAAGTCCTGACTCTCTACTAAGCATCCATTGATACCTTACCAGGGGCCAGGGGCTGGGGGGGGTGGTTCTCATTACCATAAGGGATGGATGGAAGTCCAGGCTTCCTGTAGGACACTCATTCAGGAAAACCTATTCTGACACTCATTCAGGAAAGAACTTACTCCCAGTGGGACTTAAAGTCCTGGTTCCTCAGTCAGCCTTCTTTGACCCCACCCCAGTGAAGAAGAGGATACCTCATTGCAGACAGGTGAAGGTGGAAGTTTAGGCTACATTCCAGACTTTGCTGGCAGGGTAGGGGTGGGGCTAGTTTGTACTATGGTGTTTGCTGGGATTAGAAAGGTTAGTATCTAACAGTTTTTTGTCTTAGCTGATGAAAGCTCTCCTCATCTTTTAGACAGAGAAGGAGGCTTTTCTTGGAGTCTATTGTCTGTTCCCATTTGATATTTCTGGGCTGCTCATTTCTCTGGTACCTTGTCTAGTGCAAATGAGGAAGAAAAAACAAACAAAAGAAACAACCACAGAACGCAGCATTAAGTAGTTACTTGGATTCAGAGTCCCTAGCCACTCTGTCTTCCTCTAGCTCTCAGAATCTTATGTCTTCTATATATAATATCCGGGGATTTTTTTAAAGCTATACTTGGAAGAACAGAAAAAAAATATCTACTTTACATTCCTGGAAGGCAGAGGTTAATGCAAAAATAATACACCTTCCTATGCATTATTTTTTAGGATTTTGTCATTTTTTTAACTTTATGTAAAACCATTTCATTTTATATTTTTATTTTATTTATGTATTAAATGAATAAAATTTTTATCTTATTTATTTGGTATTTTTCACTATCTTTTCTAGTAAAATATTTTTTCAGACCCCTCAACAACATCTCAATTCAGTTTGAAGCAGAAAGAAAAGTGACTGATCACATTTAGTACAGGGTAATAAGAAGAATGTAAGATCTCTCAAAGTTAGGAATGGTGTTAGGAAGGTGGCAGATTTTTGCAGTCCACTTGCATATTTGAGTAAATACCTACATGCGTAGGAGAGTCAAAGTATGAAGCCCTGAAAAACCAAAGGATTAAGGAAAGTTATGGCTTCAGGTTCCTTACTTCCTATCTTTGGTGTGCACAGGTGAGTGGATATAGAATACATATTCCACTGGACCAAGAATTTTTATTTTGTTCAGTGCTATTATCTATGACAATTCTTAACATAAAGAAAAAGTCAACAACATTTCTTAAAGTAGGGAATGAATAAATGCATAGAATGTGCACATAATTTCTGTTAGCAAGAGTAATGAAAAGTTGTATTTTGGTTTGTTTTTGAGTTACCTAGTGATTAATGAGTCATCCGTGGGAATGTTTATATGCTTTAAAAAACAAAAATATTTTTAAAGGTATTAATAAAAACTAACTTACTGTCTAAAAAAGAGACGCAAAATAAAATGAGTACATGAGATTTTTACGCATGAATTTAGAGTGGAAAAAAGTTATTCCTTTCCTTGTTCCATAAGGGACAACATATCATCAACAATTATGTTATAAAGACATCAAGAAAACATTATTTATTTTTCTCATCTAAATTACTTGATTTTTTACATATTGTTACAAAGTTGATTGTCAGTATGTTTCTAGATACTTTAGTTGTAAAATTTTACACAATAATTAACGTATCACATGTACTCCTCCTAAGAGTATTATGTATATCTTGGTGCAAAATGTGAAGCTCATCAATAAATCAACATGGAAAGCTATATAAGAATATTTACACCAAAGTTCCCTACTATATGAGAATTTATATAGTTTGTATATTAAATGACTGCAAGTATACTATGATAATTTAAATATAACTCTGTAGGATACTTGATCTGATTCTTAATCCTTTCAAGCAAATCATAAAATGCTTCAAATTTTTAAACTCTGAGTGGATGTCAAATAATGATACTAGGCAAAGAAGAGATAAAATGAGTAGTTCTCAACTAAGTTTCTTCAAAATACAATTTGCAAAATATATTTATGAAGTTTTTACACATGCCTTTTTTTTTTTTTTCATTAACTGTGCCACAGCACACAGAAATTCTCAGGCCAGAACCCGATCCACTGCAATGATAATGCCGGATCCTTAACCCCCTGAGCAACCAGGGAACTCAAACATAGTTTTTAAATGCATTAGTTGAAAGTAACACACAATAAACATTTTTTCATCAAAGGAAATACGGGGAGCTAGAACCACAAAACTTTTTGAATATCAAAATACTGACCTTTCCAGAAAAATATACACAATCTTAGTATTTTCAAAACATTTAATTTAGAATTCATAAATAAAAATAAATAAAATACAAATTTATCTAAGAATATATCATTTAAAATGCCAGAAGAGGAGTTATCATTGTGGCTCAGTGGAAATGAATCTGACTAGCACCCATGAGGACACAGGTTTGATCCCTGGCCTTGCTCAGTGGGTTAAGGATCTAGCATTGCCATGAGCTCTGGTGTAGGTCGCAGACACAGCATGGATCCCGTGTTGCTGTGGCTGTGGTGTAGACCAGCAGCTACAGCTCTGATTTGACCCCCAGCCTGGGAACCTCCATATGCCACAGATGCGGCCCTAAAAAAACAAAAAAATAAAATGTGAAAAGAATTAGGTATATTCCAATATTTTAATTCTTCCCACCCTTAGCCTTAGAAATAGAAAAGAAGATGGTTCTAAACAGATCCTATACATTTCCCCAACTCAATAGTGCTGTAAAGCTGGTTTATATTAGTAGAATTCAAATTCATGTCATAAAAGAGAGCCAATAATTACAGCTGTAAAAACCGTTTTTTAATAACCTTCTCAATGATGGCAAGTTTCTATATTGGGTATGGTAGACATGTCCCAAGACATATCTACCACTACCAGACCATTTTAATACCTTGGATTTTTTTCTTTCTTTTTTTTTAAAGCCCTTTTCTTCCTTCTTCTTCCCCTTTTTTTTTTTTTTTTTGGCCGCAGCTGCAGCATATGGAATTCCCAGACCAGGGATCAGATCCGAGCCGCAGCTGGGACCTACACTGCAGCTGCAGTAATGCTGGATCCTTTAACCAACTGTACTGGGCCAGGGATCAAACCTGAGTCCTCATGCTGCAGAGATACCGCTGATCCCACTGTGCCACAGCAGGAACTCCAAAAAAGCCCTTTTAACTTAAATTAACTCTGGATCTACTTCTTTTTCTATTTTTGCCAAAATGACTTGAGACAGGAAGCCTTTTAACATTACATTACCAGCTAATGAAAAGGACATTAATTTATTATGTCTAGGGATGAAGTTGAATCAATAAAAAATTTCTCTATGCCACATGTGGTAGAAGGATTTTTTTTTATCATTTAGCATAATAATTTACAATCAAAAAGTAAATTAAATGCCTACTTATACAGGTAGAGTTAAATGAATTATGGTATGTGTATGTGTATAAATATATATACGGTGGAATACTATAGAACAAAAAGGATAAGTTTATATGTGGCTGACATGAAAATATATAAATACATAAACTATATTTAATATAATGTATTATTTACATTAATTATTTATATATTTATAATATGTAAGAATATAAATATATAAATACATATGAAAGAATAGATGAGTAAAATAACATTTTTCTAAAAGCAAATTAAAATTATACAGCACAATATGAGTATATATGTGTGTGTATATATACATATATACATAGACAGGTACATATATCTATATGTACATATATATGTATAAATATGAAGGAAAACTGCTAGAAGGATGCACAGCGAACTGTTAACACTGGTTACTTCTGGGGAGAACTGGTGAATCCGATTTCAGTAACAATGTATCCTTCAATTATGTGGAGGAAAAAAATGATCTAGTATGAAATTTAGGAGGAAAACTATTTTTGATTAAACTCTCAATCTGCTTTAAATGATTAAGCTTATGTAGGCATAGAATCAAAGACTAATACTGGGTATATCACTGATACTGACATTTATCATAATTTCTACTATCATTTAAATGTAAACCAAATCTATTTTATCTGCTTAAGAAAAAAAGTGTGACAATGTTTTTCAGATTTACATCATGCCTGTTTTTTTTTATAAAAAGGTGAAACCAGGAGTGCCTGCTGTGGCTCAGCCATAATGAAACAGACGAGTAACCGTGAGGATGCAGGTTCAATCCCTGGCCTCACTCAGTGGGCTAAGGATCCAGTGTTGCCACAAGCTGTGGTATAGGTCACAAGTGGCTCGGAACTGTCATTGCTGTGGCTGTGGCATAGGCTGGTAGCTGTAGCTCCAATTCGACCCCTAGCCTGAAAACTTCCATATGCAGCAGGAGTGGCTCTAAAGAACAAACAAACAAAAAAGGCGAAACCTTAGTAAAAACAAAAAAGCTAATCTAGCAATTAATTCTATGGTATTTTGTTTTTTAACTTCAACTGCCAATCCTGTGTTCTCAAATATTCTATTATGTTTTCAAATATAGAGAAACATCTAGCATTACCTTTGTAATCAATCAAGTATGCTTTCAAAGAACACTTACAGATCAAATGAAAGGAAATCTATACCAATATAAGATTATACTACAACTCCAAAATTTGTACATGTTTGCTTATGTCTATATGTGTAACTTTTTTTTTTTAACTAAAGTTTGTCTAAGTTTAAAAGGACAAAGAAAACAAACTCTCAAATCTCTACCTTATATTCATCCACAATAATGCTGAGGGCTTCATGACCCGCTTTCCTCATGTCTTCCAATTCTTGTTTATGCTTTTCCTGAAAGAAAATAAGAAACTAAGCCATGATTTGTTCTTCCGTTTACGCAATAATTAAACCACTGACTTTTGCATCTAGAAGTGATTGAGTGGTTTGTAGCACACCAATGCTGCAGCTGGAAAACAGAGAAAAGGTTGTTTTTTGTTTGTTTGTTTTTTAGAGTTGCGCCCATGGCATATGGAGGTTCCCACGCTAGGGGTCGAATTGGAGCTGTAGCCACTGGCCTACACCACAGTGACAGCAATGCCACATCAGAGCTGCATCTGCGACCTACACCACAGCTCAGTGTGACACCGGTTCCTTAAATCACTGAGCCATGGATGCCATGGATGGAACCCACATCCTTATAGATGCTAGTCAAATTCGTTTCCATTGAGCCAGGACAGGAACTCCAAGAAAAGCTATTTTTTAAAAACAAGTTCTGTTTAAAAGCATTCTGGAGAGCTATAGTAATGAGAAATTAAAGGAAAACAGTAACTGAGAAAGGAAAACCATGTTCAGAGGTAAGGCAATGGTGTTATCCCTTGCAAAACTTGGCAATTCTGGACCTGGATCAAGAGATGGAGGCCCTGTGTTATTTCAACAAGCCAGGGCCTCTTTTTGTTTTTTTAATTATTTCTCCAATAATACCTATACATCTATAGATTAATATATAATAAAGTTTGAGAACCACAGGATTAAGGTAATCAACTCCCCCACTCTACCTTCCTAGGAAGGGTGAGGCTTTAGAGAATGTTAACACCTACAGAGTCTTTCCAGTTTTCAAACAGTGTACAGAAGGATCAGAGATGATAGCAGACAAAACCAAATAAATATAAAACAGAAAAGACAAAACAAATAGACCCACGGGTGATTCAGATATTAGTTATCAAAGACTTTAAAATATGTATGAATAACAAATACATTCGAGAAAATAATAAATACATTCTCCATTTCTTATGGAGAAAATGGAAAGATAATTGTCATCAGTGAGCAGGAATTCATAAAACAAATTCTACAACTAAGTTAAATTTATTATTAATAATGCAATAGATGAGGTAAATAGTAGGTGAAACAGCAGAAAGCAAGATTAGAGAACTAAAAGACAGTGGAAAAAAATAAAAAAGGACTGTAGCAAAAAGAAAATGATGGAAAATATTTTAAAAATCTTTAAAAAGACATGGGACAGAGTAAAAAGATGAAGTAGACATGCAACAGAAGAAGCATTAAAAAAATCATCCAAAGAAAGAGGAAAAAAATGAAATTTAGCAAGATGGCATAAATAAAGTGATGAAGAAAAATTAAAAAACACCAACATTATATATGAACTCAGATTATATAACCTACAGATATTTCTAATAAACAACAAGATATCATTAAGTGTTAGAGTAATAAAAATGAAATTTTTGATAAAATGAAAAATCTAGGAAAAAATACAACAATGAAACAAAGAAGATGAAATAAAAAAATCTGAATAGTCCTTTATGTGCTTTCAAAAAATTAAACCTGTATTATTTAAAAAAACAAAATAAAAATTTTGACTAAGGTATCCCTAAGCCCAGATGAATTAACAGGCTAATTTTAATAAATATTTATGAAACAAGGAACTGAGATCTTCCAGAGAACAGAAAAAGAGGTACTATTTCCCTACATATTTTATTTTACTAAGACAGCATATCCGTCACTCAAAAATCTGCAAAGATATTTAGAAGAAAATAAAATTCTGAACCAATTTTTTTTTATGAAAACAGAAACTAAAATTCTAAACAAAATATTAGCAAATACTATCTAGCAATACATAAATAATACATCTTAACCGAGTGCAAGTGATTAAAGAATGTCAGGTTGGTAGAAGTTATGTACACCATTCATTTCAAGTTTGAAGCACAAAACCTCCCACACAGTCCTCCACTTGTTCCCTTTCTTCCTCTATTTGCTTGCTGGATGTCAGTGGGCCAAGATGACAATTAAAGCCATGGGCTGCCAACAGCAGCAGGGCCTCTGTCTGCCTGGGAAACTGAATGACTTCAAGGAATGACTGCACCATCACTTCAGTAGAGTTGGAGAGAAAAATTAACCATAAATATAGTTAAAAGATAAAAGATAATGCCAATAATTCTTCTTCATTTACTGCTACCACTGTGTCATTTATCAACTCCCCTTGTTTATTATACATTAAGGATTCAACAGGTTCTATTTCATTATCAACATCCAATTGTACTTTCCAGTATATTGCTTTATGTATCGTATTTTGGCTAAATCACTATTTCCCAAAATAGCCTAAACATAAAGGACTAATGAGGGCACTTTTTATAAACACTGATTTTTGTTAGTTATAATTATCAATCTATGGCTCATGGCAACGATGTTTTTAAAATCATTTTCCAGTTTTTGTGAGAGTTGTTTTAGTAAAAACTAATACAGCAGCTAAATCCAATAACCTGGGAAAGTAAGCTGATACAATGTTATACTAAAAACACACAAATAAGAGCACCATGACCAACTAACTCATCACTTGGAAACTCCCATTTAGGTCAGGTTATCTCACTAATGGTATATGACTTTTCCATAAAAGAATCTACAAAGGCAAAAGCATCAATTTACATGCGCAATATTAACATAGCTTTTGTTTTCTTACTTTCTTACTTTTTAAGATTTTTTAAAAAGTAAATAGAAATAGGTGTTCCAACATTTTCTTTTCATATGATAATGAATCATCTTAGTTTTTGGAAGGCATATATTCTACCTTGAGAGCAGTGATTTGTAACAAAGTAATAAAACATGCTACACAGTCAAACGAATAGTGAAAATATTAAACCTCCTACAATCCCAGAAGTAAAGAAATATATTGAACTTTACTAAAACCAACATTTTTCAGATTTAACTAATATTTATTTACTTTTCTTTTCTCTCGTAACAATACCTATCACTAACTAAGCTCTTCAGTTACAACTGAAACAGAAACAAAACGTTCAAAAGCCTTTCTAGAGTTAATCAGTCTAAAGCAAAGTAAATTAACCTAGATCGACTAAGTGAAACTGACATACATTTAACTTTTACCAAATTAATTACAAATAAAAGATGAATATGTACCATTTCAATTATAAAGTCTGATCATTCCACAACTACAGTCTTGAATAATGACATGAATAATTTAAAAGTATTGGTGTGCTATTAAAGGCACACATGGAATACAACTTCTTAAGCAACGGAAAAGGTCTTTTCTAATAGACATTTTATAAATTACCAACATATTCTACAACATTATATTTTATTAAAATCGAATTTTTTTAAGTTTTATTTTATTTTATTTTTTTTAATTTTTTTATTCTTAATGGATTTTATTTCAATTATAGGTGTACATAAATCATCACAAGTCAATTTTATAGATTTTGTATCCCAAATCCCCAGTGCATCCCCCCACCCCCCAGATTGTCTTATTTGAAAAACCAAGGTTTTCCAAAGTCTGTGAGTCATTCTCTGTTCTGTAAAAAGGTTCATTGTGTCTTTTTAGTTTCCACATGTAAGCGGTAGCATTGGGTGTTGCTGTCTAATTGTCTGACTGGTTTCACTTTGCATGATAATTTCTAAGTCCATCCATGTTGCTATAAATGTTGGTAATTCGTTCCTTTTAATTCCATTGTGTGTATGTACCATATCTTCCCTATCCACTCTTCTGTCGATGGGCATTTAGGTTGTTTCCATGACCTGGCTATCGAATTTTAACAATTTACCAATGGCTATGTCTTCTTACATAGAAGGAAGAGTAACCTAGTGCTTTGCATAGTGTCTTAGAACGTAAAAGGTATTGACAAATGTTTGTTGGATTAGGCTAAACTTTTAACTTTTTTAATTTTTTATTATAGTTGATTTACAATGTTGCGTCAATTTTTTCTTTAATTTTTTTATTACAGGTAAAAATTGTCATTATTGACATAATGGATTTCTACAATCATTTTATTTTATTTTATTTTTGTCTTTTTGCCTTTTCTAGGGCTGCACCTGTGCATATGGAGGTTCCCAGGCTAGGGGTCTAATCAGAGCTGTAGCCGCCAGCCAATGCCACAGCCATAGCCACAGCTGCATCTGCAATCTACACCACAGCTCACAGCAACGCCAGATCCTTAACCCACTGAGCAAGGTCAGGGATCAAACCTGCAACCTCATGATTCCTAGTCGGATTCATTAGCCACTGAGCCACAAAGAGAACTCCGGATTTCTAGAATCATTTTAGATATCAGAATTAAATTTTGAATATTATATTCAAAATATACTGCATAAAGATTTTTTACATGATGCAGATATTTGGTAATATTAATCATAACTGAATATAAGGACCTCCTGGTGCAATGATAGTGCTTTTGACAGCATCATAACTCAAGGTAGAAAATGTAGACTTGTCAAATAGCAGTTACTGATAACATAAAATTTTCAGAGCCATTATTTTATACCAAAATTTTTTTGTATGCAGTATATTTAGTTCAATCACTTGGTGCCAGACTCTGCCAGGCTCTAGGGATAAAAAGATAATGAAAATATAATAGTATCATATTCTAGTAATGTAGAAGGCTGAGTGATCATTACATAGTAACACAGTGATAATAAGTATGAAATGATTTTGATAATGAAGACAAAAATAAGGTATTATTACTACTGCTAATAGTATTAAATTTGCTGCTACTTTTCAATAGTGAACAAAATCCCTAGACAAAAGATCAGCAAAACCGTAGAAGACTGAACAACACATAAACCAAATGGAAGAAACAAACATCTACAGAATACTCCACCCTAAAACAACAGAATATACATTCTTTTCAAGTAGACATGGAACAATCTCCAGGATAGACTATATGATAGGCCACAAAACATGGAATTAATAAATTTTAAACTACTGAAATCATACAAAGTATGCTCTATAACACAAGGAAATGAAATTTGAAATAATAGTGGGAAACAGAAAATTCACAAATGTGTGGAAGTTAAATAACCAATGAGCCAAAGAAGAAATCACAAGGGAAATTAAACATTTATACCACAAAAATAGAAAAATCTCAAATTAATAACCTTTTACTTTTTGCCTTAAGGATCTAGAAAAAGAAGAGCAAACTAAGCCTAAAGAAAGCATCATGAAGGAAAGAAAAACATTAGAAAGAAAATAAATAAAAGAATAGAAAAACAATAGAGAAAATCAACTAGATAAAAGCTGATTCATTAAAAAAAAAATCAATATTGAAAAATCTTAGATTGACCAAGGGAAAAAAAAAAGAGAAATGACTCAAATTACTAAAATCAAGAATGAAGAAAAGGACTTACTACTGTACCGAAACAAAAATGAGCATATGAATATATTATGAACAACTATATGACAACAAATTAAATAACAGAGTTGCAATGGATAAATTCCTAAATTAAACAAACTATCAAAATTGGCTCAAGAAAAAACAGAAAATCAAACAGACATATAACAAGAGATTGAATCAGTAATCAAAAAATTTTGTACCAAGAAAATCCCTTTTCAAATGACATCAGTGGTGAATTTTAACAAATGCTTAAAAAAAGACTACCACTTAGCTTTTTTCATATTTTTCCAAAAATCAAGATGGGGGAATAAGGCCAGTATTATACTAATCCAAAGCCATGCAAAGATAGCACAGAAAAGGACAAAGCAACGTGTAAGTGAATATAGGTCTGAAATTCCTCAATAAAATAGCAGCAAGCAGAGTCCAACAGTATATCAAAAAGAATATACCCTAGGCCCAAGTGGAATTTATATCAGGAATGCAAAGATAGTTCAACATACAAAAATCAATCCACTTAAAACATCATACTAAAATAACGAGGGGAAAATCTCCACATGATTGTCTTAGTATGCAGAAAAAAAGTGAAAAGATAAATTATACATTTAATATACTCAATAAATGAGAAATAAAAAACAATACCCTCAACCTGATAAAGGATATTTGTGAAAAACCCGCAGCTAACATCACATTATTCATGAAAGACTAAAAGATTTCCCCTAACATCACAAATAAGACAAGGATGTCCACTCTTGCTGCCTCTTTTAAATATTGTACTGAAATTCTAATAAGGGCATTAGGCAAGAAAAATAAATAAAAGGCATCCTTGAAACTATTAGATTAGAAATGAAGTAAAACATCCCTATTTTCAGAAGACATATATACTGTACAAAATTATTAGGTCTAACAAACAAATAACTATTAAATCTAATAGACAAGTTCAACAAAGTTATAAGAAATAAGGTCAACACACAAAAATCTGTTGCATTTCTATATAGTTGCAATGAATAATTCAAATATGAAATAAAGGAGTTCCCACAGTGGCTCAAGGGTTACAATCCTGACTAGTATCCAGGAGGATGCGGGTTCAATCCCTGGCCTTGTTCGGTTGGTTAAGGATCTGGCACTGCCATAAGCTGTGGTGTAGGTCACAGACACAGCTCGGACCCCAGCTGCTGTGGCTGTGGCATAGGCTAGCAGCTGCAGCTCCAATTCAACTCCTAGTCTGGGAACTTCCATATGCTACAGGTGCAGCCCTAAAAAAGAAAAAAAAAAAAAATGAAATAAGTAAACAGTTCTACTTACAATAGCATGCAAAAGGATAGAATACTGAGAAGTAAATTTTGCCAAACAGTGTAAAACTTTAACACTACAAACTACAAAACATTACAGACTCTTAAAAAGTGGAAATATTCTGTGTTCCTGGTTTGGGAAACGTATGTTTAATGTTATTAACCCCAAAATTTATCTATAGAATCAATGCAATCCCTATAAAAATTCTGGTAGCTTTATTTTGCAGAATCAGACAAGATCATTATAAAATTCATACAGAATTGTAAGGAATTATGAGTAGCTAAAACATCTTGAAAAAAAGAGCAAAGTCAGATGACTTATATTTCTCAATTACAAAACTTAGTATAAAGGTCAGTAACCAAAACAGTGTGGTACTTGCATAGGGATAGGAAGTCCAAAGGAAAATATAAATGATGGTCCCCAATAAGCCCATATATCTATAGCCAGCTGATCTGTGACAACAGCAAACAAGTTAATTCAACAGCGAGAGAATAATCTTATCACGAAATGACTATGAGACAACTGGACACACATGCAAAAGAATAAATCCAGAACCCCACTTCATAGGAAAAAAGGAAAAAAAGCAACAACATCAAATTGTACCTTGTATATAACATCTGCTCAATAAATATGTACTGAAATAAAAGAAGAGAGAGAACAGACAAGATTTCAGGGCCAGATATATTGGGAAGTAAGAGAGGTGTTTCATTCTTCCTCAGAGAGACCTTATTCAACATTATAATAAGAATGTTAAAAATGTATTTAAAACCTGGTCTTCAAAAAAGGAGGCTCACATATATGTTTGCTGAATGATTCAATGAGATTATGATCAATGGTCTTTTGCTGATACAAGCCCAGCATACAAATTAATAAACATGTTGGGGGGCATTTCTTTATCTGTTAAATGAGGGAGTTAGAATAAGTCCTTTCTAAGATACACTATTAACTTTCTTAATGCTATTCTACAATAATATATGCTAAAACTAGCAATATCAATCAACCCCCTTTTACTTCGAAGTTACAGATGGTAATCATACAACCACAATATAACAAACAGGCTGACTAGTTACCAAAAGAAAAACACAGTAATAACCAAATAGTTATACATGGCCTGAAATTATTTCAAGAATAAAAATTTATAACCTATCTTCAAAGTAGTCAAAACCAAATTTGAACCACAATGATAGTTTTCTTTCAAAATGTCAAACCCAAAACTATCACTAGAAAGGGAAATTTTAGGAAAATGCCCTCACCTTAAATAAAACCACAGACTTTTCAAACAAAAGAGACTTTAAAAATAAGCTATTCCAATGTATTCATTTGTGTGTGTGTGTATGCTCATTTTAAAAACGAGGAAACTGAAGCCTAATGAGGCCAAGAAATTTGTTCAAGATCACTGAGTTGTCAGTAAAAGCAGGGTGAAGTCATATCTTCTCATAACCAATCAAATGTTTATTAAAAATATCATGTCAAAGAATGAACTATTTGAATATGTTCCAAAGTCATTCTCTAACAGATTTGTTTTCTACATAAAACACAATAAAATACAGAGACTTTCCATTGTGGCTCAGTGGGTTAAGAACCCAACTAGTATCCATGAGTATGTGAGTTTGATCCCTGGCTTCGCTCAGTGGGTTAATGATCCAGCGTTGCCATAAGCAGAGATGTAGATCGCAGATGTGGCTTGGATCTGCTGTTGCTATGGTGTAAGCAGGCAGCTGCAGCTCTGATTCAACCCCTGGCCTAGAAATTTCCATATGCTGCAGGTGCAGCCCTAAAAAGAAGCAAGAAAACAAACAAAAAAATAAACCAAAAAAACTCAATAAAATATAGTTTAACATGTTGTAACTCCTTCTGTGATGAAAATAAGACACAAACTGGTCACTCTTCATAAAGTCTGAAATAGTCTTCATCAATTTATTATTGTCAATCAGAAATTCTGGTCTGGTAAAAATGATGCAAGGTGCTTTTCAAAGGGTGTCAGATGTACATTTTAACAAATTCTCCACTACGCATAATCATTCCAATATCAATTCTTTGCCAAAATTATTAAATATACGGAGGTCTAACATTTTTAGTATGCCTGCAAGGTACTGGTATTGAAAAAAATTATCTGCTAAATAAATACATACATAAATAGGAACTACATAATTAACAGATACAGGTGCTTTCCAGAAAACTGAGAAATTAACTGTTTTTTATTTTAAAATTTCATTTCCCTATCGATGACCAACTTCAATTTAGATATCAATTTATACCTAAAAAAAAAAATTTAAGTCCAAGCTTATGACAAAAACTGATAAACATTTCTCAATTCACATTATATTATTGTTAACCATTGCCAAATCAAGTAGAACCCATACTAACTACTAATAAATTAGTCCATGCCTAGTAACAGGATCTTCTCCAACAAAGATGGTTAAAAGACAACATTTGATTAATGTGTTAGGGATGAATTACTACAAAACTTAGACAAAAGAGAGAAGGAGGAAGGTAGGTAGGAAGGAAGGGATAAAGAGAAGGTGGCAGGGAAGGACAGAAATAGGAAGGAAGGAAACTCCAAGGACCATTCAACCATTCTATTTCGTCTCTCAGAAAGCAGTTGCTTCTCAGTCTCCAAATTCTTTGGCCAAGAGCAAGTCTGAATATAATTAGCAGAACACAATTAACTAGTATAGTCCGAAAAAGGTTTTCTAACACAGGCTTCATCAACCACTTTCTCTGAAGCCACATGATTACATCCCTTTCAAAACAACTAATCAACTCTATTGAATAAGGCAGCCATAAACACCTCCAGATATTCCAAAAGGAAATTTTAAAAGCAAGAAATCAAAATAAAGATAGTGGGAAACATCTAACAAATGCACTAAAATGTTCTGACTGAGAAATGGTATAAAATCCTCCCACTAAAATCTGAAGAATCCAACATACTAGTGTGGCCTAATCGTAAATGTCAGAGAAGCACGCAAAAAAAGGGGAGATTATCCCTTAGGCACCTACTTTGTTAGAACAACAAAAACAGTAAAACAACACCTCTCCATCTCTCACTGACCCCACATTTGACAGCTGCAATAAGCCTAGCTGGTTTCTAAAAAAAAACAGGTCTCACTGGCATGACACAGCATATGCAACAGCAGGTCCTTCCATTGAATAAATGTGTAAGCTCTACCTCCTCACTGTATCTCATTTCTTAGCTTCCCTATACAATTAGTAACAATAACATATGACAGAATGTTTCAAAATCTTACCAAGTTAGTCTCAGAGACTAATTCAAATTTTTTGCTCAAGATATTGCTCAAGAAATAGCCAAATACAAAATGGAAGAAAAAAATAACAAGCTTGAAAAAAATCAGCCTAAATTTATAAAGTAGTATTACATATGGAAATAAAGTACTTGTGCCATAATAAACTGTACCCAGTACTGAAATCTTTCAAAAGATTAATTTTCATCTCTGGCCCCATCCCGTTAACGGCTGCCTTAACACACTACATGAATTTCATAAGCACACAGATCCAAAACCAGCGGCTTTGTGGCCTCCTCTCAATCAAAAACAAGATAACAACAACAACAAAAAACTCCTTCCACAAGTTTTCTAACAGGTACAATGGTGAAAGTATGCGAAGAACCCCAGAGTTTGTTCACGTCAGCGGGGAAGTAATTGATTTTTCTCTACCCCATTTTACAAAATCCAGACACGACAATGTCACATCCATGTCTAAACCAAACTTTAAAGTAGGAACTAGTGGTTAGCAAATGAGAGATGAATAAGCAGGCCACAGCTAATTTATTGTTCCGAAGATGAAAACAACTACTCAAGTGAAATTCATAAGACAAGTTGCTCTGTTTCTAACAGTGCCATTATTGCTGTCATTATCATTTCTTCATTAGTACAACATCTCCTCTACCAACTACTATCTTCTGTTAAAGGATAAAGACCAAATCTTGCAAAGCTGGAGAATAACCCTGGCTAAATTCCTGGCTAATTTTGTTGATTGGATTGGCCCTGTTCTGACTGCTACTTCAATATCACCTTATTATTTGCTCCAAGAGGAAAGGCAAAACTCCACTCTGCACAGATTTAAAAGAGACTGCTATTTATCTTTGACTTTGTTAAGGTCTTCAAAGCCAAAGTGTCTTGAGAAGCAGATGCTCAAAACTAATTCAAGCCAAGGAGATGAAAAAAGAAAAGAATGGGACAGAGAAAAGGACGGTAAAAAAAAAAGATGAAGGAAAAGAGGAAGGAGGGATGGAGGGAGAGGAGGGAAGAAAGAGGGAAGAGACAACAGTTTGCAAGAGCTGAAGTTAAAGACTTATGCCTCACGAAAACATCTGCAAACATACCCTGCTCAGTAAGGATGTGAACCTTTTCAAAATTCAAATTTCTTATGACTTTTCCCATTTTGAGTTTGGGACTACTCTTCAATGTTTGCCTGTATTTTAATCCAGGTAACAGAAAGGGGCTTTTAAGAACATAGATTCTCAAAACATTTAATGCTTTGATCGAGAAAAGAAAAATGGCTTAATAAGAAAAATCCCTTTCTAATGTTTTGGTCATTTGTCTTCATTTTCTGAGTGTGTCTGTACACAGTTTTCTGATATGCTTACATTTTGTAAAACACACTGAGATTCATCTTTGGTGCTTATTGTGGACTGAACTGTGACCCCACCAGCACCACTACCACCAACAAAGAAGATATGTTCAAGTCTTAATTGCTGGTATCGGTGAATGTAGATAAGCCCTAAGATTAATTTCCCTGTGAGAAAGGAGAGTGAGATCTGAGACAGAGAGATACAGGGGTGAAGGCCAGGTGAAGACAGAGGCAGAAATGGACTTATGGTGCCATAACCCAAAGAACATCAGATGCAGCAGCATAAGCAGAAAGAGGTGAGAAAAGATCTGCTCCCCCCCCCCCGAAGATTTTGGAGAAAGAACAGCCCTGTCAACACTAGATTTCTGACTTCTGTAACTGTGAAAGAATAAATTCCTACTGTCTTAAGCCACCAATTTTCTGGAATTTTTGTTATAGCAGCTTTAGGAAACTAGTACAGATTTTTGTGCTGAGAACAGTGATGCTACTGTAACAAACACCTAAATAATTTTGAGGTACAAAGGAAGAAAAAAGCCTAGACTGCTTTGAAGAGATGGTTGTTAAAAATACAAATATTAAAGTTGGTTCTGGTAAGGGCTCAGAGGATGTGAACAGCATAGCAGAGAAAGATAGCATCTCAGAGAATAGTCATATTATTATGAACAGAACATCCATTGGTAGAATCATGAATGTTAAAGATGCGTCTGGTGAAGTCTCAGAAAAAAAATGAGGAACACATTACTAGAATCTAGAGGGCAAGTGATCTTTGTTATGAAGTGGTAGAAAATTTAGCTGAATTGTGTTCTACTGTTGGTTGGAAAGTAGAACTTGTAAGTCATGAACTTCTATGTTTAGCTGCAGAGTTTTCTAAGTAAAGTACTGAAGGTATGGTCTGCTTTCTCTTTGTTACTCATGGTAAAATGCAAGAGAAAAAGAGATTAAATGAAAAAAGGATATTTTAAGCAAAAAGGAACCAGCACTTGATGATTTGGGTTTTCAGTCCAAAAGACTGTAAAGACACTACAATTAGAAAATTCATTTTTGTGAATTTGAGAGGAGGTCAAGGGTGTGACTAGACAATTTTTTGCTCAAGAAATTGCTTACATCACTCATGGACTCAATCAACCTTCTCAGCAGAAGCCACAAAATAAATGACTGTGCAGAAAGAAACTGTGGAGAACCCACTAATCTAATGGCACAAATCTCCTCAACTTACACAGGAGGTGCATAAGATCTTTGAGAATGTTATACCAGCAAGCCTGGATGGGAGACAGAAATGGGATGAAATGAAAGGAGGAGGCTACTGGATTTCTGAGATTCTAAAGGGAAGATACAGGCTGACAGTGCTGTGTGGATGCAAACATGCATTAACTTTCAAGAAAAAGGAGGAATGATGCTGAGGTGCAGAGGCTAGGGCCATGGACTCAGATGTAAAAGCTCAGGTTGTGGGTGCAGAGGCAGAGGATGGTGGAGTCACAAACAGTGACAAAGTCATGAATGTATAGGGTGAACAAGCCAGAGCCATGAGCAGAGTGGGCACATGAGATGCAGCCTCAGGCCCAGATACTGACCCAGATAAAGCCACAGTTTCAGAGAATCACCAAGGTGAAGTTGTGGGTCCACAGAGTGGAGCATCAAACCAGAGGCTCATTCCCAGGCCTTAAAACCTAACAGACCTTGCCCTTCTGTGTTTCAAACTTGTTTAGACCCGGTGACCCCTTTACTTCCAATTTCTCTTTTGAAATGGGAATGCCTATCCCAAACCTCTTCTACCAGAGTATTCTAGAAGCTGATGCCTTGTTTTCTAGTTTGACAAATGTACCACTGAAGAATTCTGCTCCAGGATGGATCATATCCAGTATCACCCACATCTGGTTTAGATAATTTAGATGATGACATTTGGGATTTTCTTGCTAATGACTTTTAGATGAGATTTTGGCTTAGAGCTGATGCTGAAATAGACTGAAATTTCTGGAGATGTTGAAATGAGTTCAATATACTTTGCACTTTGAAAAGGTAGAAAATTGGGGAGGTTGGGGGCAGACTCTAACGGGTTGAACTGTGTTAAAAAGAAGATACATATAAGTTCCTATTTCCTGGTACCTATCAATGTAACTGTATTTGAAAAATAGTCTTTGCAAATATAATTAACTTAAAAATTAAGAGTGGGCCCTAAATCCAATGATTAGTTTTCTCTCTTTTAACTTATTTTTTGAGGTGTAATTGACATATAACATTATACAACATAATGATCCATTATTTGTATATATTGCAAAATGATCACATTAAGTCCAGTTAACATCAACCACCAAAGTCACACATTTTTTTCTTGCAATGAGAATTTTTAAGATTTATTCTCTTACAAACTTTCAAATATACAATATTTTTGAGGAGACAGCACCTGCAGCATGTGGAAGTTCCCAGGCAAGAGATCAAACCTACACCACAGCACTAACGAGAGCCACAGCAGCGATAATACTGGATCCTTAACCTGCTGAGCCACCAGGGAAATTTGGTATTTTTAACTATAGTTATTATGCTTTACATTACATCCTCACGGCTCATTTTATAACTAGAAGCTTGTGCCCTTTGATCCCCTTCGCCCATTTTGCCAATTCCTCACCCCTTACATCTGGCAGTCATCAATCTGTTGTATCTATAAGCTTAATTTCTTTTTTTTTTAAGATTCCATATACAAATGAGATTACACAGTATTTCTCTTTCTCTGTCTTATTTCACTTAAATGAAATAATGCCTCAAGGTCCATCCATGCTGTCACAAATGGTAAGACACTTTTCTTTTTGATGTCTATATAATATCCCACTGTGTATATAAAAACCACATCTTCTTTATCCACTCCTCTGCTGATAGATGCTTAGCTACTGGAAATAATGCTGAGTGAACATGGGGTGCACCTACCTTTTCCAGTTAGTATTTTCGTTTTCTTCAGATAAACACACAGAAGCGAAACTGCTATATCATACTGATAATTCTAGTTTTAATTTTTTGAAGAATCTCAATGCTGTTTCCCACAGTGGGCTACACCAATTTACAATCCCTCCTACAGTGCACAAGCATTCTATTTTCTCCACATCATCACAAAAACTTGTTATATCTTGTTTTTGATAAAAGCCATGCTAACAGGTGTGATGCATTATCTCACTGTGGTTTTGAACTGCATTTCCCTGATAATTAGTGATGTTGAGCATAATTCCATGTACCTACTGGCCATCTGTAAGTCTTTTTTGGGAAAATGTCTATTTATGTTCCCAACCATTTTATAAATCTATTTTTTTATTTTGCTTTCTTTTATTTTCTGTTACTCGTATAACTTTATACATTTTCTGTTGCATGAGTACTTCACACACTTTTAATATTAACCTCTTTTGTTTCTTTGATTGTTTTTTCTTTCTAGGGCCACACCCACAGCATATGGAACCTCCCATAGCTCACAGCAACGCTGGATCCTTAATGTATTGAGTGGGGCTAGGGATCGAATTGACATTCTCCTGGATACTAGTTGGGTTCGTTACCACTAAGTCACAACTGGAACTCTGGATATTAATCTCTTAATAAGTAAATTATTTGCATATTTTTCTCCCATTCAATAGCTGCCTTTTCATCTTATTAATGATTACTATGCAGAAGAATTTTAGTTTGATATAGCCCCACTTGTTTATTTATGATTTTGTTCCCATTGTTTTTGGTGTCAGATCCCAAAAAATTATCACCAAGACCCCCAAGGAAATCACTGTTTATGGTCTCTTCTAGGAGTTTGATTGTTTTAGACTTTAATCCATTGAAAGCTAATTTCTGCATATGGTGCAAGAGAGTGGTAGTTTTATTCTTTTGTGTGTGGCTTTTCAGTTTTCCCAACATGATTTATTGAAGAGAATATCTATTATCAGTGGTATATTCAATATTCTCTCATAAATTAATCAGCCGTGCGTGTCTGGGTTCTGGATAATCTACACTGTTCCACTGATATATGTGTCAGTTTTTATGTCAGTACCATACTGTTTTAATACTACAGCTTTGTGGAATTCCCGTCGTGGCTCAGTTGTTAACGAATCTGACTAGGAACCATGATGTTGCGGGTTTGATCCCTGGCCCCACTCAGTGGGTTAAGGATCCGGCATTGCCGTGAACTGTGGTGTAGCTTGCAGATGCGACTTGGATCCCGCATTGCTGTGGCTGTGGCATAAGCTGGCAGCTACAGCTCCGACTGGACCCCTAGCCTGGGAACCTCCATATGCCACGAGTGTGGCCCTAGAAAAGGCAAAAAGAAAAAAAAAAAAAAACTACAGCTTTGTAATAGAATTTAGAAATGGGGATGTGATGCCTTCAATTGTTTTCTTTCTTAAGAATGTGTTAGCTATTCAGGGTCTTTCTGTGGTTCCATACAAATTTTAGGATTGTTTGCTTTGTTTCTGTGAAAAAAGTCACTGGAATTTTGATAAAAATTACATTGAATCTGCAGACTGGTTTGGGTGGTATGGACATTTTAACAATACTAATTCTTCCAATTCACGAGCCCAAAATATTTTCCATTTATCTGTGTCTTCTTTGATTTCTTTCATTAATTTCTAATTTTTAACATAAAAGTCTTTAATTTCTTTGGTCAAATTTATTAAAATGCATTTTGTTTTTGATTCAATTTTATATGAGATTGTTTTCTTAATTTCAACTTCTGATAATTTTATAAGTTTATAAAAATGCAACAGATTTCTGTATATTGATTTTTTTATCCTATAATTTCATTAAATTCAGTTATTAGCTCTAACAGTTTTTTTTTTGTTAATTCTGTAGAGTTTTCTATATATCATATCATGTCATCTGCAAATACTGACAGGTGTGCTACTGCCTAGCCAATCTGCATGCCCTTTATCTCCTTTTCTGGCTATGACTTCCAATATTATTATGTTAAATAAAAGTTGTGAGACTGGACGTCCTTGTTCCTGATCTTAAAGGAAAAAGCTTTCAGCTTTACACTACTGAGTATGGGTTGGCTTACTTATAATAGAAAGGAAAAGGAAATGTGAGACCTGGGAAAAGCCATGTAAGGAAAAAAGAAAATGGAGTTCTGGATTCTGGGCAATATGGTAGAGAAGGACTCAAGTTCAATTCCTCTCATAAAAACACTAAAACCACAACTAATTGCTGAAGAGCCATCATCAAAATAGATTGGAAGCTATGAAAAAAGATATCCTATACCCAGATCCAAAGAAGAAGCCATAATGACATGGTAGGAGGGGAGCTTTCAAGATAATAAGCAAGCCTATACCTGGCAGGTAGGCAACCCACAACCTGGAAATTAACTCTATCACAGAGGTTCTCCCACAGGAGTGAGAATTCTGAATTCCCAGATTCCCTGGCCTGGGAGTCTGGTACTGGGAGGAGGAGCCCCCAAAGCATTTGGCAATGAAGGGCAGTAGGGCTTGTATGTAGACTCTCCACAGGACAGGGGGAAACAGAAACTCCACTCTCGGAGGGCACACACAAAGTTTCAAGTGCACTGGCTCCCAGAGCAAACAGGGATCCTATAAGCATCTGGGCCAGTTCTACCTGTGGATCTTGGAGAGTCTTTGGGGAAAGCAGGGGCTCACTGGGAGCAGGACACTGGAGGGAGAGGTCCCAAGAAATAAACATCAGTATGAGCTCCCCTGGAGGCTGCCATTTTGGAAAAATATGGCCCCATCCACCAGGGCAGAGAAGTCCCAAGCCAAACCACAAACAGATTGGGATGACATGCCCATCCATCAGCAGACAGTCTGCCTAAAGTCCCCCCAAGCACAACCAGCTGACACAGCAACCCCTCATCAAAGAGATAAGACACAGCTCCACCCACCAGTGGACGGACACCAGTCCCTCACATCAGGAAGTCTGCCACAAGGTCCTGTACCAACTATGCCCAACAGGGAAGACAGAATAAGCAGAAGGGGCTACAATTCTGAAGCCCAGAAAAGATATCACAATTGTAGAAAGCTTGAAAAATGTAAAAGGCAGAGAAATACATAGAAAATCCTAAAAACACCACCAGAAATCTGTTAGAGCTCATCAATGAATTTGGTAAAGTTGCAGGATGTAAAATTAACACACAGAAATCTCTTTGTATGGAAACAAAACAAAAGAAAAGACCCCAAATAGCAAAAGCAATCCTGAGAAAGAACATAGAGCTGGAGGAATCAGGCTCTCTGACCTCAGATGACACTATAAAGGTTCAGTCATCAAGACAGTATGGTACTGGAACAGAAACAGAACTACAGTTCAGTGGAAGAGGACAGAAATCCCAGAAATAGACCCACATAACTATGACCAACTAATCTGCAACAAAGGAGGCAAGAATATACAGTGGAGAAAAGACAGTCTCTTCAATAAATATTGCTGTGAAAACTGAACAGCTACATGTAAAAGAACGAAATTAGAACACTCCATAACACCATACACAAAATATAAACTCAAGATGGATCAAAGACCTAAATCTAAGGCAGGATACTATAAAACTCTTAGAGGAAAACATATTTAGAACATTCTCTGACATTAACAGCAGCAATATCTTTTCAGATCCACCCCCTATAGCAAGTAAAATAAAGACTAAAGGGACCTAATGAAACGTAAAAGATTTTGTACAACAAAGGAAACCATAAACAAAACAAAAAGACAAACCAGAGACTAGGAGAAAATATCTATAAGTGAAATAACTGACAAGGATCGTAATGCAAAATATACAAACTACTCATGCAGGTCAATATCAAACAAACAATACAATCAAAACCAGATCTAAATAGACATTTCTCCAAAGAAGATATACAAATGGCCAAAAAACATATGAAAAGGTGCTCAATACCACTATTAAAAGAAATGTAAACCAAAAGTACGATGAGGTGTCACCTTATACAAGTCAGAACGGCCATTATCAAAGTTTACAAACAGTAAATGCTGGAGAGGGTCCAGGAAAAAGGGAGTCCTCATACATTGTTGAGAGGAATGTAGACTAGTACAACCATTACTGAAAATAGTATGGAGTCTCCTCAAAAAGCTAAAAATAGAACTATGACATAATTCAGCAATCCCACTCCTAGGCACCTATCCAGAGGAAACCGTAATTCAAAAAGACACACGCACCCCAATATTCCTTCCAGCAGTATTTACAATAGCCTAGACATGGAAACAATCTAAATGTCCCTCAACAGAGGAGTGGATAAAGATGTGGCACAGCAGACAGACCAAGATAGCAGAAGAATAAGTCATGGCGCTCACCTTCTCCCACAAACACATACAGAAAAAACCATCTACATGTAGAGCATGCACAGAACATCTCCTGAACACTGGCAGAATATCTTAAACTTACAAAAAGGCAAAAAGTCCTCCATATAACTGGATATAACAAAACTGGGAGAAAAAAAAGACAGAGAAAGAGAAGAGGAAAAAAAGGAATGAGGATAAGACCCACACTCCTGAGAGGGAGCTGTGAAAGAGGACAGCAATCTGAACCCTGGGAAGCCACTAACCAACAGGAAGATCAGCCAAGACAGAGGGACCCCAAAGCCTTGGAGAAAAGTTCAATAGCCAGACTGAGGGGAGCAAAGCAGACAGAGAGTCTCACAAACCATCGGTAACACCACCTGGGAGACCACAACCTGAGATGCTTGGGTGGGGGCTGGGCACCGAGACTAAGGCTCTAGAGGTCAGTTCCAGGAAGAAGACTAGGGTTAGACAGCCTGAGGGTCTAGGGAATGGTCAATACAGGCAGGGAGGCAGAGAGTCACAACTGAGGGAGTGTGGGAGGAGGCCAGGGCCTGCAGGAGAAGCAAGGCATGATTTCAGGGGTGGGTGACAGGAGATGGGGCGGACCACCATAGGAATATCTTTACAGACTTCACATGGGGGGCTCTTGCGGGGTGGGGCACCTTTTGTGTGGGCTACAGGTGGCCGGATGCCTCTTGCAAAGGCTATGGTCAGCCAGGAACTTCTTGCGTGGGTGAAGGACAATGAGTTGCCGCTTTCATAGGCTATAGGCAGCGCAGACAAACCACTACAGTCACCTCAGAGGACCAGCATTAGAGGTCCATGGATAGATACAACTACAGCCCCAGTTGTATCAGGGATAAGCACAGAGGAGGGCACTACAACAGAGGGCCACCTGCTGGTGCTCTCACTCCCCTGGAAACAAACAGGCCCTGCTGCTGCCACTACCAAAAATTCTGGTTGTAGCCTACACCCGCCTGAGGGTCACTTCCCAGGGCCCTACTACCAGAAGCAGCCTGGGCCACCACCTTCTGCGTCCTCACCAATGTCAAGGGCCCAGAAAACAGGCACTGGCCACTAACCTTTCCCACTGCCTCCATCCCCCTGGAAGCACACACAGGCCATATACCAGCACAGGGACAGCAGCCTGTACACACTGAGGAAAGAGACAGCAAGCATCCAACCAAAAGGAGCCGTCACACATATACATGCATACACACACACACACACACACACACACACACACACACACACACAAAATAGAAAGCCCTCACAAAATATTCAGGGGTGTTCTCACATATAAATAGACCTCCAAGGCTACAGTAGTTGTTTTCCCTAAACTCACAGAATAAGAAAAACATGAGCAAAATAAAGAACCTCGGGAACCATTCCATTGGAGGGGGAACCTCAATGCCTCAGAGAAAAGTGTAGGAGTCGGACTGAGGAGTGCAAAGAAAAGGAAGGGCCACACAGACCATTGGTACCACCGCCCAAGACACTGCATCCTGAGACACTTGGGTGGGAACTGGGTGCTGAGACTCAGGCTTTGGAGAATAAGAAATATATAAGCAAAATGAAGAAACACAGGTACCATTCCCAGTTAAAAGAACAGGAGAATTCCCCTGAAGGAGAAAACAATAAACAGACCTTTGCAGTCTAACAGCCACTGAGTTCGAAAAGGAGACAGTGAAAATACTGAAGGAACTAAGAGCGAGTATGAAGGAATGAAGAGTGGATACAAACAGTAATGCAGATTACTTTAGAAAGGAACTAAAAAATATAAGGAGGAGAGAAGAAAAATTGGAAAATTAATTTGCAGAGATGCAAGCTGAGTTAAAGCACTGAAGAGCAGAATGAATAATGCAGAGAAACGAGTAATTGAATTGGAAGATAGAATAATGGAAACCACCCAGTCAGGACAGCAGTCAGAAAACCAAATGAAAAAATAAGAAAGCAATATAAGAGATCTATGAGATAATATAAAGTGGGCCAATAGTCACTTGATAGGGATTCCAGAAGGAGAGGAAAAGAAAAGAGGGTTGAAAATACATTTGAAGAAATTATGACTGAAAACATTCTAAATCTAAAGGAAACAGATATCAGACAGAGGAAGCAGAGAGAGCCCCAAACAAATTGAACCCACACAAATCCATACCAACACATATCATAATAAAAATGACAAAAGTTAAAGATAAGGAGAGGATTCTAAAGGCAGCAAGAGAAAGTCAAAGAGTTAATTATGAGCGAAGCCCCACACAGCTATCAGCTGATTTCTCCAAAGAAACTTTACAGGCCAGAAGAGAGTGGCAAGATATATTCAAAGCTCTAAAATGAAGAGTTGCAGACTAGAATACTCTACCCAGGAAGACTATAATTTAAAATAGGAGAAATGAAGAATTTCTCCAGCAAACAAAAATAAAAATAATAACACAGTATACTAAACTCTTCTAAAAGAAATACTAAAAAGACTTCTCTAAACAGAAGAGAAGTAAGAAGATCTGGATGGAGAAAATCAAAACTAGAGAGTGATCATTCAAATAAGCCAGTATACAGATCTAAAAGAAAAAAAAAAAACTAATATAAAAGCAACGAAAAATACAAGGAACAGCAAAAGGATATACATGAAGATGTTTAAAAAGGACACCAAAATCATAAAATGTGGGGAAGGAAAGTAACAAAACCTAGATCTTTTTTTTTTTTTAAGAATGTGTTTGAGCCTATATGCCTATCATGCTAAACACAGCGGATATAGGAAGAGGTTAACATATTTGAAAAACAGGGCAACCATAAATCAAAAGCCAAACAATACATTCAGAAAAACTAAAAAGAGGACACAAGCATAAAATAAAAGGAAATCATCTGACAAAAAAAGGAGAAAGGAACAAAGGAGAGAAACAGAATCAACTGAAAAACAAGGTTTAAAACGGCAATAAATACATACTTATCAATAATTTCCTTAAATGTCAATGGACTGAATGTGCCAATCAAAAGACATATAGTGGCAGACTGGATTAAAAAAATCAAGACCCTATAATATGATTCCCACAAGAGACTCACCTTGGGGCAAAGGACATATAAATTGAAACTAAGGGGATGGAAAAAGATATTTCATGCAAATGGAAAAGACAGGAAAGCAGGAGTTGCAAACTCATATCAGACAAAACAGTCATTAAAACAAAGGCCATAGGGAATTCCTGTTGTGGTGCAGCAGAAACGAATCTGACTAGTATTCATGAGGATGTGGGTTTGACCCCTGGCCTCGCTCAGTGGGATGGGGATCTAGCATTGCTATGAGCTGTGATGCAGGCTGCAGACACGGCTCATATCCTGTGCTGCTCTGGCTGTGGTGTAGGCCAGCAACTGTAGCTCCGATTCAACCCCCTAGCCTGGGAACTTCCATATGCTACAGGTGCGACCCTAAAAAGCAAAAAGCAAAAACAAACAAACAAACAAGCAAAAAAGGCCATAAAGAAAGAAAAAGAAGGACACTAATGATCAAAGAATCAATTCAATAAGAGGATATTACACTCATCAATATATATGTCCCTGATATAGCAGCACCCAAATACAGACAACAAATACTAACAGACATAAAAGGAGAAATGGATGGGAGAACTGATAACCTCCAACTCACAACAGAAGCAAGCCAAAACACCTCTAGGAGAGAGAATTCTCAGTTAAGGCCCAAGAATTCAATTAATTAAGACCAAACATTTAAGAGTTCACAACAAAAAGTAACCAAAAAATTGCATGGAAAAAAATTCACGAGTAAGAATACACAAAAGACTATTCACTTCAAGATAAAAAGCTATTCAAGAAGGGAAAATTAATCAGACTATATTATGTGATTCAGGTGTCAGTAGTATTTACACAAATATTATAATGTAAATACTGAATAATGATCTAATCCATTTTTTGATATAACTGTTCTGGCAGAATAAAGGAACTCAAAGTGTGGACCAGAGGTAAGAAGAATTTAACAATCTAAAAAATCAAGAGGTAGCAACACTCTAAGTATGTTATTTAGAAATATGGGCATAAATATTAATTTAACAACTTGAAAGTGGTTGATGTTGAGGGGTCAGAAAAAAATTGCAGGGGGAGCAAAAGGAACTATGAATGCTGTTTTTCATAAGTCATTTAAAACTAAATGACTCTTTTAAATGTTTCTTTTAATTTTAATAAATATTTTAATGGAAAATTACCTGTGCTTAGATCTTATACTCTGCAATAACTATAGATATAAGTAAGTAAATAAAAACCCTAGACTTTCCATAGTTAGCTAACAATGTCTAAATGCTTAAGGATACAAATACATGGTGACTAAAGTAATAGGTCAGAAACCACTTAAATGTTCATCACTGGGAGCTTGTCAAATAAATGACAGTACATTCATTCAACAGATTGTCAAGAAACCGTACTGATATGGAATGACACGTTCTTAAGTAAAAGAGCAGACAATGACTTTTGCCTTTAAAAAAGACAAAAATGACTGTACATGTACATATATTTGTGTACATGTATATATATATGTATAATATATACACATATATACACACATGTATGTGTATAATATATATATATATATACACAATGTATGTGTCCATGTATATGTACAACATATGTACACAAACAGTATATTTATACATACCCAAAATATCTTTAGAAGTATATATAAAAAATTGCTCACATTAGCTAATGGCAGGGATGGAGAAAGTGTAACAAATACCACAGAAAGGAGACTTTCTAGTATATACCATTTTGTACTTTAAGAAATTTTGAACACATGAATATCCTGCCCTTTCAAAAACTGAATTATTAACTTTTGTAATATTAAAATATGAAGTGTCTATTCTGGAAAATCTAACCCAGTGAAATAAATTACTAATGATACAATTTCGGATACCAAAGCTGAGGACTACAAGTTGACATTCTGGGGGAAGACACAATGGAATAACTCTAGCATCCCTGCAGGTCTAAGCAGGAAGATGCCTTCTCTGTCTGCTTCCATCCAGTTGGCATCAGGCAAAGAACTGATACAAGCAAGGGCTTACGAAATATTAATCAAGGAAAAGAAGTGTGACCATAAAGAAAGACCTCATTCAAATGCCAATAGCTAAATTTGAATTTTATCATCTATAAAAAATAAATAACCTCACAGGATTAGTGAGAGAATTACATAAATAATACACATAAAGTACACAGTGTAGTGTAGCACAGAGTAGCCAGGCAATAAATATCAGATTTTCTCATCATCATCTTCCTTTCACTTTTGATGAAAATTGGAAGAAAAATAAACCAAAAAGGCTTTATTTTAAAGTTTCTGTCTCACAATGACAACTATATGCATCAACATCATTTCACACTGAATATGGATAAGCATAATACACATATGAAAGAAATCAATTCTTTTAAATTGGGAAGAAAATAGTCATAGAAATAGGTAGAAAGCCCATAATATCAAGAAATTTCTTCTGCCTTCAATTTTTGACTACAAAGATATTTCTTCTAATGCATATTCATTTATTGGAGTTCAATAGCACCAAAAAGGAACAGAAAGGCAAACAGGAAAATATATCTGCTGGCACAACTACCACCAAAATTTGCTGTTTTCTTATAAAAATAGTCAAGTAATGATTATTACATGATTTTATTAACTCCAAATTAGATATATTCTTTTAAGATTTATAAAAATCCCCAAACTCAGTTTCTCCAAAAATGTTACTTTGACTTCTTACAGCAAGTATGCTCCTAAAAGTTCGTACTGCACTTTTTCCTTTTTGTCAAAATACCCATTGGTGCCAAAGAATAATTATTGTTTTAAAGCTAATTTTAAAATACCAGAAAAACTTTTTGTAACTTACATGTAATTGCATCTTTCAGATGCTACATTATTTTTGTCCATTACTTAACGAATTTTATTACAATTACAGGTGTACAAAAATCACCACAACTCAATTTTATAGCATTTCCATCCCAAATGCTCAGTGCATACCCCCACCACCCGGCTTGTTTCATCTGGAAACCATAGGTTTTCCAGAGTCTGTGAGTCATTGTCTGTTCTGAAAAGAAGTTTATTGCGTCCCTTTTTCTTTAGTTTCCACATGTAAGCAGTAGCATTTGAGGTTGGTGTCTAATTGTCTGACTGGTTTCACTTCTCATGATAATTTCTAGATCCATCCATGTTGCTATGAATGTTGTTATTTCATTCCTTTTAATGGCTGAGTAATATTCCATTGTGTGTATATACCAGATCTTCCCTATCCACTCTTCTGTCAATGGGCATTTAGGGTGTTTCCATGACCTGGCTATTGCATAGAGTGCTGCAATGAACACTGGAGTACATGTGTCTTTTCGAGTCATGGTTTCCTCTGGATAGATGCCCAGGAGTGGGATTGCTGGATGAAATGGTAATTCTATTTTTAATTTTCTGAGGAATCTCCATACTGTTTTCCACAGTAGTTGCACCAATTTGCATTCCCACCAACAGTGTAATAGGGATGCTTTTTCTCCACACCCTCTCCAGCACTTACTGTTTGTAGACTTTTTGAGGATGGCCGTTATGGCTGGTGTAGGTTGGTACCCCATAGTGGTTTTGATTTGCATTTCTCTAATAACGAGTGATGTTGAACATCTTTTCATGTGTTTTTTGGCCATCTGTATGTCTTTGGAGAACTGTCTGTTTAGATCTTCTGCCCATTTTTTGATGGGGTTGTTGTTTTTTTGGTATTGAGTTGTAGGAGGTGTTTGTAAATTTTGGAGATTAATCCCTTGTCAGTTGATTCATTTGCAAATATTTTATCCCGTTCTGAGGGTTGTCTTTTCATTTTCTCTAGGGTTTCCTTTGCTGTGCAAAAACTGTGAAGTTTCATTAAGTCCCATTTGTTTATTTTTTTTATTGTCCTTACTCTGACAAATGGGTCGGAGAAAATGTTGCTATCATTTACGTCAGAGAGTGTTTGGCCTATGTTTTCCTCTAAGAGGTTTATAGTATCTGGTCTTATATCTAGATCTTTAATCCATTTTGAGTTTACTTTTGTGTATGGTGTTAGGAAGTGTTCTAGTTTCATTTTTTTACATGTGGCTGTCCAGTTTTCCCAGCACCACTTATTGAAGAGGGTATCTTTTCTCCAATGTAAATTCTTGAATCCATTGTTATAGATTAGTTGACTATAGATGTGTGGGTTTAATTCTTGGCTTTCTATCCTGTTCCACAGATCTATATTTCTGTCTTTGTGCTAGTACCATATGGTTTTGATGACTGTAGCTTTGCAGTATAATCTGAAGTCAGGGAGCCTGATTCCTCCCGCTCCATTTTTCTTTTTCAGAATGTCTTTGGCTATTCTGGGTTTTTTGTGCTTCCAAACAAACTTTAAAATATTTTGTTATAGTTCTGTGAAAAATGTCCTTGGTAATTTGATAGGGATTGCATTGAATCTGTAGATTGCCTTGGGTAGTGTAGTCATTTTGTTAATATTGACGCTTCCAATCCAAGGGCATGGTGTGTCTTTCCATCTGTTCATGTCATCCTTGATTTCTTTCATAAACATCTTAACATTTTCAAAGTACAGGTCTTTTGTCTCTTTAAGTAGGTTTATTCCTAACAATTTTATTCTTTTTGATGCAATGGTAAACGGGATTGCTTCCCTAATTTCTTTCTGAGCTTTCATTGTTAGTATATAGAAATGCAGTTGATTTCTGTGTATTAATTTTGTATCCTGCGACTTAGCCAAATTCATTGATGAACTCTAACACTTTTCTGGTAGAGTCTTTAGGATTCTCTAGGTATAGTATCTTGTCATCTGCAAACAGTGATAGTTTTACTCTTCCTTTCCAATTTGGACTCCTTTTATTTCTTTTACTTCTCTGATTGCTATGGCTAGGACCTCCAAAACTATGTTGAATTGTAGTGGCGAGAGTTGACATCCCTGTCTTGTTCTTGATCTTAGAGGGAATTCTTTCAGCTTTTCACCATTGAGAATGATGTTAGCTCTGGGTTTGTCATAGATGGCCTTTATTATGTTGCAGTAGCATCCCCCTATGCCCACTTTCTGAAGGATTTTTATCAGAAATTGGTTTTGGATTTTGTCAAAGGCTTTTTCTGCATCTATGGAGACGAGAGGATCATATGGTTTTTATTCAGTTTGTTAACATGGTGTATCACACTGATTAATTTGCAGATATTGAAGAATCCTTGTATCCCTGGGATAAATTTCCCACTTGATCGTGATGTACAATCCTTTTAATGTATTGTTAGATTCAGTTGGCTAGTATTTTGCTGAGAATTTTTGCATCTATGTTCATCAGTGAGATTGGCCTGTAGTTTTCTTTTTTTGTGGTATATTTGTCTGGTTTTGGTATCAGGGTGATGGTTGCCTCACAGAGTTTGGGAGTGTCCCTTCCTCTGCAATTTTTTGGAAGAGTTTCAGAGGTTTAGGTGTTAGCTCTTCTCTAAATGTTTGATAGAAATCACCTGTGAAGCCATCTGGTCCTGGACTTTGCTGGAAGTTTAATCACAGTTTCAGTTTCAGAACTTGTGATTAGTCTATTCATATTTCCTATTTCATCTTGGTTTAGTCTTGGGAGATTGTATTTTTCTAAGAATTTGTCCATTTCTTCTAGGTTTTCCATTTTTTTTGCCATATAGTTGCATACAGTAGTCTTATGATCCTCTGTATTTCTGTGATGTCTGTTGTTACTTCTCCTTTTTCATTTCTAATTTTATTGATTTGTGTCCTCTCTCTTTTCCTCTTGGTAAGTCTGGCAAAGGGTTTATCAATCTTGTTGATCTTTTCAAAGAACCAGTTTTTAGTTTCATTGATCTTTTCTATGGTTTTCTTCGTTACTATTTATTTCTGCTCTGATCTTTATGATTTCTTTCCTTCTACTAACTTTAGGTCTTCTCTGTTCTTCCTTCTCTAGCTGCTTTAGATGTAAAGTTAAGTTGTTTATGTGAGCTCTTTCTTGTTTCCTGAGGTAGGCCTGTATTTCTAGAAACTTTCCTCTAAGAATTGCTTTTGCTGCAGCCCAGAGGTATTGGAGTGTTGTACCTTTGTTGTCATTTGCTTCTAGGTATTTTTTTTTTGTATTTTTCCCTTTATGTAGAGCTGCACCGCGGCATATGGAGACTCCCAGGCTAAGGGTCTAACAGGAGCTGTAGCTACTGGCCTTCGCCACAGCAACAGCAACGCGGTTCCGAGCCGCTTCTGCAATCTTCACCACAACTCACGGCAACACCAGATCCTTAACCCACTAAGCAAGGCCAGGGATCAAACCTGTAACCTCATGGTTCTTAGTTGGATTCGTTAACCACTGAGTCACTAAGGGAACTCCTCCTTCTAGGTGTTTTTTAATTTCCTCTTTGATTTCTTCAGTGATCCATTGGTTGTTTAGTAGCATGTTGTTTAGTCTCCACGTTTTTGTATATTTGGCCATTTTTTCCTTGTTGTTGATTTCCACTTGTACAGCATTGTGGTCAGAAAAGATGCTTGATATGATTTCAATTTTCTTAAAGTTACCGAGGCTTGATTTGTAGCCCAGGATGTGATCGATCTTAGAGAATGTTCCATGAGCACTTGAGAAGAACGTGTATTCTGTTGCTTTTGGATGGAATGTCCTATAAGTATCTATTAAGTCCATCTGATCTAATGCTTCATTCAGGGCCTGTGTTTCCTTATTGATTTTCTGTCCGGATGACCTGTCCATTGCTGTAAGTGGGGTGTTAAAGTCCCCCACTATGATGGTGTTACTGTTGATTTCTCATTTTAAGGTTGTTAGCAGTTGCCTTATATATTGTCGTGATCCTATGTTGGGTGCATAGATATTTAAAATTTTTATATCTGCTTCTTGGATTGATCCTTTGTTCATTATGTAGTGCCCTTCCTTGTCTCTTAAAATAATCTTCATTTTAAAGTCTATTATGTCTGATATGAGTATTGCTACTCCAGCTTTCTTTTGGTTCCCATTTGCATGGAATATTTTCTTCCATCCTCTCACTTTCAATTTGTATGTGTCTCTAGAAGTGAAGTGGGTCTCTTGAAAACAGCATATATATGGGTCTTGTTTTTGTATCCCTTCAGCGAGTCTATGTCTTTTGGTTGGGGCACTCAGTCCATTAACATTTAAGGTAATTATTGACATGTATGTTCCTATTGCCATTTTATTAACAGATTTGGGTTTTTGTTGCTCTTTTTTCTTCCCTTATTCTCTTGTTGTCTCCTCTCACAAGATGACTATCTTTAATCTTGTATCTGAGTTGATTTTTCTCATTTGTTTGTGTATCAATTGTAGATTTTTGGTTTGCAGTTACCCTGAAGTTTTGATATAGGAATATAAATACAAATGAGATTGTTTTAAGTTGTTGGTTTCTTAATTGCAAGTGTGCCTCCAGTGTCCTGCATTTGTGCTCTCTTTTCACTTTTTCTGATTTTGGTAGCACAATCATGCATGGATGATTTCTTATCTTTACTGTATATACGTCTTTACTGGTGAGCCTTGTCATTTGTGGTGTTTTTGTTTCTGGTTGTGGCCAAACAACACATATTTCTAAAGTGTTTGATATAATAAGAGAAAAGTATTCCACAAATATTTGCTATATTATAAAAATTGATATTTAATGGCCATAGTAGCCAGTTATTTTGTTTCATAATTATTGACCTAGAAAACACCATAATGACTTAAAGGACATATTCCTTTCCTTTCTTTCCTATTTTATAAATGATGAAACTATAGGTAATGACATAAAGCTATAGGGGAAAACTTCTCTAAATTAATTATTCCATGTGATAGGAAACTCAGTAACTCTTTTGGTCTTTTGCCTGACCTCCTCGCTCTCTTCCTTCTCTACACATTTATCTTACAATCATTTACACTTAAAAAATCATAAATTAAGATAGGTTTTTCTATGTAAAAATATTTTGTGACAACATTATTTTAAAATAGTGAAAAAGATTAAAAATAATAACAATCGATATTACAAGGAGATGATTCTGAAAACTATGGTTCATTCCAATGACAGAATATTATAGAGTCATGTTTGTAAAAAATTTATAAGAACATGGGAAACGTTCAAGTTATGTTAGATGATGGATAATGGCAAACAAATGGTAGAATTTGACCACATTCAAAATATCATTAAAAAGAAAAACATATTAAATGCATGTTGTCTGGTGGACATATTAGAGATAATTTTATAATTATTGGCATTAAAGAATTATTATCTCCAAGGAACAGTGACTATCTTCAAAATTATGCTGTTAAACTGAAAGAATTAAGTAAAATTAACCATTTCAAATTTGTGACAATTGGCCTGGAAAAGCTATTTGATACTGGGACTTGTGAAAGTACTCAGTAATTTGAACCAAAAATGATGCTGGGACAGTATTCTGCATATCATCCAGATAAAACACAGCACTATTAAAACAAAGATCTTCTTACAGAAGGAATTAATCTGAATAAATACACTGAAAACTGGAAAATACCTTCTTCAGTTAGAAGGAACTGTTTTAAAAAGCTGGAAAATTACATGCAGTGACACATACAAATGGCCAAAGTTTGAATAGTTATTAAATCATAATTTAGAAAATATTTTCACACGAGGCCTTCTGGCAAGGACTGTTTTTCTTTTCAGTACCTCACCTGGGGCATATGGAGGTTACCAGGCTAGGGGTGGAATTGGAGCCTCAGTCACCAGCCTATACCACAGCCACAGCAACACCAGATCCTAGTGTATCCACGACCTTTGCCACAGTTAAGCCCCTGCACAAGGTCAGGGATCAAACCCACATCCTTATGGATACTAGTCAGGTTCTTAATCTGCTGAGCCACAAAGGTAACTCCCAAGGACTATTTTAAATCTTATTTTCCTTTAAGGTGATTCAACAATGTGGCCCCATAGGCACAAGCAATGACAGACTTTTCTATTCTCCTGCCTATTTGTATGTTTATAATCATTCCCCAAATGCTGCTTCATTTTCTAGGAATAAAAAATATCGTGCATGCTAGAAATAACAATTTATTAGGATTTGAACAAAACTCTTCAAGCTTTAGAAAATAAACTAGTCACCATTGGACTGAGTCTAACCCTGCCAAATGTTAGCCTAGAACAAAACTTTGAAGTTGAATTATTAAGCCCTTGACAAGTTTTCTTTAAAAGATAATGTAACCACAACTACAAAAATCACCACATTGAAACCACTGCTAAAACGTCCAATATGTGTAATAATATACAGTATAAATCTTATTTGTCCCAACAGGACTTAAGGAACACTTTCAAAAAATCACATTAAGAAGTATAATATGGATATGTCCCAATTTTCCAATGATTATTATTCTGATTAGTGTATCTATGAATCAGATTCTCTTCCTGCCCTGACAGCAATTACTAATTATTTTCTGCTCACAGTTAACCAAGCTAGACAAAAATAAAGTATTCCAACCAATTCCACCCTGGGAGTATCCCATTCTTTGGACTGAGGGCCCTAGTGACTGGGAGTTGCCTGTTTATTTTTTCCATTTATTACCAAGAAATTAGATAAAATGATCTTATTTGTATTTCTTTGGGAAAGGGAACTGGGGTAATAAAAAAGAAAGGGGAGATGCTATTTGTTTTTAATCTACCACTCAATCTATCTACTCTCTGATAATAAACCAATAATTATTTCTGAGAAAAGGAAAATCCATGGCAAATATTTCTGCAATATATGAGATGAAAGAAAAACGCATTATGTGATACTTTTCTCTTGGTTTTCCTATAAGGACATACAGTCCTGGCTCCTCTATAGACCTGAGAGTAAAAAGAATCGGTGCTCATAAAGCTGTCCCTCTACCAAACAAATGGCAACAGATGTTTAGTATAATCTCTAAAAACAAAAAGAAAATGGGGGGGATGGGAAGATTTTTGCCATATGTCAAAGAGTTCTGTTCAAAATGGTTAAAATACTTATATAAAATGTTTAAAATTAAACTTGAACAATACAATAACTAATATTTGAAATCTCCTCTAAGGAAACAATTACAGTAAAATTTAACCTCTAATCCCAGTGTAGTAAAATGGGCACAGTTGCTTAGGTCAACACAATTTTAAACCTAGGGAAGATAATTTACTAGCTATGTAAACCTAGGGCAAGCAATTTACTATCTTGGTCACCTTAACTGTAAAATGGGATTAATAACGCCAATTACACTGTCTTGCAGTGGAAGTTAGGTGAAAGACAATATGCTAAGTGATTATTAGTGTAGTATTTGTTGTGAGGTAGACAACCAAATACTGAAGAAAAGAGGTACCTCATATGAAAACTGGATTGTAGTCAGAACATGTGGAGAAAATCACATACCATCAAAGTTACTCCTGGACAATTCCTTAGAAAGGGACACATAGGAACACATATATTGTATCTTCTCTATTCAACCAATACAGTTTCTCCAGTACTGAATATATCCTTCTCTCTAGTGAATCATCAGGTAAACCAATTGAATTGATTCCCTTTAAGGGGTCATGTCGGGGGGGTAGCTTGCTGCACAAGTGGATTTTAAACATTACAACCACACGTATTATAGTGAAATGACAACACTTTGGAACAGCCTCAGTGAGGGCACAGTTATCCCTACCATTTCATTCTAGGGCATAAGTCTGTTTTGTTTGTCTGTTTGGAGAAAGGGGTTGTTATCATATCTGTTTGCTTGATTTAGGGCATGATGTTTTTGTCTTTGCCAGTACAAATTAAATTTTCTATAAGCTAAATGTATATGAAGGTACCCACTGGATTTCCTTACCTTATTAGGCAAATCAGAAAGGTATTTTTAAAGTATAATTTTATTTTTTAAATAAAATTAAAGCATGCTAAGGTGACAGAAATTTGTGCTCCAGAGTTTATGTGCTTTAAAATAAAGAATGTCCCTGAAACCTAATAGAGAAACTACTAACTCTTCTTCAATCTCTTCATACAGGGCAGTTCTACCTTCTTGATTCAGCTCTCCTTCTATAAACAAATGTCTTTTGCAGTCTGTTCACTACCATGTTGTTGTTTTGTTTTTTTTTTTTTACATTTCTGTGCTTAGTGTTGGTGATTTCATTGTTTAAAATTGTCCCCACATACAGTGCTGAACTGCTAATGTTCCTAAATGTAAGAAGACTATGATGTCACTTAAGGAGAAATTATTTGTGTTACATAACCTTCGTTCAAGCATAGCGTTGTTGGCCATGTGGTCAACATTAATGAATCAATGACAAATATTAAAGTGGTGATTTTTAAAAGAAACACACATAAAACAAGATTATATACCAATCAGTTGATGAAAATATTGTGCCACAGAATCTCAGGAACCTAACTTTGTATTTCCCCCTCAGAATAATGGTTCGGTATTTACAAATTCAGTGTTTCCTGAGACTTTATTGTACATAACTACTGTGAACAATGGGAATCAACTATATTAGAATAAGAATATGGAGATGGGTGAGCTAGGGGTGTGCAGGGAAGAAGACAAAGAAATGAAAAACTCAAGTGAAGTGAAAAAACTCAGCTTAAAAGGGACCACCAAAGAGAGGTCTTTTTCAAATGTTAAAGACAAGAAACAATAAAGGGAAAACAAGTTTGACAATGTAAGCATTATGTGCTTTTGTAGTTACAGTCTCATATCTCCCAGAATCCATGCTATTTTTGTAACACTTTGCCATGCTGACTCTGGACATGGTCATGAGATTTGCTGGGGTTAATTGGTTGTTAGCAAACATGATGTAAGCAGAAGCTCAGAAAGTGCTTGTATATTGGAGCTTGCTTTCCTGATGTTTCTGGAACCCTTCTCAGCCACCACAAGAAGACATTCAAAGTAGCTTACTAGATAATGAGAGCCATGTGGTCTATTTATCCTGTCACCATAGTCAATCACCACACATGTAAATGAGGCCAATCTAGATGTGCCTGCTCTCAGCCTACCAGTCAACTAACTGCAGATTTGTGAGAGCTCAGCTGAAATCAGCAGAATCTGGCTGAAATCAGCAGAACCAGCTGATCCATATGTTCATGTACAGTAACAGATAGTTACTGTTTTATTGTACTAGTTTTGAAGTAACCTGTTATTCAATAATACCAAATTGATACATATATAAATGAAATCAAATAACAAGTTTTAAGATGGAAGAATAAACTATAACATATTATCTTCCTCTCCCAATATCTGACAAGATTTGTTTTCAAATTGTATAACTTAATGTAGAAAATTAGCAGAACAGAAACTCTAAGACCACAGAGAGGGTGGGTGGGCCTGGGGAGAATAAACAGAGTTAGGGCTGGATTCTCTACTTTTAGCTTTGCAGTGTCTCAGAGAGCCTTTTCCCAGTAGTCAGGATTCTTTTTCTTCTGAATGGAGATTACATGGCTGCTAAATGAGGTAGATGGAATTAAAATCTTCAGAACTGCCTGCTAGTGAGGAAGAGATCCAAAGCCCAAAGGTATTAAACATTAAGAAAAAGTAGGCATACTGCACCCTGACAGACTACATTTAACAAAATCTGTAGAGCAATCAGAGCCCAAGTATTCTAATAAATCTAAATACTTCTTCAATTGAACACTCTTCCTCATGTGATAGAAATGTGAACAGGCCTCAGACTAAACTTCACAGGGTAAAGGAAGCTGATCTCACATACAGTGGGAAAATAATCAAGATGTTATCCAAAAATCTCGACACCATAGCAAATAACATTTCTGGATAAAGGCACCCAAACGCGACACAGCAACTATGGCAACACACAAACACTCTACTCTCTTCCACAGCATGTACAAACAATAGAAAGGAACAAATTTTGTGAAAGGAGGTTGCTAAGGACCTTTTCTGTAATCTCAGAACTGCAACTAAGCTACAAAACTCTAGTCAAGAGATACAATGTGCCCTTTCGCTCCCTCTACAACTTCCAAATACCTTTGCCACCACCACCATCACTACCAGCACCAGTCTACGTAAAGAAAGGAATAAGAAAGGAATTGGGGTCTTCCATTTTATGGAAAGGACACTGTTCCTAGAGAAAAGCTTTTCCTTCCCTTCACATAGAAGTGAATTTATTTATGTTGGGAACAGGAGTGGCCAGTAAGATAATCACTCATAGGAAGTAGTACCTAAAGAAAGGGGACTAGTATCTTGGTCTTTCCCCATCCCTGCTGAGCTATAAAACATGCAGACTCACCTCTGTCCTGCCATTGGCTCACAACCAAGAAGAGTGAAGGAGTCGTTGAGAGTACCTGACATGAGGCCTCTGGAGTCCTCTGGGGTCCATGACTATGCATGAATTAAATGATGGGTGCACATTTTAAATCTGGAGATATCTGAAGGCATCAGACTTTCCTCCCCCTCCCCAAAGAGTCCATGTCAACAAGACTTCAGATGGTGGTGGTATAATGGGTTTGGAACAAAAATGGAGTCAGCCTCTCATATCTCAGAAGGTTCTTCTGAGTCCTGATTCTCCTGACCTGCTTAGGCAGCTGCTGCACTAGTAAGCAATTCGACCACCTAAAGAAAAGACTCATCCTAGGCCACTAACATGACCAGTAGGTGACCTAGGTGAATAAGTCCTCAGCAAACTCTACTGCTGAGGTAAATCTCAGCACTGTCCAAGGAGAGCCATGCATATTCCATATGAAGATTAAAAAATCAGTAGGTACCATCATCACCCAATGGAATCAGAGCTAACCAGAGGAAGAACAAGCACGCCTCACATCACCAACAATTAAGTATAAAGTTGCTTACTTATTCCTCTACCTCTTCCCAATTCATTACGAGAGTTACAGACTAGAAAAGTCAGAGAGGAGGAAGAGACTTCAGTCTGGATTACTCTATTATATAGCAATCAAACATTAATACATTCAATCTTATTAACTATCACAAAAGACAGAACACACTTTCCAAATGAAAAATCAAGACAGGGACTTCCCGTTATGGCTCAGTGGTAACGAACCCGACCAGTATCCATGAGGATGCGGGTTCAATCCCTGGCATCGCTCAGTGGGTTAAGGATCAGGCGCTGCCATCAGCTATGATGTAGATCGCAGACCAGGCTCAGATCTGGTATCACTGTGGCTGTGGTATATGCCAGAGGCTATAGCTCTGGTTCAACCCCTAGTGGTAACTTCCATATGCGACAGGTGCAGCCCTAAATAGACAAAAAATTTAAAAAAAAAATCAAGATAGTCTGAAAAAGAATTTTTCCCTCACTTATTAATTTATTTATTTGAACAGTAATATTACAGGTATTCAAAAGCAGTATTTTTTAATCATCATTATTAAAAAGAAATATTCTCAAAAAGTCAAGATAAAGTTCACCATACTTTTAGGTCATATCATTCCTTTAATTATTTAGGAGGCTCTTTTGTGAGTCTCCTCCAAGTTTTTCAATTACTTCCTTAAAATACAAACTGAAAAAACTGAAAAATCATTCTTAAAACGCTCCATAATGTCAAGTATATATTAACTCAAGACAGTTTATCACCATCTTACAATTCGCAATTTTTATTTTCTAATTATTTTTGTCATTAGTGAAGGAATAAGTTCCATTTGATTTGACTATACCTGTCAATAATATTTTACTTAGACTATCTGTACAGTTTAATTATACACTGTATATTTGTAATTTCCTAGTAAGTATAATTAACTGCCCTAAATTCTTTCTGTAGGATATAAATGAATGTATGTAATATTTTGCACAAATTTTAATAAAACATTCAATTGCATTGTTTTTTAATTATGAAAGAAGTAATTCCTTTAAGGAAGGATGGGACTTAAAACTCAACCTCCACCTAAAATAATTACTAAATTCTACTTTATCTTATTAGCTTATCTCATATACATTATCTCCGGTATTAGATTTTAAGAATTGACACCATTTCTTATACATTTTTATATCCTTCAAAACCTATTCCTAGAACAAAATAGGAGCTTAGTTGGTAAGAACTCATTTCTTTTCAAACCCTACAAAATCTGTTTCCCAAGAGGCACACGTCAAAGGGCATAGTTTCTAATCATGATCTTGAAGGCATTACATTAATGAAAACTATTTAAGTTCTGATTTAGTAGAGTGATCATTTGGTTCTATTTTCACCTCTCTTATGCGTATTAAATAAATGTATTAGGGCAAATATAGTTGTACAAAAACACTGAACTGTCTCCTAGCTCAGGGTAAAGAACTGTGGCATACAAAGTAATCTTTCCAAAAATAGACTAACTTGTTATGACTATCATCCTCAAATCCTGGGCTTCAAAACAAGGGGAAAAAATTATAATTTCAAGATCTGTGGCATTTCCACAGTATTTTAGAAATGATTTTCCAAAAGGGCTTATGGCAAAAACTACAACACCATGACCATTTTCACAGAATACAATACTTTTGCTTCTCTTTTGTCCTGTAACTTTAGCCCAGACTGACTTTTTTTCCTCACATGAACCTCTGTCAGGAGGATGCTGTGTTGGCTGCAAATAACTAGTCCACAGTATTCATCCTGGAGATTACTGACAACTCAAAAACCACCAGCACGGAGTTAAGATAGTATTTAAACATGCCTTTGTGATTAGAAAGTAGTATTTAGCTTGCAGTTCATCAGGTTTTGTATGACCAAGGTGAAATAAATATAAGGAGAAGTCCACAAATGACTCTATTTGCCTCAGAATATTTCCTGATTTTTTTCAATAAATTTAAAAACTACCAGATCACAGCTTTAACAGGTATCTTTGACTTTGATACTTAATTGAAAACACCAAAGTAAATTCTAATCTGGGAACGTGAACTTTTTTTGCTGAAATTAAAAACATAATCAAAAAGAACAGGCTAAAATCAATTTTATGATCCTTACTAGTGATGACTAATAGTCTCAGTTCAAGACTTTCTCCCATGACTAAGTTGTTTTCTCTTTTTTAAAAAAGGGCAAAACTTTGAAGTATAAGAAGTGGTGGTAACTAAATACTATAACCCAGGAGACTGGAATAAGCTTCACGAGAACAATAACTCCGGCTGCCTTATCCACCAATCTTGCAACACCTACAGCATGTCCATTAAGGCACACTATTAAACTGTTTAGCAACTAACTCAATACTAGGCAAAATGTTCTTAAAAATATCTGAAAATTTACACTACCTATATATACAATATATAACTGCATTTGATCACTAACCACTGATTCAGCTCCTATACAATTAAAAAGTATGCCAAGTATGTGTGGACTCAATGATATAAAATAAAATGTAATACATTTAGGTATGTGCAACAGGGCTTACAGCACATGGAAAAACAGTTTAGCTTAAGCTTATAGATTATATCTTTAGGTTTTAGATTTTCTATGTCCACATTTGTGCGGGGGATACAAAAGGAAAAATTTAGAGGGAATGAAATAAATGCCACAATACTATAAACAAGTACTCAAAAATGAAAAAACAAAAAAGAAAGAAAGTCAACCAAAGGACATAGACTTTAAAATCCAACCCAAACACCTTGCTTTAGTAATACTTTCATAAAAATTATTGGCCCTTGAAGTCCAGCATGGAACTGAATCATTGTTTGCATAACAGGGAACTGATTCACATTTTAACTTGCTTTCTTCAGTGTTATTTCAGGAAGATTTCTTTATTTTCCATTTAATACTATATGTAGAATCCAGGTACAAAAAAAAATATGCATCTTTATTTTCGAAAAAAACCAATTGTATGAGGTTTGTGGAAAATAAATCGATTACAGTTTTATCCCGAACACCATCATTTCTCTTTTCTTTTCCATTGTCTAGAGCTTACCATTTGCCTCTACTTTCAATTTACCAACTGAAGGAACATCTCCTATTTTAAATATCTATTTTCAATAAAATTGTCCAATGACCAAGTGGCCTAAAAAGGGATTTAGGAATACAGTTCTTATGGAATTCACGTGTAGAATTCCACTACCTCATTTATAAACAAAAAGAGCGGATAAAACAAAATTTGACATCTGTTTACTTCAAATATAAAACCTTCACAAAAAAACAGTAATAATAATTCTTGTTAGTCACTGGTATGGCAAAGGTGATGCCTCTCCCAGAAAAGGAACAACTGGACATCAGTATAGGTAGAGGAAAAAGTTCTCTCCTCTCACTAGGCCTCTTACTTTCTGTAACTCTACTACTGCTTTTAGTAAGCACAAGCCTTCCAACCAAATTCTAAGGTCTCATTGCCACAAATTCTATTCAACTTCTATGCAACTTCCACTTAAGGGAGTAGTAAGTTTTCTTTACAAATTACAATGTTGTCCGTTCTCTTAGTAAAATTGGTAATCTGAGAAGAAAACCTGCAGCTTAATTTTAAGAAATGTTTAGAAATAATTATCTATGTCCTCATGTTCTCTTGTCCTTAATATTCCATTCATCTGTTCCCTGATCCTGATTTTTCGTTATAGTTTTCTTTTGCCCTTTTTTTCAAAAATTTATTTATTTTTTTGTCTATGCCATGGCATGTGTAAGTCCTTAGGCCAGGAATTAAACCCCCGCCACAGCAGCAGTCCTGGCCACAGCAGTGACAACGCCAGATCCATAATCACTCTACCACAAGAGAACTCCTTACAGTTTTTTACTTTTATTTTTAAAATCAGACAAGATAATCAAAACTTTTGTGGAAAGAAATGAATTGTAAATAAATAAAGGTAAAACTACAGTTTTTTGGTTTTTTTTTGCTTATAGATAGCAAATAAAAAACACAGCTGCAAATACTTGAAATTGGAACTCAAGCAGAAGTTCAGTCCAGATATCCTTCTCCAAATAATCATGTAAGAAAATGAAAATCTCTATAATATTCAGTTTTCCCATATTTTTTAAAGGGTTGATAGCAATACAAACATCAATTAAATCTGTGACGGCTTTGAAAGGCACAGAAGATTAAAAGTAAAATGACAGGGTTCAAATTAGCAGAGTGCCTCCATATTATCAAGGACGTATGACACAAGGGCATCCTTTGAATTCTATATGCAGCAAAAACTGTTTCATTTATCAACTATTGCTTCTTAAAAAAAATAGCTATGAAATTTGCTATAGAATGGAGATTTAAAATTGTCTTAAAAAATGGCTTTAAAAATCATTAAAATATTAAATCTGATAAAAGTCTACAAAAGATGTGTAAGAAATACCCAAATGGTCCATCAGGTTTAATCTTGCTTAAAAACTAATCCTATGTCAAGTCACAGCCACATCTCACAGTTGTAGAGGAATAAAGACAGACCTATATTTTAACTCTAAAGAGACTGTAAGCATCATGTTCATAACAGCACAGACAAAATGAGAGATTCATTGAAGGGAAAAAGATGGATTGCAACAAAAATATTTTAAACAAAAAAAAAGCTGAAACAAAAAAAGCTGCATTTTCCCTACATTCTGCTCCAGCCACACTGGTCTCAGAGGTTCAGACTTCAGAGCATTTTCATTTGCCTGCTCTCAAGGCCTAAAATCTTATTCTCATCACTATCTTCAAGTCTGCTCAAAAGTCACCTTTTAAGTGAAACTTTGCTGCAGTTAAAATTGTGATCCACTCTTCCCTCCCTCAGTAAATCCCCTTATCGTGCTCTATTTTTCATCACTTATTCACTTTCTATTTCAAAATTATTTTATATTTATTAAATGCTGTCTTTTATACACTAAAATGTGTGCTCCATGAATGGCAATTTACTGCTGTTGTTGTCTTTTCATTAATATAGCAAGCACCCAAAACGGTACCCAGCACATAGAAAGCATCTTATAAATAGTTTCTGGAATTTTGAATAAACACATGGACAAACTTAAGAAAAAGTACATTCAAACCCTGTAGTAGATTAGATCAACTTCTTATATATCACATTATGGCACCTGTTAATTTTAGTTAATAACCCAGTGTTGCCATTGTTCTTTTCTGTTTGCACAAAACCCATCACTTTATTTCATTCCCATTTTATCTAACATCTTTCTCTAAACAATAAACAGCAATTCAGAGCTGCTATCTTATAAGAGAACTGGTCAAGGCAATTGGTCCTTTTCTTAGCAAGGCAAAATACTATGAACATTTATTATTTTATTGTATTATAATAAATACTATAATGCTAACTCCGCTCTTTTAAAGTTTTTGAATGCTTCATTATCATGCTTCCAGATGACATTCATTCATTCACACATAAACTGACTTTGGATAAGGTACTCAGTAACACTTCATTCTGTACTAAACACAAAACATAATGCCAAAGACACAGAGACGTCATCTCAAACCTCTTACAGTCTAGAGGAAAGTTACTAAACAAGTAATAAAAATAATATGAAAAACATTTATATAGTGCTGTATGCCAGACATTGCTCTTAAACACTTGAGAACATGAACACATTTAACCTTCACAATAATTGAAAAATGAAATATTATTATTACTCCTATTTTACAAGTAAGAAAAATGAGATTTTTTTGAAAGGCTGGTCTTAATCACAAGGAAAATAGAGAACCACTCAAGGATTTTAAGACAGAGGATAAAATGACCAGATCTTAACCAGCTATAATGCAAAAATTAAAAAAAAAAAAAAGAATTATTCTGAATCAGCGTGGATACTGGGTTGGTGCAAAACAGAATCACATGTAGTAATATGAGTGAAGATGACTGCTCCCTACTCTAGTGTAATGGCAACACCGAAACCGAGCAGGGCCCTGTGGGGTCCTGGGCACAAAAGTCTTTTTGTCCCCCATTTCTTATTTCTAGGAAATAAGCTTTAGCCTCCATGACCTTGCCTGAGTTCCAAAGGGTAGGTTCAAATCAGTTGCCTGATTACAGGAAAGGGAGTGGATGCTGAGACAAGGGAGGAGCAATCGTGAAACACTAGTGTAGCCTTGGGGAAGGGTCCTGTTTCCCCTTCAAGGGATACACATAAAAATATCTTTGAGCTCTTCTGCAGAACGAGAAACCCCAACACATGAAAAATGTTAACTATTTGATGACGCATTCTTTGTTCCAGAAAGGAGGAGGACCACCAGAACAGGGGCTGGGGCCACTAAACACCAGCTTTGAGGAATGCAAGTTTGCACTTACCCTGATCCTCATCTGTGGCCCTATTTTCCACTCCCAAACTCTAAGATCATCTCCTATTCTCGCCCAAAAGAGACCACAGTCCTGAAGGCTTTAGCTGTGGCTTAGTTTGTTTGGCAAAGCAATAAAATCTATCTTTTTCTCCTTCACCCAAAACTCTGTCTCTGTGTTTCTATTCAGCACCGACAGACAGAGGCCAAGTTTGGGCAACATTTCCGAGGGGAAAAGTGCTAAGTATTCGAGAAAGACTGAGGAAGAAAAAGAAGAGGATTTAATGATTAAATACAAGCAGAGATTCCGTGTACATCGCTTACCCCACCAGTTTCAGATCACGTTACTCTTACTGATTTGCGAGCAGGTAAATGAAACCATCAGTATTTTATAAGCCATATATTGAAAAAGATTTTCACAAGGAAAGTTTTAAGGAGTCTAAAGAGTTTTGCAAACTTTAAAGCCAAGCCATCCTCGACTCCTTTATACTTCCTCACTTCCAACAATTAAATTTTCTAAATTTTTTGGCTAAACATCTTTCGGTATCTCTCCCTCCTCTCCATCTCTATTTGCATTTCTCCATTTCATTAGGATCACCATCACACTTCTCTTGGACTTATGCATCAGTCTCAACAAAGGTCTCCCTAATCCCATCTCATCTCCTTCCAATCACACTTATCAAATGCAAGAAACATCTTTTCAAAAGGCAAACACATTTAGCACTCTTCAACTTCTAAAAGCTTTTTGAGGGTCTCCAGAAACCTTTTCAGATTCTGCTAGTAAGATGCCTCCACTTCACACTCACTTATGCTAATATACCAAACCAGATATCCTCACTATTGAAACTCTAGCACCAGAAATTTTTCAAGCAGGTCATGTTATTTCATAACTGTAGGACTTTGCACACGCCCTTCCCCACTTGACAAACTCTTAAACATCTGTTCATCTTCTGAGTCTAAATTCTAATAACTTTTCTTCCTTCCTACATAAAACAAACAAAAAACTCAAAATTTTTAGGAAAAAGTTAGCAGTAAATGTCCAGGAGCTATAAGAAGAAAGCCATAAAATTCAATTGAGGGAGATTTAAAGAGTCTGGTATAAATAGAGAAGCACACCCAAAACAGACACATATATAGAATAATGTCAGTCTTCCATATGTAAATATAAAAATTTAACAAAATTTCTCTCAAAATCTCAACAGGGTTTTCTTTCTTAAATTTACCTTGTTTAGTGATTTTAAAATTTAACTGGAAGATTAATAGGCAAGATTAGCTGAGATAAAATAAGTACAGCCCTGTTATATATCTAAATATTCACATAAACAACAGCCATTATAACGACGTAACTGATACTACTACAGGAAGCAACAGACACATATCAACAGAATGAAATTAAAGTCTAGAATATATTGGAGTATTTATGGAAATTTAGTATATGGCAACGGTGTATTCCGAATAAGGAAGGGAAAGAGGAATATTCTATAACCACTGTCAGAGCAACAAGCTAGACATTTGGAAAAAGTGATAATTAGACCCTACCCCATTTCATCAGCAGAAATTCCAGATGTATCAAAAGTTAAAATGAAATTATAAAATGACTGAAATAAAACAAGGCTGAATATTTTCTAACCTCAAGTTCATCCATAATAGGCCAAACTATTATTTTTTTATTTGCCATAGTACAAGATAACCATTAACCTAAAAATTTAACCAGAAAATAACCCTCGTAATATATAACAAGATAAAAATAACCCTCATAAAAAAATTCTTGTAAATCATTAAAAATAAATAGAATATTTTAATGGACAAAGGAGAAATATACATAATTCAGGAATGAAATGAAAATGATCACCACATAAGAAAAAATGCATATTAAGAAAATAAAAACTAAAAGAACCAGAGTACATTTTACTTCTCTAATTGGAAAATATCAAAATGAAGGATGGGAATTCCCATTATAGCTCAGTGGTAATGAACCCAAGTAGTAACCATGAGGACATGAGGTCAACCCCTGGCCTTGATCAGTGAGTTAAGGATCTGGCATTGCCATGAGCTGTCATGTAGGTCAAAGATGCGGCTCGAACTGGTGTTGTTGTGGCTGTGGTGTAGGCCAACAGCTGCAGCTCTGATTCAACCCCTAGCCTAGGAACTTCCATATGCCGCACGTGTGGCCCCATAGAGCCAAGAAAAAAAAAAGAATGGTAACGCATAGTATAGGCGGCAAGAATGTGACAAAATGGACATTCTCATGTATTTCTTAGTGTAAATCTGTACAATATTTTAAAGGTCAAATTGATTGTCTTAACACTTTTATCCATAAGATGGGAAATTATAAGCAACTTTCACAGTTACAGAGTTCTCCAATATAATTTTTAATAGCTGTTGCTAGTAAAATTATGTTTTAAGAAAAAGAGCAAACAATCTGTAAGACAAAAGAATAACAAGGCAGGCAGAGAAAGTATATTTAGACACGTATAAAGTGTACGCATACTAAAAAAAAAAAAAAAAGAAGGGTCCAGGAAGTATATTACTTGGGTAAAAGAAACTAACAAAATAGGTGAGAGTTCAAAAACCAAGGTAGGAACAAGTCTGAAAGAAAGAAGGGAAAAGTCTCATTGAGAGACGAAACCTATGGCAGTTGAAACTTAACGCTCCCTTCTCGCTTCTGTAACATTGCTTGCTTGCTAAATATCAGTTGTGACAGTGTTTCGCAACAAAGGGTCAATAAAACCGGCCAAGACATAACAGGCTACTATTTAGAAACCACCCCCACAGGTCTGCAACTTTCAAAAGTCCCGCGCGCGCCAATTATA
>PVHT021183617.1:7302807-7335175 GCA_004024745.2 Catagonus wagneri
CAATCGGCGCCCCCGACTTGTTTGTGTGTGCCCATAAAAACCCTGTACTCACTGCAGTCGGGGCCTCTTCGCGTCACCGGTAACGAGTGCGCGGGGGTCCAGGTTCGAACCTGCAATAAAGGACCCTTGCCGTTTTGGCTTTGACTTTTAACTCTGGTGTGCTCGTTTGGAGGGGGTCTCGAGACCGCGGGCATTACATCATGAAAGGGAAAGCAAAAGAGGAGTCAACGGTTTTTAAAATGTGTGAGGTCTTGGTGAAGTCTTAGAGCAAAAGCAGGATGGGAACTGTTGCCACATCCATAAATTCCTATGCAGTAAAGAGCAGGTTAGTGTTTGCCACGAAGGCTGCCTTTTGCAGATTCCACAGGTTTCATGCTGTTCTGTGATTTTCGGACACTGCTCTAACTTGTGAAACTCCCTGGCAGCGAGTCTGTAATTTTAGAAGCAGATGGAGTAGGTAGCATATTTATATCGATATTTCATGACTAAAATGCTCTCTACTCTGTATCTACAGCTGTAACTAAATGTTTTCTTATACAATGTTATTTAATAGGATACAAGGATAATATATGTATTAATTCAAAAGAAAATATACATTTCCTAATGTTTTCATCACAAAAAAACTTCTTCAAAAACTATAAATTTCTTAAATCTTATTAATATGAAATTAAAAGGATTTTAATTTTATCTTTCTAAGAATTGAATCCAACTGATTATTAGCATTAGAGATGGCTCACAACAGGGAGCATTAATGGATTAATGGATGGTGAAGTACATTGCAGCCTTAAATACATGTAACATCTGTACTCCATGTCTTAGCTCAGGCTGCCGTGACAAAATTTCACAGACGGGGCAGCTTAAACAAGAGAAATCCATTTTCTTACAGTTCTGAAGCCTAGAAATCCAAGTGCAAGGTGGCAGTAGGGTTGGTTTCTGGAAAAAAAGGTCTCTTTCTACCTTACAACTTAGAGAAGGCTGCCTTCTAGCTGTGTCCTCACATGCCAGTGGGGAGCGAGTGACACAGCTCTCGGGTGTCTCCATTAAGAGCACTAATCCCTTCATGAGGGCCCCATCCTCATGACCTCCCTGAAACTTAAGTATCTCCCAAAGGCGCCGTCTCTAAACACCATCACATTTGGGGTTAGAGCTTCAACAGATGGATGTGAGCGTGGGGGAAGTGGGAAGACACATTAAATCCACAGTACTTCACAAGCCACAGATTCTGGTCAACCAACCAACCAACATGCCTTTTTTTTTTTTTTTCTTTCATATGCCAGGCAGTATTCTAGGAGCTGATAACGTGACAATTAAATAAGACAGAAAATAGCTCCCCTTTTAGCAACTTACACTCTGTGAAAAGGAGAAATAGTAAAACATCAACAGGATTCTGCTAACTACTTTGAGGAAAATAAAATAGGAGTGGGACAGGGAAGCAGCAACTAATTTACCTAGAGAAGTCAGGAAAACGTCATTTCAAGAAGTGGACTTTCAGGATTTCCCTGCATGGCTCAGGGGTTAATGAACCCGACTAGGATCCATGAGGACGTGGGTTTGATCCCTGGCTTTGCTCAGTGGGTTAAGGATCTGGCATTGCTGTGGCTGTGGTGTAGCCCAGCACAGCAGCTGTAGCTCTGATTCGACCCCTAGTCTGGAAACTTCCGTATGCCTTAGGTGCGGCCCTAAAAAGCAAAAAAAAAAAAAAAGGGGGTGGGGGCCTTCCAATTGAGAGCTAAATCATGAAGATGAGGGAGCAATGAACAAGCTAAACTAAGCACAAAGTTCTGAGTGTTTATATAATTATCTTTCCAAGTTTCAGGTTCTGGCCACTATATTCTTTATTGTGAAAGGGTTTTTAGATAGAAAATTCCTTGACTATTCCCTTCAAAATCACAGAACCTTTCTTCCTTCAGATAGAATACGTAAAGACATACATCCTTCTCAGACACTAAATACTCAGAGAGGAAAGGAGATAAGAGTTCTTCAAAAGCAACTCATATCTACTAACATGTAGCTAATACGCCCTCAGCCACCTCTTTCCACATAAAATATTTCTACCTGAGAAAAGCGTAAAATTGCAAATCTATCAAATAAATTTACAGAAAACACAGACCCTGGGAGCCACCAAATCCTGCCACCAAATTTCTTAGATGTTGAAGCTTTGGGTACATCTTTTTCAACATTCATTTCTGGCTGCTATGAGTGTAAATGCATCTTTTCTCCATAACTTTACACTCAACTGCCTGGTTAAGCAACAAAAAGACTCCATGACTTACCTACCAAATATGGTACTTGGTCTTTTCAAGAATTTGCTTCAAACCAGTCTTTTCATTTACTGGTGATATCTGTGGGTTTGTTCTAGAATGGTTGAGGTCAGAGTTTGACCTCAGATAAGTATGGGAATACAGTAAATATATCCTTTTAGATTGTAAACTAGAGTATTCAAAAATAATAGGTTTGCCTCACCACTGGATGAGAATGAGGCTTAGCCACATTATAAGTCCATGTTTTACTATTTTTTTGGCAATACCGTTATACACACACACACACACACACAAATCTATCACTAAGGACTACTCAAAAACAGTTACTGGGTAAAAAAAAAATTGTGTGTGCTCTAGGAATTCTCCTTGGGTGATTTACAATCTAGTAAAGAAGGTAAAACACACACTCCTAAAATGACAAATGTATTTACAAATAGCTTAATCTACTTTAAAACACAGCATAAAAATATTGAGAATAATATGATTCATACTGAAGTAATGTAACTTGCGAGGTCAGCAAGAGAAAACAGGTAATAATCTGAAGCAGTACAAATCCATTTATGAGATCGATTTAAAGTCGTCTGAAACACTATTTTCTCATACTACCTTTTTAAAATTAAATACTCAGAGTTCCCATTGTGACTCAGCAGTAATGAACCCAACTACTGTCCAAGAGGATGCGAGTTCAATCCTTGGCCTCGCACAGTGGGTTAAGAACAGAGCATTGCCGTGAGCTGTGCTGTAGGTCACAACACGGCTCAGATCTGGCATTACTGTGGCTGTGGCATAGGCCAGAAGCTGAAGTTCTAATTAGACCCCCCCAGCCTGGGAACTTTCATACACTGCAGGTGCAGCCATAAAAGGCAAAAAAAAAAGAAAAAGAAAGAAATTAAATACTCAAACAGAATAATCTACATACTATAACTGAGAGACATTTCAATAGGAAATGGCATTTGGAAGACCAGATCCACTATTTTAAAAGTTTGTGCAGAAAATTCCCAAAGCTAGTCATAATTACCAATATTGACAACTATGAAAGATGATAATTTAATAATCAGCCGTGTCTATTACTTAGTTTTTAAAATGCGGTAGCACTATGAGATGCACGATCTGATAAGCTGCTAAGTGTCTTTCATGCTCGTGACAGGTGTGGATGGAGTTGCTATGGGAGTCAGAGAAAGAGGACAAAAGAGAGTGGAATCCAAGCTGTACTAAAATGAGATCTCTATTTATGTTTCATGAAAAGTCCTGTAAATAGCTACCTCTGAGAAAGGCAGCATGACTCACTTTCTTCCTCTGCTTCGGCTACACACCCTGGACAGAACAGGAAAGGACAGGTAGCACACACCCCTATTGTCCTGCAGAATTCACACTATTCGTTATTTCCTCCTGTCAGGGGCCCATTCACACCCCCCACCTTTCCTGTAAATAGACTATACCGCAGAAAACAAGTGTCAGAATTCTCTGTAATAGTTCGTGTTAGTTTTTTTTTTAATTTAAAAAAATTAAAAATTTTTTTTTTTAAAATGACTTTGGTCAGACTAAAATCTTGACAAAAGCACATTCAACACTGGTCTAAGTAGAAGCAGATTTCTTTATAAAAGATTAAATTAAATTCTTTATAGAAGATTAAATTAATTTCCTGCTGTAGCTACAATAAAGAATATTTAAAATGCAAAAAATGTTCCTGTTTTTTTCTTTTTCACTTCCAGACTAAGATAAAGTAGGTGCACTTCTCCCTATTTTTCTCAATAAGTACGGCTAAAAGGCCTGGCCATTGTCTTTAAAACAAAGCTAAGAAGACTGCAGAAGGTGATGAGGAAGTGGACTACCTGGGGAGTTGGGGACCCAAGGAATGACAGAGCAGTAAATTTGGTGAGTTCTCTTTTAGCCTCACATATTGCCAAGCTGGGTACTGGAGTGACCAGCAACCAGGGAGTGCCAACGGTCACAAACAAAAGCAGCCCAAGAAAAGGTATCCCTCTCTACCCAAAGGTCCACAGAAAGGCCAGCCTAGCAGAACAGTTAACTTGTAGATAGCAAATGCCCTATATGAGAGCCAAACCTCAAGGAAAAAAAAATATGATACTACCTCCAGCTTTCTGGTCAAAAGGCAAAATGCCAGGCCCAGACCTCTACCCTTGCCCAGCAGTGATGTATAACCTAAACAGGGTTCCTGCCTTTCAATGCAGTTTGGCTACTAGACCTCTCAGTCCACTGTTCCATCACTTATTTAGCCTACGTGATACAATACTCCGTAAAGTGAGCTTACTCTTGTTTTCACATAATATGAAAGGAAGGAGAGAGGTCCTTCTTGGTACTGAAGTAAAATCACCTAAAATATGTTTTCTTGGGAAGTACTGTTTCCAGTAAAAGGAATTTATTTTCAAATTGAGTATTAGTTTTGAAGACTCAAGTTGTTATCACTATTTATAGTAAAAGCAGGAAGACAACGATAATGTCACTAGGCATCTATATTGGCCTTCACCATGGAAAGTTCAGAGGGCTATACGTCAGGTTTTAGATGGTCTCTCAGGTATGTTATTGTTGCCATTAACAGATTGAGAGACTGAATTTGCAAAGGTATCCGTCTCACTGATTGGCTTAGAATAAGTCACTGAATGTAGAGAGAAGAAAACGCAAAGTTCCATTATACAGGGCTGCTCCTTCTAACAAACACCGTAATTCCAAGTATGGGGCTATAAATGTGGCTATATGCTATGTAATTAGCCCTTGGGGAGCAGGGTGCATTATATTAGTGAATTCATTCATTCATTCAAGAGTATTAGCTGAGCCCACATTATATGCCAACTATTGCTCTAGGCACTGGAAAGTAAAGCTCCTAATCTCATACAAAGTTTATACTCTGGGGTGGGTAAATTACACATAATATAAATATCAAAATAACAGGTGCTGTGAGGTGGGCCAAAAAAGCAAAGAAATGAGGCTAGGAAATGTTAAGCATGTATGCGTGTTTTTATTTTCTACAGCATGGTCAGAAGAAAGCTTCCACAAGAAGGTAGCATTGGAGCAAGTTTCTAAAGGAAGCTGGAGTTCACTGAGAGTTGCCAGGAAACATAATTTTCAAAAAGTTAAAATATGACTCAAATAAATGATTTATGCTTCTCTTTCTTAATATGTGAATCAATTATGTTAACAGAATATATCAGATATAAAGACTGGTTCAGAGAGATGCGAATAGGTCTACGTACAGAAAATTTAAATAATGGAGGGTTAGTCTAAGAAACAGTGCTAGGTTAGAGACAAAACTGGTGAATGTCCTTTAGGGCAATAAAGAGTATTCTTTGAAGTTCCAACAGATAGGTATTATTTGCATCTCTTCTGTGAAAAAAAATTAATTAACATGCAATGGCAATACAACTGAAACTTTAAATCAATAGTGGGCAGTGAATCAAGTAAAGTACTACATTCTCCTAAATAATCCTTAAGTAGGTCTAGTAAGTAATGTCCTCATAGGACACTGAAAGAACACATGCTTTTCCTTATTTTCAAGTTTTGTATTTTTTTTTAAAGAAAGCCAAACAGATATCTGGAGGAAGAGCATTCCAGTTAGAGAAACTGAATGAATCACCAACCATTTCCCTCTACTCATCACTCCAATAATCAAGGAATGCCCTCCCCAACACAGGCTCACACATTCACCTGGATCTTATTGTGAATTCAGCATAAGTAAACAGTTGAGGGTGAACTAGAAAAGCTGGAGAAGCCATAAGGTTTCCACTGGAAGGAAAAGGATAACTGAGGTTAGGAAATGACTTGATTTACATTTTTAAAAACACTGCTCCACCTGCTGAAATAAAGACTCATTACCGGAAAAAGGCAAGGACAGAAGCTAGAAGACCACTTAGGAGACTACTAAAATTATGTAGACAAATAAACAAGTAACTGCACAGTTTGTCAGACATGAAAAGTGCTATGGAGAAAAATAAAGCAGAATATGGGAAGGCTGACAGGGAACATCAGCATTGTCTGGAAAGCTCTCTCTGATAAGGAAATATTTGCATGGAGCCCTAAATGTATGTGAAAGAAAGTAAACCATGCAAAAAACTGAGGTCAATGTGTTCTAGACATAGGGATAAGGCAAAAGGACTGAGGTGAAGGAGCTGGGGAAAGGCAGGGGGAGGGGACATAAGAAAACGTAGGGCCTTGCAAACCATTTTAAGAACTTACTTGACTTTTAGTTTGGGTGAGATGAGAAGCAATTGAAGGTTTCAGAGCAGAGAAATGACATGAGCAGCTTTAACTATTAAACAGATCACACTGGCTGCCATGTGGAGGATGGTCTGTAAGTGGGCAATGACAGAAGCGAAAAGATTAGTTAGAATAGAAGATACTTCAGTATTCTAAGGGAGAAATAAGGATGGTGCAATGGTCACGTAATGGCAGTCGTGACCACTACGAAAAACAGTTGAAACCTGGATATTTTGCAGGTAGAACCAAAATGCTTTGCTAAAGGAAGACATGGGGTAAGTAAAAAAAGGAATAAACAGGGGTTTCAGATCTTAGCGATTGGAAAGAAAGGCCATTGACTGGTATGGGGAAGACTGTAGAAGAAACAAGTTTATTAAGGAAATTTGAGGAGAAGAGGTGACATTAATCACAAATAATTTCTGGAAAAGGTAAGTTATCTCAGTTAACATTAATCACAAATAATTTCTGGAAAAGGTAAGTTATCTCAGTTTAGGGGATATCTAATTTTAAGCTCTTTTCACAATAAGAAAACTTAAAATGCCCAAAGTCCAAATTGAGAAAAATCATCAGAAAAAGAATATTTTTCACCAGAATGAGTCTTCAACAACTAACCCTCCCGGCTTCTCACAGATTCATTACTCTTCAAAATCGCATTTATCATTAATTTCATCCGTCAGTCAATATTTTACATACTTAAGCGAATATCTGGTCCTTCATTCATAACGTATTTCTTCAACACTTTTTGAAATTATATTACGTGTTCATCAAAAGGCTTAGACATATTAAATTCTTAATGCACTGTGTTTACCTGAAGTTCTTTGTATCTGTCTTGAAAAGAAATGGCCTCTTGCTCTTTTTCTTTAAGGAAATCTTTCTCTAAGACACTATGTTTTTCCATCAGTGATTCCACATCCTAAAAGTAAAATTCAGGCATAAACTCTGTAATATTTAAAGGCATAAAATACACTCAGTTTTGGCGATGAACATACTAGAAATTATTTGGTAAGGACAGAACTCAGAGTGAGTATGATTTTTAAAGCTTAACAATATTATAAAATGTATGCTTCAATCTCATTTCCAGACCAATATCAAATGCTGATATAACACTAACGTTGATATAACACTGAAATTATTCATGCAAAAAATAAATAAAAGCAATTAAACTAATAGTAAACAACACTCTATCTCTATATATACTTTCTAAATTTGCTAAGGTATATATATATATATATATATATATACCTTAGCAAATTTATATATTTGTAGTAAAGAGAAATGAGAACACTTATAAATAAATTCCTAAAATAGCCATATATCTAAGGACTCATCAACTACCCCTTGATACACGGCTTCCCACAAGAACAAATGCATATTATAAATCTTCTAATCTACATAATAAACACAATACTATCTGCTTTCAAATTAAACAAAAATAAACCTGAAGCAGGCATTCACGAGAGAAAAAAGTCTACTAAAAGATGTTTATCTCTTTAAAAGTACATGTTTAATGGCCTAGAAATTTCTTAGCAAAGACTATTCTAAGTCACAAACTCATATGACTGATTTAAACCTATACCAAGGAGCAAAGTAACTTTTCCACTGATGAGTTTGTAATCGAAGATTAGGATTATATAGTATTTACAGTATATGCATTTCCAAAATTGAATTTTTTAGGCAAATGCAAATATACCTTCTTAATTCTCTGTTTTTCTTCTTCAGAGACTTTGAGTTTCATCTCCAGACTTGAAATTTTCTGCTGAAGCTGTATGTTTGATACATTGGCTCCAGGATCCTCAGAATCCTCCACAAGAGCAATTGTTCCATTACTTTTCTCACCAGTTAAACCCAATGGAAAAAGTGAGATATCCAGATGAGTGTGTGTTGATTGCTGAATCTAAACCACATTAAAAAAAAAAATACACAAGAGGGGAAAGTTTACACTGTACCAAGAAAGAAAACATCCAAAGGGCACCAGAAACCACATTTGGAAATTAAGTTGTAGCAAAGGTTCCGAAATTATTTCACCCTTTAAGTAAATCAACAGAAGACCTCAAACTGTTTCAACAGCCTGATCTTTGCAATAAGAAACAAAATTTTCTCTAAACTTTTGAGTTTAAAGCATTTATTATTTTGCAAGCAAAGCATTAAAACATTTTAAAATGTTCTCTTATACTTGAGAGTGTATAATTAAGTACAGACACATCTGATATTCTTGAATTTACACATACACAGACTCTGTTTACATTTTAAACTGTATATCAGGATTTGAAATTTATCAATAACTTCTAATTGATCATCACTTTCTAGTAAAAATAACAAGGGACTCAATATTGCATACAGCACTTCGGAAATCTAGACTAACTCTAGCATCTAGCACAACGCTTGGATTAATAAATATTTGAGTGAATAAACCCTAGGACCGCTGTGGTTTTGGTTTTACCCTAAAATTGAAATGAACACTCTAATACCTGAAAACATATGGTAAGCTTCCCTGAAAAAAGAAATAATTTTTTGTAATTATTTTCCCTTTTGAAGTTCATGTTTTGCAATGCAAAACTAGATCAGTTTTAATAAATGAGATATTCAAACCATATTTTGGTAACTAAGGCTATTTAAATACTTTGCAAGTGTGCCACAAAACAAACATGTTACTCGGGTTATTTGAATTCTAGATATTAACCAAAGTTAGAGTACCCACAGTAAAGAAGAAAAAAGGAACTCAGAAAAGCTTAAATTAGATCAGTATGCAACTTTATAAGTAGGCGAACTTCTTATAAAAATGTGCTTGTCTTTACCTGCGCTTTAGGAAGAGTCTGACTGACAGTGCTGTTGCCTGCATGAGTATTCTCTGGTGATGGAATGATGGGCTCAGAAGAGAGGCAGCCAACTGAAGGAGATGTGTGGTCATGGTCCAGTAAAATCTCAGGAGAAGCTGGAGAAAGATGGACTCCAGATACTAAAGGAAAACAAATAAAATTTTTAAAAAGGATTACTAAAAAGAAAATACAGAATAGGCTGAAGGAAAAAGAGTAGAGAAAGGGAAAGGAAAAGGAGTAAGGAAAATAAAAGCAATGAGACAGAAAATGAGGATTCTATGACTATTTTTCAGGGGTAGTTATCTGAAATCTAAAACTACTGTTTCTAAATTTAACATGATATTTCCATGTGAGACCCAGGCCGAAAAAAACAATTTGATAACATCTTAGTGTTTACATACTAACACATTACCATGAGGGGTGCATTTCTAACCAAGAGAAATTATAGAAGTATATTATTTGGAGTTCCCATTGTGGCTCAGCAATAAGGAGCCCTACTAGTATCCATGAGGATGCAGGTTCAATCCCTGGCCTTGCTCAGTGAATTAAGGATCAGGCATTTCTGTGAGCTTCAGTGTAGGTTGCAGATGTGGCTCGGAACAGGTATTGCTGTAGCTGTGGTATAGACCAGCAGCTGCAGCTCTGATTCGACCCCTAGCCTGGAAATTTCCATGTGCCTTGAATGAGGCCCTAAAAAATGAAAGACAGAAATATATTATTTATCTACTCCATTCATTCATTAAGAAAGAGCAATAGTATGCCTACCAGTGCCAAGCACAAGCACTAAGCACTGGGGAGACAACAGTGAGGGGGACATGCATCCACGTACTCAATGACCTTATGATCTAGGAGGCAAGCAAGTTAATTATTTATTACAATAAAGTGAACTCAAGGGAAGAACAATTACTTTAAAACGCTATTCCACCATCTTTGTGTTAACTACTTCTTTTGCAACAACAAAAGATTTCTCATGTTAAAGTCGATTCTGGTTGGCTGAATTGTTTTTACCCAAAAATAACATTGAAATAAAACTCTGTAACTAGTTTCACAAAAAGGGAAAGCAAATTCCAAACATGAAAAGAGACAAAAATACTGATAAGCGCAAAATCAAAAGATTATATTCATATTACTTTATTTTCAAATGTTCTTTATAAAAATTTAAATATATTTGTATATTGTTTTAAAGTTGAAGAAGATAACTAAATCATTGTCAATAGTAATTCATTTGTATGTTTTGACTTCCTAAATTACAAAGACCTTTATTCCACATTGGCATCAGTAGGAACGTCTGCGAAGTTCTACCATAAATTCTGGAAGGCAGCTCACAATGGAAATTGCATTTTTTCCTGAAGAAAGACATTTATAAGGTTATTAGGTATTAGCAAACTAAAGAATGTATCAATTTTTGATTGGAACCCTATGGGATCACTTAATTATCTTATGTACACTTTTATCGTAGCGATATCATGTTTTTCAAATACTAGATGCCATACTGGATAAGGTATTTGAACTTCTCCCATACGCATTTCATTATTTTAAACTAAAATACAGAAAACTGAAATTTCAAATGTTTATACTTGATATATACATTTTAGAAATTTTTACTAATCTTCCCTATTCTATATGCTAACGGATTTCCCTAATATGTCAAAATATTCCAATTTCTAATTCTGGTTTACAATTATAACAAAAATATTACTAGTTAATTTTCAAGGATGAAAATAAGTACAATAGTATAATCAAAAGGAGTACAGCCTTATGATTAAGAGCACAGTCTCTGAAATCATACTGCCATAGCAAGTGTACAACTGCCAAGTTTACCTAACTTCCGTTTCTTCATCTATAAAACTGGCATAGAGCTGCTGATGAGGTTTTAATTATAATGTGTATAGTTTTAACACTGTGTTGGAATTATTTTCATTTCAAAGGTCCTTAAAATCTGTTGGAGGAGGATGTTTATTTCCATGTATAAAGAGTATACATATGACTATGATCCTGGTTTTAAGAGTTTTAAGAAACTCTTAAAAATATCATTCTGATCCAACACCTGAACATTTTAACATCTACTTAGGTGATTCATATTTACAAGATGTCATGTCATGAGTTAAATTCTCATTCTGTAACATTACATGTTCAAGTACATCATACTAGGGAAGGAAGGCGGGAAAGAGGGTAGAATAAAGAAAGGAAGGGAGAGAGGGAGAAAGGAAAAAGAGATAAACAAGGGGAAGGAAAAGGGAAGTGAGGGAGGAGGGTAGGAGGAGAGAGGAGGCACCTCACCCTCACACTTTCCACTAGTTATTACCACCCCACTGCACTTTCCCTTCATAACCAAATTCCTCTCTTTTCTTCTTCCCCATCCAACCCTCATCACTCCACAAGACCCACCATTTATGACACTAATTTTCCTCTCAGCTATGAAATCAAAAGAACACTTTCTGTGTTGTCTTTAATTCTACAGAACACATAATACTATTAACTTCCCCCTTTCCTTGAAACACTTCCCGTAGCGCTTATGAACTTATATCCTAGATTCCTCCTAACATTTTGACTATTTTTTTTCTTGTTTTCTTTGCAGGGTCTTTTCCACTCAAGCTTAATTTCATTGTTTCCTATATCTTCTGATCTTCTCAATGTTCGTATTATTCTGTCCACCATCAGAACCTGTTATTTAAATTGTCACCTATACACTAATGACACCTAAGTTCACATCTCTAGCACAAACCACTGTGGACCTCCAGATCCACATGCTCACCTCACTATCTGACAGTTCCACTTAGCTGTCTAAAAGGTACATCAAACTTACCCTTCATTTTACATAAACCTGCTATGCTTCATGTTTTCCATCTTAGTTAAAAGATTCTCAATGAACTATTTGCCCAAGCCAGAAATGATACCAGTAAGTGCCAATGTGACTCCAGTCACACTGTGCTATCCCTGATTATGCCATACTGTTCAATCCCTCTGTGACCTCACAATATTACTGCCTAAGTAAAAGCCATAGCTGTGGAATCAGAAATGGATTGAAATCTCAACAATAACAACTCACTTGTTATGCAGCCTTGGGCAAATTACACAAAGTCCACTAAATCACAGTATCCCGTTCTGAAAATGGGTAAATAATATGTACCTCATAATAATGCTATACAGTTTAAATGAGATTAGATATATATACATTACCTAACTGTACCTGAGAGGTATCTGGTAAACATTCAGTTAAGGAAAGCTGCCACTGAAATTATCATTTGCCAACATTCAAAATAAGCTTTTCCAGGAATTTTTTCACCTATTCCGTTACCCACCCAACCACAATACAATATTAATTTGTCACTGTCAAGATATTACTGAATTTCTAAAAAATAGTAATTATAACATTACTTATCTATGGAATACATCTAAAGCAGTGTTTAGAAAAAAAATCTAGAGCCCTGAACATCTCAATTTAAAAAAAAATGAATTAAATTTCCAGCTCATTAACTAAAATAGGAACAAGGAAAACTTAAAAAGCACATAAAAATAATAAATATAATGCAGATGTCATAGCAGATTAAGAAAAAATAGTAGATCTAATTAATCAAAATCCTGAATTTCTAAGAAAATAAAAACAGTAGTTAACTTATTAACAATAAAAGGAGAAAAGAACATTCAAATTAAGTGACAAGAGGACCATAATAATTAAAACAAGATTGTTTTTCTTTTTTTTGTCTTTTAGAGCCGCACTGGCAGCATATGGAGGTTCCCAGGCTAGGGAGCAAATCAGAGCTGTGGCCATCAGCCTACGCCACAGCCACAGCAACATGGGATCCAAGCCATGTCTGCAACCTACACCACAGCTCACGGCAACGCCAAATCCTTAACCCACTGAGCGAGGCCTGGGATCGAACCCGCATCCTCATGGATCCTAGTCAGGTTCGCTAACCACTGAGCCACAATGGGAGCTCCAAAACAAGAATATTTTTATATCATAAAACTCCTCTACAGACTTCTAAGTAAATAAATTTGAAAAATCTATATAAAATGGGCATTTCTTTACAGAAACATAAAAGTTATCTGATTAAAGCTAAAAAATACTTTAAAAACACATCTATTTCCTTGGGAAAAAATAAAAGGCAATATCCTACAAATAAAGTATTTCAAGAGACTTTCTGACAAAAATTCAAAAAATGAATAATCCCATTGCTCTAAAATTGTTCCAGAGCACTGAAATAAAGGAAAACTTCATTAGCATTACATAATATTAACATAATACGGATAGCTAAGCCTAATAATGACAGTACAAAACCAAAATAATTAAAGATTTTCAAAGTATTATTTGAAAATAATTAGGTGAGAGTTCTAAATAAAATGTTAGTAAACAAAATGTACTGCCATATTGAGAAAATGATATGTAATGAATGAGTCAGGTTTGTTCCAGGAATGCAAAGCTGGTTCATCCTTTATGGAATTCATTAATATAATATTGCACGTTAATAGATGTGAAGAGAAAAATGATATAATCATCTCCAAGACTGAAAATGCTTTTAATTAAAAATAAGCACCTATATTTTCTAAATACACTCAAAAAACAGAAATTGATGCATACTTTCTTAATATAAAGCATGTAGACCTTAGTCCTAAAGTCAGCATGTCAATTAATGGAAAAAACTTGTAAGTACAGCCTCTCAGATCAGGAATCAGATAAGGATGATTGCTATCTCCATACCATTTAACATAGTACTAAAGAAATGCAATTAGACAAGAGAAATTAAATAGAAGCATAATAAGAAAAGGAGGAAAACTATCTCATATTTCTACTAACTCAAATAATAAACACATTCAGTAAAGTACCCGGATATAAACTTAAAGGACAGAAAGCAATAGCATTCATATGTAAAAACAGTAACTATTTATTTAGAGAAAATCATGATAGCAAAAAATACTGTTTTCCATAGTGACAAAGAAGATTAGAAACTTAAGAATAAATAAGAAACATGAACCTTTTAAAATACTTCTGAAAGACTCAATGGTAGACCTGAACACAAATAAAGACATCTCTTGTAATTGGATAGGGCCAAACACCATAAAGATGCCAGTCTTCCCTTAATTATAAGCCTAATGTAATTTCAATAAAAGTAAATAAGCTTTTTCATAGTACAGCTAGACAAATGGACATTAAATATCATATGGAAAAGGTAAAATTGCAAAAACAGGCAGGAAAATACTAAAAAAGAAAAAGTATAAAGAGGCTATGTCTCCCCTTACTAAAATATACTAAATTAAACTACATTAAAAAAAATACTACTAACCTTGTTAGGATATACTATATTAAATTATATGAAAACATACAATAAACCCTTTATCATTAAAATGGTGTATTTATTTGGTACAGCAATAGACCAGAAGGATATACCAGAAAGTCCATAAACAGACCCATGTAGACATGAAACTTAAGTATATAATAAAAGTAGCCTTTCGAATTTCTGAGGCAAAGATGGGCTTGTTAATAAACAGATCCTGGAACAACTGATTAGCCATTTCAAAACATATGAAACTAGACTCATGTCTCACATTATAAGCAAAGGAAAAAAATAAGCTACAAATCAATTTGGGATCTAAATATAAAAAAATAAGACCATATAAATACTAATAGAAAATATGAGTACAATGTAAGCACTTTACCTTGGGGTATAAGAACAGGCTTTCTAACTATGACTCAATTCCAGATACACTAAAAGAAAAGTTTGACAAATCTTCCTATAGAATACATAAAAATGTTTTATCTGTCATATCTTAAAATCAATAAACGACTGCAAACTTAAAAAAAGATACGTGTAAAACGTCACAGATAAGGATTAATAGTCCTAATATATAAAGAGCACTTAAAACTTAGAAGAAAAAGGCCGAAAAAAAAAATACCTGTAGAAAAATTGGCAAAAATGTGAATAGTCGATTCACCAAAAAGAAAATACACAAATAACCCTTAAATATATGAAAAGATACAGATGCATGAATCTACTTATCTGTTATAGAGGAAATATAAGAAGGATGAAGCCAAAACTAAAGAAACTGATAGGTGGAGGAGAGGTGGAATGAAATGGAAAGAAAGAAGAAGTGTACTGTGGGAGGTACCTCTTTTCTGGGTGCAATATTAATATGGTTCTGAGTTTTGGAAGCAAGTTAATGTTTCACATACTCAATAAAATAAAAATAAAATGAACAAGCAGGGGAAAGGGGATTGACTCCCAAAAGAATACAGAGAATATTAACTGAACCATACTTCAAATAAATAATCTAATCACATCACTAAGGAATAGGGGTGGAGGGTGCAGGGCAAGAACTAACCAAAGTCCCTTTGGGACCTAGTATTTTGGCCATATTGCCCCAGGAAAAAAACAAAAGGAATACTAAGTGAATAATGAGGGAAAGAAGAGCAAAGGGAAGAGAAAATACGAGAATGAGGAGAAGGGGAAAGAAGAATAAAGATAAGCAAACATGATAAAATGTTAACATCTGAAGAAAATGTAGATAGGAATTGTCTATTTCTTGCAGTTTTTCTGTAATCAAAATAAAAAGTCAAAAGGAAAGAGCAAAAAGGAAAAATACAAAATAGAAAAGAAATTACTCACAAGATCCTGTCTCAACCAAAGCCTCCCCTACACAAAACCGCTGAATACAGATGTGGTATCACTGAAAACACGTGCAAGAATATTCCTAGCAGTGTGGTTCACATCAGCAAATAAGTGACAACAGCCTAAATACCTGCTCACAGTCAAATGATTAAAAGAGCTGTGTGATAATCATAAATTAGAACCTTTAACATCAGTGGGAAAAAAAAAAAAAAAACTACAAGTATATGCAACAAGCAAGTCTTTCTGGCATCCCACTAATCACATCAAAACTTATTCGAGACATAAAGAAAGTTGAACCTCAAATGCCTAGAATTTACAGGTACCTTCAACTTATGAGACATTATTGAGATTTTCAGAAATTGTTTTAACTTGATAATATAAATGATCACTGAACATATCATAATTCAGAACCTATTTTAAAAATAACATAAGAAAACAAATGAAAGAAAACATATAAATGTATTACCCTCCAAAGGGAAGATAGTAAGCTTCAAGTTTTTCACTATGCTAAAATTCACACATCGTCGTAGAATTTTAGGTGACCGTCCAATAACGGTAACTCGCTCTAAAAAAAAAATCCACATTCATAAATAGAGGCCACACATACATACCCTAAACATAGTTTAATAATAAAGATGATATATATATTTATACATGTTCTCATAGCAATGGAAATTTTTAAGCTTAATAGTGGAAAATTAGAAATTCCAATGTGTAAAATGTAATTATCTTCTCAAATATCCAAAAAGTTACTACAACTTTTAATGTTTCAAACAGCGACAGCATTCTTTGATCTATTAAAAACTGACTGTGCCCAAAATCTTTAAATTCAGAAGATCGAGTGTACCCAAAAGCATCAATTTCGAAAAAAACTCAACCAACACTTTTCAAGAAGTAGAAATCTACAAAATTTTGTTTTGGGGGGATATTCTGTTTACTTTAAGTCTTAAGCAAGAGTACAGACACAATTTTATTCATTTCAAATGTGAAATCCTTGGCTTTCAAAGACTTAAAGGACACAAGGGCATCATATATAACTTTAGAACTATAAAGCTAATTAAAAGTACAATGAATGGCAGTTCTCCATCTCTAATTTTGTAATGGTAACTAACAAAGTCTTTGAGCATATCATTTTTCATTGACGGATCTCTTCTAAAACACACAAAAAGCACACTAAGTCATAACACTGCACAAGCAAAGAAGTACCAAGTTTCCAAAGAGTATGCAGTTTTTTTCCAGTAATTGTGCCTGCGGTCAACTCTGTTTTGTTTACCTAAGCATAATAACTCTTGTAAAGTCTAAACAAGAAACAGGTGTAAATAGCCATGCACTTTTAACTCTAAGCAAAGGAATCTGTTTATATCTGTTAATAGTTAAATAATTCTAGAGGAGAATACCAATACAATGATATTGATTTTTACAACTTTTAACTTAGAAAATATATTTGGTTTTAAATTTCCATTCAGAAATCTCTTACCCAGTCCAGGCCCCCTTTTCACCATTCTTTTTATCTATATGAAAAAACAAAAAATATGCAAGAATTCCAAACAGCATATCTAAATATGAAGATTTGTTAGTAAATAAAAAGTGGATAGATTTTTTTAACTGACAGAAAACAGGGTAAAAATCACTGTTTAGAAAAGTATTACCTCTCTATGGAGTTCCCATCAAGGCTCAGCGGAAACAAATCTGACTAGCATCCATGAGGATGCAGGTTTGATTCCTGGCCTCGCTCAGTGGGTTAAGGATCCAGGGGTTGCCGTGAGCTGTGGTATACTCTGCAGACTTGACAAGGATCCTGCGTTGCTTTGGCTGTGGTGTAGACCAGCAGCTACAGCTCTGACTTGACTCCTAGCCTGGGAACCTGCATATGCCGTGGGTATGGCTCAAAAAAGGCGCGTGCACGTGCACACACACACACACACACACACACAAAGAAAAGTACTACCTCCCTATAGGAAAGACTCCCTATAGGAAATGCCTCACGATTAATAGATAAATGTAATTTAATGGATTCAAGATATATCTAGGATATCTAGGTCAGAGATTTAAAGAAAATATATATAATAGCTTTTAAAAGGTTGAGGCAGGAACATAAGGAACTGAAATGGTTATTTTATTAAAAGACGGATCAAATACTTGATCAATTTCCACCATTTTAGTTATTTTTAATTATTCTCCAGAGTGTTCTACAAATAAAGACTCCATCTCTACTTGATTCTCTGAGGAATAATACTGCATCCCTAAGAGCTGGTTAGGCAACACTATATACCACAAACTTTAGTCAGCAATTTTTAGTTACCCAAGTGACTAAAAAACTTATGTTCTAATTTCTAAATGAAATAGGCAGAGGTGATGTCCTCATTAGCCACTGCTAGCATGGTTAAGAAAAAAATGTATCATATAACTTTTGAACATGGAAATAAAAAACTGCACTATTTAAATCACCACTGCATCTTTATTATCACAGCAGGAAGAAAATATCATAGCACCCCAAAAATGAATAAAAATAACAACAGAAACAGACTAACAAAATACAGAGAGCATTGTCTAATGAGTCTAGTAAGTTTGAAGAATATAAAATAAACATTTCAAAATCATAAATGAATCTTTAGGGCAAGTTACTATCTAAAATCTGAGATTATATTTCTTTCAACTCTGGCTCATAGGCAAACATAGGCAAATTCTAAGCAATTTCCCAAGAGGAAGAAAAAAATAATATTACCACTTAAAGCAATATGTTAAGAGTACTGTGCTAAAGCAGTTTTTGCTTCCTCAGTCTATGGAAACTGGATCCAAAAGATTTTTTTATTTTTCTTTTAACAGCCACACCTGCCATGGCATATGAAAGTTCCTAGGCTAAGGTCTATGCCAAAGCAACGGCAACAATGGATCTGGGCTGCATCTTCAACCTATACCATTTGTGGCAATGCCAGATCCTTAACCTACTGAGCAAGGCCGGGGATCAAACCTGCATCCTCACCAACACTATTTTGGGTTCTTATCCCGCTGAGGCAAAATGGGAACTCCCATAAGGCTTTCTTTTAGATACCAAAAATAAAGGCAGCAAAAACAAATAAGTGGGGCTACATCAAACTAAAACCTATTAAGAAAATATCTGCAAATCATGTATCTCAAAAGGGGTTAAAATCAAAAATGTATAAAGAACTCATATAACTCAATACGAAAAAAATCTGATTAAAAAATGGGTAGAGTACATGAATAAATATTTTTCCAAAAACATACAGATGACCAACAGGCACATGAAAAAGTGTTCAACATCACTAGTCATTATAAAAATGCAAATCAAAAACACAATGAGCTATCACCCGTTCGACTGGCTATTATCAAAAAATATTAAAAAATAAGCATTGGTGAGGGTATGGAGAAAAGGAGACTCTTGTGAACTATTAGTAGGAATGTAAATTGATGCAGATGCTATGAAAAACAGTACAGAGATTCCTTAAAAAATTACTAGAACTACTTCTGGGTATTAATCCAAGGAAAACAAAAATACTAACTCAAAAAGATATATGCACTCTATGTTTGCTGCAACATTACTTGTAATACTGAAGATAAGGGAACAATCTTAGTGTCCATCAGTGGATGAATGGGTAAAGAAAACTTAATACACACATACACACACACACACACACACACACACACACACTAGAATATTACTCAGCCATAAAAAAGAGAAGAAAATCTTGCCATTGGCAACAACATGGATGGATTTTGAGGGCATTGTATTGAGTGAAATAAGTCAAAGACAAATACCATATGCTCTCACTTATACAGTAAACCTAGAAATAAACAAATGAGCATGTAGGTACAGAGAACAGATTGGTGGTTGCTAAAAGCAGAGGTAAGGGTGGACATAATGGGTGAATAAGGTCAAAAGGTACAAATTTCCAACTATAAAATAATCATGCTTATATAATATATAGCATGGTGACTGTAGCTAGTAATACTGTATGGTACATTTGAAACTCGTTAAGAGAATGAATCTTGAAAGTGCCCACCATAAGAAAAAAAAATTGTAACTATGCATAATAGCAGATGTTAACTTGATTTTACTGTGGTGATCATTTTGTAGTATATACAGATATCGCACTAGTATAATATATGCATGAAACATAGAATGTTTTATGTAAATTATACCTCAAAAAAAATTTTAAAGAAATTTAAATTTTTCTGTTAAATATCATTACAACGTGATGAGACATACAAGGGGGGAAAAAGTGTTTGTGTTCTTTTGGGGATTCCTTTATTTATCTATTAATTCATTCAAAGCACAGCTATAAAGTACCACTATATTTAATACACTATGCAATGAGATATAACACAAATCCTTTACACTGGAAAACTTATTCTAAGATATCACATTAGTGTTGAAGTAATAAAAAATAAATAAATCCTTATCTAAAGTACTTAGCAGTTAAACATAGTGAGACTTGCCATTGTTTTAAAGTTGGTATTACTGTTCGAACATCTCAAATATCAAACGATTAAAATAAAATACTAGAGTGCTGCACATGATAAGTTTTTAATTAGCTAATCTACTCTTGAGCATTTATTTAGACATTTCTTGGAAATAGTGCATATTAATATTTAAATATAATAAAGATTAATGGATTAAAGACCTAAATGTAAGATTAGATACTATAAAACTCCTAGAGGAAAACATAAGCACAACATTCTGACATAAACTGTAGGAATATCTTTTGGAATCTATCTCCTAGAGTAATGAAATAAAAACAAAAATAAACAAATGGGACCTAATTAAATTTCAATGCTTTTGTAGAGCAAAGGATATCATAATCAAAACAAAAAGACAACCCATAAAATGGGAGAAAATATTTGCAAATGATGTGACTGACGAAGGATTAATATACAAACAAATCATACATCTCAATGGCACAAAAGAACAAATAACCCAACCGAAAAACTGGGCAGAAGATCCCAGATATTTCTCCAAAGAAGTTATACAGATTTTGGCAAAGGCACATGAAAAGAGCTCAACATCGCTAAGTATTAGAGAAATGCAAATCAAAACTACAATGAGGTAGAAGCTTTCAATTCAAATCACCTCACACTGGTTTGAATGGCCACTATCAAAAAGTTTACAAATAATAAAATGCTAGAGAGGTTAAGGAGCAAAAGGAACCCTGTAGGAGGGTTGGTGGGAATGTCAACTGGTACAGCCATTATGGAGAACAGTATGAAAGTTCCTTTAAAAAAGTAAAAACAGTATTACCATGTGACCCTGCAATCTCACTCCTGGGCATATCTCTGGAGAAAATCATAATTTGAAAAGATACATGCACCCCAGTGTCCACTGTAGCACTATTTACAATAGCCAAGACACAGAAGCAACCTAATTGTCCATCAACAGAGGAATGGCTAGAGAAGATGTGATATATTTATGCAATGGAATATTAGTTACAAAAAGGATGAAATAATACTACTTGAAGCAACACTGATGGGGCTAGAGATTATGATACTAAGTGAAGTAAGCAAGACAAAGAAAGACAAGTGTCATATGACATGGCTTATATGTGGAGTCTTTAAAATATACATATATGACACAAATGAACTTATATACAAAACAGACCACAGACAGAGAAAACAAACTATGGTTACCAAAGGGGACAAGGCCGGAAGGATAAATTAGGAGCTTGGAATGAGTACATACACACTACTATATAAAAAATAAATAAATAATAAGGACCTACTATATTAACACAGGGAACTGTATTCAATATTTTATAATAACCTGTAAAAGAAAAGAATGTCAAAAAATAGATATATATGTATAACTAAATCACTGTATACCTGAAACTAACGGAACACTATAAATGAATCATACTTCAATAAAAAATGAAAAAATAAAAATAAACAATATAAAAGAGAAAGAATTTTCCAAAACAATGGGTAAAATTTGACTCTCGTACAGGTATTAAGTGAATACATGTGAAAGATTTTATTCTACTTATACTAGGGAAGTAGGCAAATGATATAATCATTTCTAAGGAAAAGTTAAAACAACACAAACTGATGGGGAGTAAGGGAATGTTGAATTGCAAATGGAAGTGAAACCACTTTTTTCCAAAGAGAAGGAAGTCAACGGAAATTCTACTAGACATAACAGAATTTACATATCTATCAATCTACAATACAGCTATGAAATATAAAACAGAACAAAGACAATGGACTGGCCAAATCAGATAAACTCGAAATTTATGCTGAATGTTGATAATGCAGTTTTACTAAAAAGTTTTTTTCTACATGACCAAAACCAGTAGCTCAAAAGTCTGTTAAACTAAATGAAATGAAGAAACGGAAGAGAGGATTACCCACCATGGTTCAGAGGTAACAACCCCAATTGGAATCCCTGAGGATGCAGGTTCAATCCCTAGCCTCGCTCAGTGGGTTAAAGATCCCCTGTCACTGTGAGCTGCAATATAGGTTGCAGTTGTAGCTGGGATCTGGCATTGCTGTGGCTGTGGGGTAGGCTTGCAGCTACAAGATATTCTGTGTGCCAGCTGATTTGATCCTTATAATAATACCCATTTCAGAAATGAACCTAAGAACGCAGGTTTAATGTGAGCACCATGACCTAACAGCTAGAAAATTGCCAAGCTAGGTTCAGAATTAATGTCTAATTGCTTCCAAGGCTCAGTCTCCACTCCAAAATAATGAAAAATGCAATTGAAAACCATGTAGGGTTAGGAGTTTGTGTGTATGTGTATTCCAGTTTTTATTTTCAATTAAAAATACAAGACAAGAAAACAAAATATAGACCACCTAACAGTAAAAGCATAGAGAGAGAGAGATGAAAACTTAATAAGAATTTAATAAAACTAATATCCTCAATAAAGTGTATATTTAAATGAAACCAACAACAGAAGCTACCATTCTGTTATTAAAATCCTGGAGAGCTTATATAAAATAATTTAACATTGCCGATTAAATGAATAAAGTAAAATCAGCAGTCTTCAAAAAAACTCTTAACCATATCCGACTGCCAACGGAAAACAAAATGAAGTAAACTAGTTTACTACTGAGGTGAAACTAGTTTAAAGTCCATTTCTGCCTTTCCAGTCAATCGAACAGCAAAGGAAATCTAGTTATAGTCTGTGAACATTAGCAAAACACAAATTACAATTATTTCTTCTTTCCTCTTCTTTAATCCCTCAATATAAAGCTTGACATTTATTGCCCTTCTCTTAAAGCCACAGAGATTAGTTTCTATTCTTTCTTCTATGTGTGCTACTCTTTCTTAAACTGAAGATTTCTTCTCTTATTCTCTGAAAAAGCTTCTACTATTCTTACTGTTTTCTCTCTCTATGCCCAAGCCACTCTTGCTATAAATCTTTTTAAAATGTATGTTAATACTTTGATTTAATTACTATGTTTCTTAAAGTTAAAATATTTTACTTCTCCTGTTAATTCATAAAACAGAAATATCAGTTTAAAAATTTCTATAGCAACATACTGACAGATTTCACTAGATGACAACATAACTCCCATTTGCAAGAAGCTGGCTCACCCTCCCAAGATGAAATAAATAGCCCCCAAATAATTTTCAGAGTTTACACAAAATGAGTATCATTGTACACAAAGAACCTGTTCACGTTAGAATCTGGGGGGTTATTTTCCCTACATTTAAGTCTGAAACATCTATACTCTACCAAATAGCATGGTATATTTAAGTATTGCCATCACAGTAATCCAGCATTTACATGACTATGTGTATAAAGTACACGTATGTGGCTTTTATAAACTTTAAAATCATAACTTTTAACAGTAGCAAAATAGTTAATTTTGTCAGTATGATGACTATATTATTTTTAAAAAGCTTAGCATACAAACACATTCTTAGAGAAAGCTATCTAAAGCCATGTGCCATCAACTCAAAGTAGATGTCACTATATTCTCTTTTTCAGCAATTTAAAAGCAATAGTGGTTATAGACACTTAAACGCTTAGAATTACTTCAATATATTTATATGCCCATCCAGAGGAAATATGTAGTTTAAATAAAATTCTATTACCATTTTATCCATTAAAATCAATGAACCATGTGGATAAAATAAATTGAAAATGGTGAACATCTTACAATTCTCAAAGTAAAAATTTCAAGAAAGGGATATGCCTTCATCTAAATAATGTCTGCACAAAAGAAGGCAATGAAACACCAAAGTAACACCTCTTAGTATGCATAAAAGACTAAAACAAACAAAAGGAAAAAGAAAGAAAAAGTTAATATGAAATACCAATGCTGAAAACCTCTGCACTTTAAAAAAAACAAACAAACTCATAGAATGGGTATGAAGTTTACAACTGCTCATTTAAGGGAAATATAACCTGAGGTTCACAATATTCCGTACCTAATTTACCAAAAAGAAAGTGATAATTAACTGCAACATGAACCTACATCTACAATTAACAAAAAATAAATATAATTGGCTTACACTGCTTTGATAAAAGCTTGCTTTATTGACTATGAAAGTGTAACTGAGAAAACAAAACTTTAAGATCAGAGGTGCAGCAATACTGTATATACATATTTACTTGTATTGGTGTTTTTAAAGGAACTCATGCTGCTCCTCAAGAGTGTCCAATAATAATCAATATTGAGCCTGCAAAGAATAAGAGTTTTCAACTGGGGTCTTAAGAACTGCAATTTCTTGACACAAGTTCCAGTAAAACCAAGAGCGTTCTAAGGACAAGAAAGAGTCAAGGACTTATAAAGGCAAAAGCCAAGAAAAAAAAAATTGTCCTTAAGAAATAAGTTATTACAAGCTGTTTCAGGGTAAAACTCTGATAAATATCTTGAGTTTCTAGCAGATGTACTAGACCTCTTTGTTAGGACAATAAGTGGTCAAAAGGACAGATTCCATCCAGTCCAAAACATGCATGAGTCACACTTCCACAATGGCCTCCCAGCTCCATTCAGAGAGCCCTCTTAGCAATACCAACTCCATCTTGATTTTCCTTTCACAAGGGAAAACATAGAATAGAAGGGAAAAGTTACACTTTAAGAACTGGATTCACATCCCAGTTCTACACTTAGAACTCAGTACCCTGGGAGAGTCAGTGGGCCTTAATTTCCTCATTTATAAAATGAACAAAATAACACCAACTTCCTAAAAAAAAAAAATTATGATAACCAAATAATACGATGACTGCTATAAACACTAAAGTTATCAGAAAAACCACCACATAAATGATCAAAACACATAGATATGCAAAATCTTCTAAGTAAGCAAGAACTATCCCCAAGCCAAAAAGACTTAAAATGGAAGATACTAGTTTATCCATTTAATATATTTAAAGAAGTAATACAAGAACAGGAAGGATTGGTTTCAGCCAGAAACTTAAAAGGAAAGGTACAAAGACAAATACTGCAAGAGTTCACCTAAGTATTATCCAGGGAAAAGGACAATTAAGCCAACATTTAAAATTATTACAGTCCTATTTTTAAAGGAATCTTTTTTTCTGAGCAGTCTCAACAGAAGACTGAAATTATTCAGTAAACCATGTTGTAAATAGATGTGCTGTGCGTCATCCAGACTGTGTTGTTCTATTTATAACGCATACAGAGTTGATTTAGCCTAATTCTGCAGGACCCAAAGATTGTAAGAATGGTAAATGCACATTAGTTTCGACTTAAAGTCACCTGCTACTTTAGCCCTTAACAAAAGAGCCAGCCTATCCTTTGATGCTTTAAAGGTAGGTACTGACTTCTCCTCTCCACCTCTGAAAGGCCTAGATGACATCTTTTCCCAAGGGTGTTCTGTCTACAATGAAAATCTGTTGTTGAGAGTAGCCAACTCTATGAATTATCTAGCTACATCTTCTGGATAACTTGCTGCAGCTTCTACATCAGCACTTGCTGCTTCACCTTACACTGGTATGTTATTGAAAAGGCTTCTTCCCTTAAACCTCATGAACCAACCTCTGCTAACTTCAAACTCTTCTTCTGTAGCTTCATCACCTCTCTCAGCATTCACAGAATTAAAGAGTTAAAGTCTTGCTCTGTATTAGGCCTTGGGTTGGAGGAATGCTGTGGCTGGTTTGAGCTTCTATCCTGATCACAACTTTCTCCCTAACAGCAATAAGACTGTTTCACTTCCTTTTTTCGCTTTTTTTTTTTCTTTTTGCTTTTTAGGACCACATGTAAGGCATATGGAAATTCCCAGGCTAGGGTTCGAACCAGAACTGTAGCTGCCGGCCTACGCCACAGCTACAGCAACACAGAATCCAAGCCACATCAGGGACCCACACCACAGCTCACGGCAATGCTGGATCCTTAATCCACTGAGCAAGGCCAGGGATCGAACCCACCTCCTCATGGATACTAGCAGGATTCCTTACCACTAGCAGCCATAACAGGAATTCCTGTTTCACTTTCTTATCATGTTAATGTTCACTAGAGTAGCACTTTTCACTTTAAAAACTTTTCCTTTGCATTTACAACTTGGCTAACTGGCTTAAGAAGCCCAGCTCTTGGCCTGTCTTGGCTTTTGACATGTCTTCCTCACCAAGTTTAATTATTTATAGCTTTTGATTTAAAGTGAGAGAGGTATGACTCTTCCTTCACTTGGAGACTTCAAGGCCATTATAGGGTAATTAACTGCTCTAATTTCAATATTTTTTTCAATACTGTTGTGTGTCAGGTATTAGGAAGGTCCAAGGAAAGGGACAAAAATGGGAAAATGGCCTATTGCTGGAGCTGTCAGAACACACACAACATTTATCAAATAAGTTTGCCAGCTTCTATAGGTGTGGTTCAAGGTGCCCCTAAACAACTACAAGATCACTGATCACAGATTACCAAGACAATATAACAATAATGAAAATAAGTTTAAAAAACTGCAAGAATTACCAAAGTGTGACAGAGAGACACAAAGTGAGTGAATGCTATTGGAAAAACTGTGTTTACAGACGACTATTACAGGGTTGTCACAAACCCTGGACTTCCCCTGTGGCTCACAACATAACCACCTGGCAATGCTTCTACACAAAACTTCAATTTGTGAAAAATGCAGTATCTATGAAGTTCAATAAAAATAAAAAATGTAATAAAATAAAGTATGACTGTACATGTGTACATATGTACGTATACTGGCACTTGATTGTCACAGTATGTCTTTTGAGTATGTATTATTAAAATTCTGTAGACAAGTAAATAGGGCATTTGAAGAGCTCATTGAACTTGGCCCATGTCACAGAGCTTTTAACTGTTAAGCTGAGATTCATACCTAAGTCTGTATAAGTCTTACAGGACTTTCTGAGCAAAGCAAATAGCATATAAAAAGGTAAGGAAACAAGAATCCACATAAAGTGTTTAGGGAATAGCAAGTTTCTTAGCATAATTGAAAAGCAAAAAACTCTAAAACAAATATGGTTATTACAGAGGCCCCAATCAACTAGCTGTAAGAAACAAAGAAAAAGACTTGAGAATAGCAATAACTACATGGCTTGTGCACTTGAATGAATGGTGATTTTATTAAGTGAGAAAAGAAATATAAGAAGATCTCGAGGCTGAAGCAGTAAAAGGAGAGAGAGGTTATGTTACAGACATGTAGACATTAAGGTACATATAGAGCCAGCCAGGTTAGAAAGATTAGTTGAAAAGATAATAAGTCTGAAGCTCTCAAGAAGGGCAAGAGTAAAGCTGCAAACATGGATATCCTCATTTAAAAGGTTTTATCATGAAAAAAATGAAAAGGTCAAGGACAGTACCTAGAAAACAACAACTTTTAAAAAGAAGAGAGAAAGAAGATGATAATAAAGTGAAAAAACCAAGAGGAAGTTTAGAGAAGTCGGAAGGTATGCAGTGCCACAACCATCAACCTAAAGAGAGAAACAAACAGAAAAATACCACAGATAAAAAAAAAATAGTAATTCATAGAAAAGAAAGGTCATTTTCAGATTTGGCAGGAATTGAGGGGGTTGGAAAAGTGACTGAGGAAAACACACCGGAGAAAAAAATATTTAAACCAGGCCCTGAAGGAAGAATGTGCTAAGAACATGCAGAGATGGAGAAGAGTATTTCAAATGGAAAGCCAAACTAGAACAAAGAAGTAAGGCAAGAAGACATTGGGAAAAACGTGCTGAGAAGAGCAAGTAACTTCCTCTTTACCTGACCAACGGTATGTCAAGGGTAACAGTGAGTAAAAAAGTCAATATAGTCAGGCCATTATCAGATAACAGTGGACCCTGAAAGTCAGACAAAAGAATTTCGGGGTTTTCAAGGTTACTATATAAAAACTTCTGGAAATCATGTGTAAGACTCATTATAAGACAAAGGGACCAATTAAGACAATATTTACAATAGCTCAGATGAGATACTGTATAAATTTGAGCTAGTCTGACAGAAATAAAAACAATCAAGGGGCTGATTCATTAAACAGAAGAATTTGGCCAATAGCACTGACCAATCAGAATGCAGTTGTGTTCAGCTTTTGTTAAAGTTAAATACAACCGGATTAACCCAAAGGCAATGTCATTTCAAGACAAAGCTAAAATAAAGAGCATCTGTCATGCCAAAAAACAGATCACTCAATAAAAAAAAAAAAAAAACCTCTAACTTAATTAATTAGCATAGTATTTATAGCACTCATGATGAATATCAGAAATTCCTTTCATCACAGTAAGTCATTTATGAACTTCTAAAATGTTCAATTACTATGAAGAAAGTGAGTTCGTTGCTATGATTTCCCCATCATCTCTTCTGATCTACAGTCTCCCCTGCCTCCCAAACCCTTTCCCTTGCACACCTCTTAGATAAGACCCCCACCAAGTTTACTCTTCTCTTTTCATTTGAATTTACCAACCCAGACTCAGCCTTGGAACCCTCAAGATCCATCCAGGGATCCTAATAAAGGCATGTGTCTGAGATTCTTCCACACTCTTTGTCTGCACTCTGTCTCTCTCTGACTCCCTGTGGCCTCTGGTGGCAGGCAATGTTGCTGAAGTGCAACACCCCATGCTCCAACGGACAAATGTTAATTTAACAAATTCATAGTACTGTCTGTCTTGTTTGTTCTCTCTTGTTCCCTCTGTACTTGGTACACAATAAACATCGATTGAATGGTGGGGGGGGGGGGACAAGATAAAGTAGAAAGTAAATAGTCTTATCCCCTGACTTCAAACAGGATCATAACCAAATGAGAAACTAATCTACCCTTAAAAATTTTAGAGAAATAAAATTCTTAAATTTCTGAGTTCCCAGTGTGGCACAATGAGACCAGTGGTGTCTTGGGAGCACTGGGACATGGGTTTGATTCCTGGCCAGGCACAGTGGATTAAAGACGCGGCATTGCTGCAGCTGCAGCTTAGGTCATGACTGCGATTCGGATCTGATCCCTGGACCAGGCACTCCACAGGCAGCCAAAAATGAAATAATTAATTAAAATTTTTGAATTCCATCAAATATTCCATCAAAATAAAGTACCTGTGTTTAGATCATATGGCCAAAGATTTAAAATACTATAGAATGTTCCCTCAGTAATCTAATAAATTGATAAATTCAATAGGTGTTTAGTCACTAGATAAGTGAGAAGTTCTATTAGCAAGATTTTGCTTTTGTTTTACTTGTGTGTTTGTAACTGTCAAGGGAAATGGTTGAAGAAAATGACAACTGATTTAGTCAGCTAAAGGGTTTCATAATAAACAAACTGTATGTAATATTTAATTACAATATTTTGTCAGCTCTGTGATGTCTGCCACATTAAATTAAAATTTCTATCCAAATTAGTTGAATCACATTTCATCCACTTTTCTTTATTCTGACCTCAAACTTTACAGCATACAAAATGATCAAAACCTTAATGTCAGGCAGACAAACTTTCCACAGTATAAAGACTACGTAAAAATTTCACTTTATTTACAGTTCTAAAGCATATATCTGAATATCTTTCTGTTATAACTTCTAGGTACTTTAGGCAGTCTGCTTTGTTTATCCTAAAATTATTTGGCCATTATTAAAGGTACATTATCCAAAACAATCCATCTGAGGAGGCCCACAACAAAACTAGTCTTTATAACTTTCAATTCAAGCAAATAAACCTCAAAAGATTTTCAATTAATTGAAATTTTTACAATGAAAATATTTAAAATGATTATATCATCACCTCAGGAGTGCTTTAATAAGAAATGGATGTTTCAATACATATCAGCTGCATCACATAAATTAATTACAGAAATCAGAGTGGAATTAATAAAGAGGGCATAACAGTAATGCCCAAATCATGCAGGGTTTTTTTTTTTTTTAAACTACAATGAGTTTATATGATTTATTCAAGAGAATATTCCAATATAATAGGCACAATCTTTTGTATTCAATACAGAAATTTAAGAAAAAAAACATTCTGAGCAATTTCTTAATAGGTCAAAATTATAACCTCCAAAATTATAGTCAAACAGTATGTTTTCTCTTTTCTTTCTTTTTTTTTTTTAGGGTCACACCTGCAGCACATGGAAGTTCCCAGGCTAGGGGTCGAATCGGAGCTACAGCTGCTGGCCTACACCACAGCCACAGCAACGTGGGATCTGAGCTGCATCTGTGACCTATACCGCAGCTTGTGGCTATGCCAAATCCTTAACCCATTGAGTGAGGCCAGGGATCAAACCTGCATCCTCATAGATCCTAGTCGGGTTCTTAATCCACTGAGCCACACAGGAACTTCTCAAATAATGTTTTAAATATCGATATTCAGGAATCAAAATCCCAAGTACTTCTAAATTTTAAAATCAAATTCTGAATATAGCCAACATTTACTAAGCATTCCCTGTAGCCCAGCCCTCTGGGTGTCACTTAAAGAAAGTAGGTAAGAGAATAAGAGTGGGATAAAACTGCTAAAGTCTTCTAGAACAGACATGACTGTGGCTTTAACTAGGGTAGTAACTAGGGAAGTAGAGAGAAATGAAAAGACCCCTAAGTTCAATTAAACTTAGAACCTACAGTATTTGCTGACGGATGGCTTGTGAATCAGAAAACCAAAGCGGGGGAGGGGGGGTTTGGACAGGAATAGAAAAGGATTAGAAGATTCAAGAATCTGAAGAAATCATGGAATCCCCCCCAAGGAGTACTCCCCACCAGAAATGCAATGTCTACAGAAAAGAACAGCACAGAGAGCTGGAGATTCTATTCAAGAAAATCAAATACCCCAACCATGCAAAAGAAGGAAGAAGTGCTTTGAAAACTCAACCTAAGTGAGCACAAAGTACACACAAAGCAATAGTGTTCGTGACAGATACCAGTCCAGGGGCATCAAGCCAAGTGTGAGCAGCGCACATCAGTCAGAGCCTCCGGTTATGCTGGTCCTATTGTCCTGTCAGGGTCATGATCCTAGAGGCCCCTCAACCCTCAGTCTGGCCACTTGAAAATTCCCACAGTAGAAAAATGTATTGTTTCCAGATACAGTCAGGCCTAGGGGGTCCAAAACGAGAATATCAGGGGTGAAGGTGTAGAGGCAGAGAGGGACTGCCTCTATTAGCTCCACATTTGGCCTTGGCCTCTGACCTCCTTTCAGAGAATTTAAGTCAGAAATTTTTCCGAGTCTCATATTATACCATTCATCCTCAGTTCCCCTACCTAAAGTCTACTCCTACCCCCATGCCATCCTTTGTGAAAAGGATGATGACTACTGCCCTTTGACAGATGCAGATATGGGGCTCACTGTGAACCAGTCTTAAGCCTAGCTTTCTGACCAAAACATGGAACCCTCATCCCATGGACAACAAGAATTCCAAGGACTCCAAGCATTCATCATTTTTAATAATATGAGAAAATCTCTACAAAGCTCTATTTTAAAATTTTTGACATGTATTGTAAAATATTCTAAAAATCAAACCAATATCTTATTAATAAGCAAGTTTGGAATCAGATAAAAGAGATAATTCATATTAACATCTGTATTCTATGTTTACAGCTCTGTTTTTAGATTAAATGTAACTTATTAGATTAGTACTGTGTCATTTGGGCCATGAAGTTAAAACGACATATCATGAGATTCACCTAGTGGAGCTACTCATATTACAGACACTGTAATCAGAAAAAAATTAAAAAATAAACTTGGAACTCAAAATCTGGAAGAACACTTAGATATTGTCTAGCCACTCAATTTTTATATATTAAATAACTGATTTTCAGAGAAGTTACACAGTTGAAGACAAAACCAGAACTCCTCATTCCACAGTCAGAGATATGTGATTCTAAACCACATTACAAAACTAATCTTCAAAGTTATAAATTATCACTAATATATTCCTTATTATATATGTTTGTGAAGATAGGAATTGCCATAAATTACCAAAAATCCACATAAGGACTAGTACTTACATGTACAGTAATAACAAACAGCTTTCTAAAAGCTATCATCTTTATAAAAACTCGTTCCATGGAGTTCCTATTGTGCCACAGCAGAAACGAATCTAATATCCATGAGGATGCGGGT
>PVHT021183617.1:7335275-7382476 GCA_004024745.2 Catagonus wagneri
AAAAAAAAAAAAAAAAAAAAAAAAACAAACAAAAAAACAACCTGGCTCCAGAAAAAATAAAAGCAAGTTAAAAATGTGGGTGGTAAGAAAAAAATATCAGAAGTAGCAAAAGGAAGCTACCTGGCAATTTTCCACTCAAAAACCTAGTGCGATGATACTACAAAATTTTTACACTATAATGGAAATCCAGTTTATGTACTGGCAAAAAAAATATCCGATGTAGATACAAAGTAGAAGGGACAGAAAGTTTTCAAACATTACCTATACTGCCTATTAGAATACAGTATGTGAATGTGTAATAAGTCCCCTTCAATTTTTATTCAAATATAGATCAGACCAATGAATTCAGTTAATGTTTCCTATTCCCATGTGCAAACCACAGATTAATCTGAAGAAAAATATCACAATTTTTTCTCAAACAAAAATGTGTGGACTCAGGTTCTGAGCTCTTATAGATGTGTAACACAGATTCTGCTGGAAAAACAGGGTTAGCAAGGAGAGTAATGGGATATTAATAAAATGACCGATTTGTTGTCCTAGGTTTTCCTGGCCAGGAGAATGGAGAATGGAAAAACTGAACCATGAAATCAAAAAGGCATCTGTCTTCCAGGTTTCTCTCTGCCAATGTCTTGAGAAAAATGTTTGAACTTTCCTGTTGGCTTTGTATGCAAATAGCTCCAGATGCAAAGTGAACCACATCTAAGTTATTTGGTTTAACATCTGCTGGTCCAATTCCCATTATTCCTTCTAAAGGGTCGGCTTGTGAAAGACATTTAGTGTGCCCTCTATATAAGCTGTTTTGAAGGAGCTAATTTGGATTAAAGTATCTATCTGGACCACTTGTTTTTTCCTTTGATGGTCAATGCATTCTAATGTGGTCTGTGTAGTGCTGCAAGGAACTTAGAAACATATTGGAAAGGACAGTATTCAAGGCTTTGCCTCCCACTTTGCCTTCTAGACAATTCATATTTACATAGTTAAAAGTAAAAACTGAATAGTCATTGGCCTCTAAACCAGCACCACCCACACTGTACACAATGGCAACATGACAACACTTTTTGACCTAATATACTTTTTATTCAATCTCTAACAAAGATTCGAAGTTAAAAATTTTAAGAAAACTGCTTGCCAGTGTTAACATTACGCTTCATGAAACATCTTATTATTTTGAGATGACACTTTTCACCTGGTATCACTGAAAGTTGTATAAGGTCCCAGCACATGGCACTTAGTGTCTGATACACTGTATATTTTCAAACATGTGATAAATGAGTGAATTAGTGAATAAGGGGGCAAACATACTATATAATTAATTTAAATAAGTATCATGGATTCTGAACCTTTGAGTATGCCACAATCAGAAAACACAGTCAAAAATATATTAACACTAACAGTCTAACACTTTCAGAGCTTGTAAGGTCAGTAAAGATTTTGAGTCCTTCCTTCAAAAGGGTATGGTAGAGAAGACTATGTGCATTGGAATTTAAAAGTGGGGAAGAGGGAAGAAATCAGAATATCTATCAATATATGTCTACATTCTGATACAAACATATTTGCACATAGTACATATACAGGTGTGTATATCAGAAGATAAAGACATTCATTTTTTTGTTTGTTTGTTTGTTTGTTTTTTGTCTTTTGGGTCTGCACCCGTGGCATATGGAGGTTCCCAGGGTATGGGTCAAATTGGAGCTGTAGCCATGGGCATACGCCACAGCCACAGCAACATGGGATCTGAGCCGCGTGTGACCTACAGCTCATAGCAACACCAGATCCTTAACCCACTGAGTGAGGCCAGGGATTGAACTCACATCCTCATGGATGCCAGTCAGGTTCGTTAACCACTGAACCACGACGGGAACTCCTAGACATTCATTTTGAAAAGCTAGTTTCCTAAAAAGCAGAATTTTAGCAGTCTTATAAAAATTTATAAAATACAGTTGTTTGAGAACAACTCTGAAAAAAGAGATATTTCTTAACTAAAAAGTTTTTTTCTGAAAAATACAGTTCTATGAGAAGCCAATTCAAAAATGTCTGATATCTTTTGATTTTTCTTCGGGAAAATGTTTAGAAAAATAACGTTTTTTTTAAAAAAAAAAGGAGGTAAATTGAACTCTGGTCTGTGAGCAGGCACAGCCGGGGGGGGGGGGGCAGTATAAAAGAACTCGATACTGCTATTATTGCTTCTAGACTCCTAACATTTTGAAGTAAAATTTAGTCTAACCTCTACTGTCCTCTACTGTTATCTGCTGACACACTGAAGGACCAGGGAAAAAATTAGGAATAAATAGCAAAATAGCTGCTCCCTTTTTCTGAGAATCTTTGACTACTCTTGCCAATCAGTATCCACAGGTTATCTGTCTGAATTGGGAATGACCAGGAAAGTTAACTAAGGCCTAGAGGAAACAGCTTCTTAGCCATCTTTGAGTAATTATCTAAGATTTCCACAAATACTATAATTTTTAAGAAACATTTGGGTTTGCCTTCCTCCAACTTGTGATTTAAAAACTATTTAATTACCCCCAAAGAATTAAAATACTCAAAGAGAGTAAATTTTGGAGCTCCCGTCGTGGCTCAGCGGAAATGAATCTGACTAATATCCATGAGGATGCAGGTTCGATCCCTGGCCTTGCTCAGCGGGTTAAGGATCCAGCATTGCCATGAGCTGTGGTGTAGATCACAGACACAGTTTGGATCCCGTGTTGCTGTCGCTGTGACGCAGGTCAGCAGCTACAGCTCAGATTCAACCACTTGCCTGGAAAGCTCCATATGCCGTGGGTACGGCCCTAAAAAAAAGGACCAAAAAAAGGAAAGTAAATCTCCTCTACTAATTATCAAGGAACAATTACTGAGCATTGCTTATTAACAAGGCATATATGCTGTACTAGCTACTTAAGATTCAAAAAGTTTAAAAACATGGTCTCTGCCCTCCAAGGCTTAGACTAAAGTGGACGTGAATAGATGGAAGTCACTAATAAAATATTTTTAAAAACACAAATGAGTACACCAGTGTTCACAGGAGCAATACAATAGCCAAAAAAAGCAACCAAAGAGTCCACTGATTAATGAACAGATAAACAAAATGTGGTCTATACACACACTGCAATATTATTCAGGCTTAAAAAGGAAGGAAATTCTGATACATGCTACAACATGGATAAACCTTGAGGATACCACGCTAAGTGAAATAAACCAGTTACAAAAAGACAAATATTGGACGCTTCTACTTAGATAAGATATTTGGAGTAGTGAAATTTATAGGGGAGAAAGCAGAATAGGTAGTTGCAAGGGGTTAGGAGGAGGCGAATTGGACAGTTACTGTTTAATGGCTATAGTTTCCATTTTACAAATGAAAGAGTTCTAGAGATTAGTTGCACAATATGGATATACTTTAAAATAACCAATCTGTATGCTTGAAATTTATCAATATGGTAAATTTTATGCTACATGTATTTTACCACAATTTTTTAAAAAATACAATTACCATAAGCTAAGTGCCAAGCAAATGGTGCAGAAAAAAAAATGACAGAGTAGCTCAGAAGAAGGAGCAATTATGAGATAATGGAACAAATTCAGCACCAACTCTCTATCTTTTCTTAAAAGAAAAGTAAGACTCGAGTAAGCAGACAGGAGATGAGGGAAGGTATTACAGCCAGGAGAAATAGCAGATAGGTAGGAACAGACATCATCTAGGAACATGATGTAGATCACAATTTGGCTCACAGGATTCAAACCAAACAACCATGGAGACGGGCTGGAGGGGAAGGCGATAAAATAGGGCAATTCTCAAAGGCAATTCTTCTTTCTCCTTGAGTAGCTTTCACTGAAATAACATAATAATCATCACACTTTTACTGAGAGTAAAGGCAGGAGGAAAAAAAGACATAATTTTACACTCATTCATCTCTTACTTCTATTCTCCCAACTCCTATGGTGGTGGAAGTGTAGAGAGACACATTTTAAAAGTTAGATGCCACACTTTAATTGAAGAGAGATGGGCCTAGAGATAATAATTTGTGTACAGAACCAACATGTGCATTTCATTTATACCAACCGGCAATTTTTTAAATTTTATAATCAGCATTGTGTATAAACTAGCATTTTAAAAAGTCCCACTACATAAATGATGCTAATATTACAGTGAAATGCATGTCCCTAGGTACCTCAATCCATTAACAGTATTGAAAGCTATAAACAGACATTCTGAGAGACAAATTATCCCAGCTGCTATTATAAAATCATCCTCCAACGAACCACCAGCCCTGAAGCTGGATAATTACTAGGCATGCTAAGGCCATTACAGGCTTTACTTAACACACTCATTTATCCTAACCCCCAAGAAGGAACATTTCGATTCTCCCCCAAGCACTTAAAAAATTTAAACCAAATGTTTCTGAATAATCTTCCTGGATTTTAAGCTGTGGTAAAATTTGGTTAATAGTCAACTCTTTTAAAAATATTTTTTGTATAGTTTAAAGATAGCTAGAGTGTAGATAGCAAAACAGACAAAAGGAGGATTTTAGTCTTCTTAAACTGAAAAGAATTTGCCTTAGCTCTCTTAAAGGTTCCTGTCTTCTCTGCGTTAATCAAGTTGTTCACAGCACTCTGGTCTGCAGATAGCTGAGTCAGAGGCAGACTTCTCCAGCAGTCAGAGGAAGATATCTTCAGAGGAGACAGATTGCTTTGGCTGAGCAAACACCTGCTATGCCTTTAACTTCAGTTCTTGACCAGATTTGTTTTTCTCCACTTGGAAGTCACTGAGGACATCCAAAATGAGTACCTTATTCAGAGATGATTTTTTTCTTTTTTCAAGGGAGTGAGGGCTCCATGACAGTGTGTGTGTGTGTGTGTGTGTGTGTGTGTCTGTGTACACTAGAGGGGTTGTTTTAATTCTAATTCATTGGGTTTTTGAGGACTTGATATATATCTACACACTGTTTCCCCCAGCGATCTCCTACAACTCCAACTATCATATCAATGGAAAAACTCCCAAACCAAGAATTCCAACCAACCTTTCTCCTAAACTCTAGGTACTTTAAATGCAAATGTCTGATATTAATTGTTCAGTCGTCATACTGTCCCAAAAACCAACTCTTTTAAATTCTCTACTTCTGTTCATGGCAAACCATTGTTTCAGAACTAAGACTTGAAATCTTAAAAATTGCTTGACTCCTCCTTCACCCTCACATCCAGTCAGACAGTCCTGCTGATGCTTTTTTAAAAAACAAAGTTACTGAAAAAAAACAAAAACAAAAACCAGATAGAATCTGTAAATCTAGATTTTATTCCTAAACATATTTATCTGTACCAAACACCAAAACTTTTATAAAGCATCATTTCATCACTTGTACAACAAGAATAATGTAGTTGCCCTACTTACTTGACAATAAACAAATACATGCTAGTAAACTTAAAATCCTAAACCACTATATAAATCTCATGTCAATTCTTCCTATTGTCTCCCACTGTCAACTTAGTCAAATCATTCATTCAATTACTTATTCCCTAGTTCATTCATGTTCTTCTTTATTCTTTCCACAAATATTTACTGAGGGCCAACAAGCTAGGCACTATGTTCAATATTTAAGACATAACAATGGGACAAACAGACTTAATGTCTAATCTTAACAAAACTTACGGTCTAACATGAGAGTCAGAAAATAGGTGTGAGAGGTTTTCTAGGAAGGCTTCCCAGAAACAGAAGTATCAAAGTAAGAACCAATACGTAAAACAAACAGGAGTTAGTATGGTAAGGGAATGAGAGAGAGTGGCAGTGGGAAGAAAGGTAAGAAATTCCAGGCCAAAGAAACAACATATATTTAAGCCCTTGAACAAGAATGAGCATCCTAACTATGCTGTCATCTTTTCCACATCTACACCTTTATTACACGCATTTTTCTCCCTTCAAAATCTATCTCCATTCTACCATCTCTGCCTACTGAAATTATACGCATCCTTCAAAAGCCCAGATTGACAATATATTCTGAGCTTCAAGGATAATACCTGACTTATACTAGGCAAGAAGTGACATTTGCTAAATGAATGGACGACCATCATTCTTCCCAAATCACAAATCTGCTTCATGCACCTGCCCTGTCTTCCCATGAAGTAAAGGACATATTCCCATAGTGCCTAATACATAATAAGCACTGGAAAAATATTTGTACAATGAATAATTCTAATAATCTAAGATGATGTAGAGCCATAAAGAATGATATTTTTTTATCTTCTACTCTGGACTTTACAATGATTTGGCAGGACAAGAAGTCTAGAAAACTCAAAATATTATTTAGACATGAATTATATTAATGTTGAACTTAGGTCTTCCACAAAAAGCTCTCAGTAATGGAATTTGTTTTTGTATTTGATTTCATGAATGGCTTAATTCTTAAGACTTCTGAATGACTTTCCTACAAAAAAACTTCTAAATAGTCGTAGAATTAATAAGTCAATTTTAGAATATTTTTAGAATATTAAGACGAAAGAGTCTTTAATTAATGAACTGGACGCCTTTCTAAAAAAATTATTTGGCACTTCACCTTCCTAAAACTAAAACAAATTCAGAAATGTAAAGTGTACTTTAATTTCACTTAATGATCATGATATAATTTTTGGAGTCATGCCTCAAGCCACCATTGCAGAATTTGTTTTGCAATTCATAATTTGCTATGAAAAAAAAAAAAGCTAGGCTAAATCTGGGTCATTCTGTTTTTCAGATCAAAGAAGGCAAACTGCAAAGATAGAAAGCGGCTTTCAAAGAAATGGGAAAAATGTTAAATAAGAAAAAAAAAAATCCCAGTTACTCTATAGCAGTACCTGTAGGAAAAGCAGCCCAGGGAATAGCAGGAGATGTAGTTTGAGTTTCACCATTTCCGCCATCAAAAATCTCTGCAGCCTATAAAACAAAGGCAAAATAATTTTAGAAAAATCTCAAAAGTAGAACTGCATTTAAGCAATCAAGCTTCCCATTTACAAACATATTCTCCCTCATACATCACACAGTTTACAAATTTTTTTCTGAATGCTCGACTGCATTTGTGTTCATTTCTACAATCCCTCACTGATAGTCACCACCTCCAGTACTCTTGCTCTATTATCTTTAAGTAAAATGTTCCTTTCTTACTCAAATGTATCTCCTGACAATGAAATTTTTATTTTATATGTCCTTAATCACATTTCATTTGTGAACTTTATATCTCAGTACTCTACCACAACATTTAACCATGTATATAAGAAAAGTATATTTTCCTTCAAAAGTCTAGAGACTAAATCCTTTTCATTAGCTATCACAAGATCTAAAAAGAGATCAACCTAAAGAAATAGGATTCATCCATACCAATGTACCAGGTGGACTTACTAGCATTCACCATTTAGAAAATTCCCCCCTCCCAACCCCATTTTGGCCACAGTCGCAGCATCTGGGAGTTCCTGGGCCAGGGATCAAATCCAAGCCACATCTGCGACCTATGCCACAGCTGCAGCAATGCCAAATCCGGGGATCAAATCAGTAAAAAACACAGAGAAGGGCCTGATCATTAACCCACCACACCTCTAGGAACGCCTAAAGAATTTCTAAAGCTGACAATGTAAATTAACAAACCCTCCTATTAAACAGTTTTAAAGCTATGGTGCACAGTCAATTACTAAAAGTTGAGTTTGTAGGTAAGAACACAAAGGTTTCTGTGTCTTAAGTGTTCAAGGTCAAAGCGAAATTATTACTGAAAAAAAAGAGCCAGAATTTTAATTTGGATTCTGCATAGAGTTGTTAGCCAAGGAGAAGTCAGTTGGGCAATATGCCAGAGGAGCCAAGTGATGTAGAATACAGGAGCTACCCTCTACAAACGGAAAAACAAACATGGTTTACATAACCAAGGATAGAGACTATATTCCTATCACAAGATGCAGGAAAAAAAAGTAACCTAACAGTCATGATTAAATTGGAATAGTTGATTAACACTGTACCTATATATTATATATATTATATAGACACTGTATCTATGTATTATATACACTAACACTGTACTGTATGTTATACACACCATTCAGTGGTGATCCACTGAATATACACTAACGTGTAATTATTATTCTAAGAAACACCACCTACTCTATTTTCTTTTCTGATATAATAAATCGAGCACGGGTGAGAAAGGAGACTGCACTTAAAGTTTTAATCTGCTAATAACTGTCAACTTCTAAAAAAAAAACACTGAGATGATACCAGAAGTTTATATTTTCCTCAAAATGAAAGGAACTTTAACAAAAAATTAAATGTTACATTATGTCAGTAAGATAAAGTCAGTCACCCCAAAAAATCAAAATACTAAAGCAAATAAGAAAACATACAAATGCGCTAAACAAAAAAATTTTAGATGAAATGCAGAAAATAAGTTCATATTTTAAATATCTCCATATTAACAGATACTAAAGAACAGAAGAAAAAATGATCCCAACCTAAAAGAAACCATTCTTTCATGATACCCAGAACACTGAATATATACTTAATATCTCATTTCTCCTATTAATGTCATTAATTATAGTCCCTATTTTCAACAATCTCCTTTCTACCAAATTCCAAACTAGGAAGTAAGTTTTTTTTTTACAGAAAACAAAAAACAAAAATCACAAAGCTCATTTGATGATAGTTCCAGGGCTTGAGCTCAGGCATCCTGACTCCTAATCCAGAGATTTTCCTGAGAGACTATACTGGCTCCATAAAAATAACTGGGTTACAAAATATTTCAATAAAATGAACGCACACTGAAAGGGATTAAGGAAAAGACAGTGCTTCTTCAGCTCACAATTTCCATTTACAAAGCATCCAAATAAAACCTGAGAGAATAATCTAAACAAACAGACTAATTGGCTCTATAAGCTACCAAAAGGCCATGTAGTTAATATACTAAGTCAACTCATTACAGGTGTAAACATGAAAATATGTAACAGACCATCAATATTCAACCCTCATCTCCCAAGTATTTCCTAAAAGACATGTGTCCCAGCAAAATCATCTGCTGACAATTTCTAAAACCTCTTCTTTAGTGCTTCCACTAGTAGCACTTAATTACCTCTGTTTAAACCATGCCTATGGGCATGACCAAATGTTCAGTAATAATAAATCGGTTTTAACTTTCAGAGGAGATATATTTTAATTTTTCTTGGTTTCATTTTTTTTATTCCAGGGTTGAATTCGAAATGACCAAGAAAAGATCATGAATGCCAATGATAAATAATACATTTAGTATACTCCATTATAATCCCACAAAGTTTAAAACAACTGCATAAGCAAAATATGGTAAATAATAGCACATACCTCAAAACCACCAAAATCATCATCATCCATTTTTCAAGTACACCTGAAAAATATCAGAAGACACTGAAACAAGCCCACATACACTCATTTATTTCAAAACACTTCTCTGACTTACATGTATATGCATTTTGATTTGTAAATTAAAATAATTTCATTTGAGTTTAAAAAAAGTACTTTCAGTATATGTGTATGCATTTTTAAAGCAAAAAGACGGCGTTTTAGGCAAAATTAGCAATTCTGGCAAAATTAACAGTTTCTGTGACTTTTTCAGCAACCATGTATTTTGCCATTTTATGTTGAGACTCCAGGAGTGGAAAAATATTCTTTTACATTTAAATTTGCTTTTCCCAGATTGGCACTAGGGCTCAATTCAATAATGCTTCCTGCTTTTTGCATCTATTCCTCAGTTGTCTGGCAACATCAGCACAAACTCCAGCTAAGAACAGGACTGTGGTGAATTTTTGGAAATCTGTCCCCACCACAAAGGTTCTTCCTTCGGTTTCATGGCCGAGGTTGATTTAGATTTTCAAAATTGATCAGCATTTTTGAGCTGTGGCCACAACTTCTGGAGCATTTTGATATGTGTATTTTTAGCTGAAACTGCTTTGCACTTTTGGAAAAATGTGCAGCAAGTTACTAGGCTGATCAAGATAAATCAAGTCATGTATTCATGGGAGACCAGGGAAGAGAAAAACACAAGCAAATATCCAGAATTCCTCTCTTCTCTACCCCAAAGTATGTAAGTGAGACAAGCCGTAGGATAATGCATGCTTTATTTTGTACCAAATGGGTATCATAAAAATAAAAGGCTAGAACGAGTAGTGCCTGAACTTCGGGGGAAAAAAAAAAAAAAGAGAGAGATGCTCTTATCTAACAAACCATGAAAGAACTAAAAAACCTGGAACAGTAAAAGTAATAGGTGATATATATTAAAATAAAAAATATATTCACAATAAATTGTGAACTGTAGCTGCAAGTGATACTCTGGTCAATAACAGGTTCTCTTTTCTATCGTTCAAAGGTGAACATATCCAAATATTAATTATAATTTCCTTGACTCAGTAATACAAGATGGACTTGATTAAAGGAAAAAGATTTTTTCTGACTTCTTAAAAAAAAGTTAAAGAAATTACACTATAAGCTAAGCGATAATTCTAAAGGTATTTTCTAGGGCATTTTGCTCTGAGTGATAAAGCACCAGTCATCTACAGCTTTGTTTGCCTTGCCACTGAAATTAATACTAATGCCTTCAAAAACAAAACTCAAAATTGGTCAAACAAAAATAAACAGTAAAAAACAATTCAAGGATTATTTTGTTTTAATAAGCAAAGAAAACTTATTTTCACAGAAACTCAGTAGGTAATGACACCTATAGGAATATATGTAGACCAGAAATACATTATAAAAAGCGACATTAAATTAACCAGAATATGGTATCTGTATTGTCACCACTACCCGCAATTTAACGATCTGTTGAAAGGGTTTTAAAAGATGTATTTCTCCAAAAATCAAAGCTAGGCAAGTCACCCACATACAGCACTTAAAAAATATAAAACAGACTTTCAGAAACTTTTGATGGTGGTTAGTTTGAAATGGAATTCACATTAATTTTGTGTTGCAAGCGAATAAAAATCTGTATGTGATTACATTTTTCATGAAGAAATTATGAAAGAAGAATGATATGGATACTGAGAATTAACCAGGTCAAACTATAAACACCAACTTTGTCTTTTCCACGCGTCAGAGGAATCTCAGGAGACAAAAGATATTTTTAGCATCTACAAACATTGTATCCAAATAATACTGTTTCTAAGGAATGGAATTTTTAGAGTAATGCTTCTATGTGTTTTTGTAAGTCACATCCCAATACATTATTTCTAAGGTGCCAGAAAATTTGAAAACAAAAAATACCCATGCCTAACAATCATTTCGGCTTGTGTGCCTGTGGTAATGAACCAAATACCTAAGTACTGATTTGGCTCTACAGAGAACATATTAGTGGCCACTGATACTTTCCATACCCCAGCAACTATTACACATTAAAATGCAGATGAGAGTCTTCCTCTACTTTATTCTCAAAGAAATATTAACATATATTTTAAAAGATAAATGTGTCCTGAGTTTCTCAAGATACAATACTAGAAAAGTAAACATTATTTTGAAGAAATAATCTTTCTCTGAATAATTTCATTTCAAATTCTGCAATAGTTTCTGTTTCCTTTCGAATACTTTAAAGAGCAAGAGGAAGCAAAATTAACAGTACTGATTTGTGAAAATCAATTTTATAAAATGCTAAAAGTAAAAATTAGTTTTCAAAAGGATATACTACAAGTGCGGGCTTCTTTACGGATTTAGCTGGTCTAATACATTTAAAACATTGTTTGATCTAAAATGTACTTAAAAACCTTTTAGAATATTTCCAGCACTCAGCATTATATCCCATTAAACTACAAACACATAAACACCACACAGATCTGTCATGTAGGTTATGGAATCATGAGCCCAGCCAAAATACTAAAATATCATACAGTTCATTCTTTGTTGTCACGGCAGGGGGAGGGATATGTACTTTGTAATGATTAGGCATCCATGCTGAAAGACTTCATAATACCTGGGTTTAATAATCCTCAGACTTCTTTACATCTACTGAATTTAATCTCTTGTGCTGCACTACTATATTAATTCCCTCCTTTACTATCCTCAGTATTTAATATACTGCTGATATTTCACAATAAAAATACATATACAACACTTAACGTAACATTTTTATTGAGCAGTTTCACACACAAGGTCTCTCGAGGTCCTCAAGGAGGAGAGGGCAGTGTATGAGAAAAGCATGCAAATATAAAAAAATATGAAATACAAGAGCCTTAAGAAAGAAGAAAAAAATATCCAAGGTAGGAAAAAAAGATTTCCGGATGGTGATATATCTAGTTGGAGTGCCATGAAACGTTTTAGGTAAAAGGAGGCATTTGAGATCTATTTCAATAAACCCCACAGAGAATTTTAAATGTCACAGTAAGAACATGCATTCTACTCAAGTCTTTTCCCAAAATCTCTACCTAAAAGAGAGCAATCAAAGATTTGATTGTCTGTTTCAAGGAGAATGTAAAATGAGAAAAAATGTAAAAAAATAAAAAGGAAAGCAAATACAAGGAAGATGAACCTTACACTACCAGAGGGGAAAATGAGAATTAATCACATTTACAACATAGAAACAACAAAAGGCTCAGGAACGGGCATGGGTAAAGATAAGACTCAAAGTAAGAGTTGCAGCTGTATCCCAAGATCCCCTCCGAGAATCTACACAATTGCACAATTTACAATTCCTCAACACATAAGAAGACTGAAGGATTATTCCTCAGATGAGATACATCCAAGAATCTCTGGACTGGAAGACCAGAGACGGGTGACTAAATCAAAGCTGCATTAAATTTTGAGGTGCATCCCCCAATCCTTTTCACCACTGAGCAGCCAAGCTGTCAGATACTGGGCTTCAACCTCTAGATAGCAGATTAGATGATTCCTCTTGGGTAAATCTAATCAACCAATGAAAGGACCTCATCAGAGAATGAGGCTCACTCAGGTAACACTATTCTGACAAACCCTATCCATAGGCATGGAATGTCCAATTTGCTCCTGATTTCAATAAATAAAGACAGTATGAAGACTAAAAGAAGGGACTAGGGAGTCAGGCTGCCTAGATTCAAATTCCAGCTCTGTCACTTATCAACTGTGTTACATCAGACAAGTTACTTAAACATTTTATGCCTCAATTTCCTCATCTGTCAAAAAGGATTAATAATAATGGTAACCAATTGCTAAAGTCATTATGAGGATTAAGTAGGTTAAAATAGATGAAGCACTTAGAGCAATGTCTGACACATTTTAAGCATTATGAAAATGTTTGCTGCTTTATTAGTGTTTCATGCTTTCATACAAAGAGACTGAAAAAGACAATCAAAGATACAAAGAAATTAATATGAAAAATAGAGACCAAACAAAAAAAGAAAAGGATAGAAGAAACAGAGACCACACAGGAGAGATTTTTTTTCTAAAAAATAAAAACTGTAACTAATACCTTCAGAGAGTTGAGAACAGATGTCAGTGCATTCATGAAATCAGAACAAGAAGCTTTAACTTATGGAGGAGGGGGTGTATAACAAGACTAAGGTCTTAAAAATAAAAATGATGATTACAGGGAATTCCCTTGTGACAGAGTGGGTTAAGGATCTAGCATTGTCACTGAAGTGGCTGTGGTCACTGCTATGGCATGGATTCCATCCCTAGCCTAGAAACTTCCACATGCCATGGACACAGCCAAAAAAAAAGGAAAAAAGAAAAATTACAGACATTCAAAACTGTGCATTGGAAAATAAAGCTGAGAAAATCTCCTTTAAAAAGAAGAATATAAAAGAAAAAGAGATGGAAACTCCAGGTAAAAAATATAAGAAAATTACAATATCCATTCTAGAACATGCAATATTTAATTATTGGGCATTCTAGAAATACAGCAGAGAAAACAAATCATCAACAAAATAAAAACATAATAAAGAAAAAAGAAATATAACTAATTTGAAAAGCAAAACGAATGGTCCCAGAAAAATGGTGAAGCGCTTCCCAAGCTATCTATGTAGCAAGAATACAAAGCAGACAGTCTAAATGGGAGTATATTAGAAAGCTCCTGGGAGATGTATTCAAGGAAATGAAATTAATAGACTGTCTCATGTTTTACCATCATAAGAGTAATTTTAAATAACTGGGGGGAAATTTAGGGTTGAATTAGTGATTAGAAAATTAACCAAATGAAAACAGACAGAAAATAATATGTTGGATGAAAAAAAGAAAATGTTATACACTATATTTTTCAGCTGTGACTAATATTTACCGTCATAATAATGTAAACAATGAATAACTGCACCAAAATTATAACCATATTGGGAAGGTAAGAGAAAGAAGATGAAGGATATGGTGAGAGGCAGAGGGGGTGGTAAAAGACAGCTAAAGCCTCATCTTCCATATTGTAAAGACAATGAGTATGAAATTTAAAAATCAAAAAGTAGCAATAATAAATTATCTCCTGATATACTGGTAAACACTAAAAAAATCAACTATATATGCTGAACATTTTGCTTCTAGATAGAGAGGCTGGAAAAGAATAGAGGGCAATAGGAGATGGCTGCCTGTCATAACAAGCCTTTTACAACTTTAAACTGTGGACATACATTAACTGATTTTTTTAATGACAGCATAAAAAACATCATGGTACAATGAATTAACTACTTATTATTTTCATCAAAATACTACTTCAAGAAAAAAAAAAAAGAAGAAAACTGGGAGTTCCCCGTGTGGCTGAGTAGTAAAGAACTCGAACAGTATCCATGAGGATCTGGGTTTGATCCCTGGCCTCACTCAGTGGGTTAAGGATCAGCACTGCCATAAGCTGAGGCATAGATCACAGATGCAGCTCAGATCCTGAATTGCTGTGGCTGTGGTGTAGGCCGGCAGCTGCAGCTCAGATTTGACCCCTAGCCTAGGAACTTCCATATGCTGCACATGCTGCCCCCCCACACCAAAAAAAAAAAAAAAACTCAAGCAAGGGCTTTTTTTTCAAAACTAAAATATAAAAGGCTTAAATGTTTTAAATGAGCATTTAACCACTGATTAAATTAAAATATTTCACATCGCTCTCCTTTATAACATTTTCCCATATTACAAGTATTTATACAGAATATAAAGTCCATCTCAGACACCAAAGTTGCTCAAATAAAATGCAAAAAGAACCCTGCCAAACAGAGGAAAAGACAATTTAAGTAACTGACTTCAAAAAAATACAATCTTTTCCAGATTATTCAATAATCCCAAAGTGCCCTACTAGTTAACACTTTCCACCTGGCACTGAATTCAATCTCTACCCATCTGGAAAACTACTGGCTAACCAACATCCTCATAATCAATATTATTCCATTTGATACTGTTTCATGCCATGTTTCCTAGAAGCAACAGACAAGTGGTATTTTTTTCAGACAGTCCTATGCAAATAAAAATTGGTAAGAGGAAACATAAAATATACACAAAGACAGACACACACACACACTTTTCGTTAAGGTTAAAAATGGAACTAAATGAAAGAGTCTAATCATATAAAATCAGAATTTCAAGCTCATTTACAACAACTATATCTCAAGGAGTTCAAGCAGATTATATTACCTGCGTTTTGATAAGCTCTTCCAAGGTGATGTAGGGACCAGTTCTTAACCTTTGGTTTACTCCCTAGTACCTTGAACTGAGCAGTTCTCAGCACATAGTAGGAGCTCAAAAAATATTTTTGAATCAATGCTTTTTTGAATAAATGACTAAACGAAAGCAAATGAGTTGCTAATAGTTCCCACATAACTTCCCTTTTCCTCTATTTCTCCAAGAAAAATATATTAGAGTTTGAGCAGAAGATCAAGTTCCAAGCACTAAAACAGCTCTACCTATATTAAGGCAAGAGCTTGAAGGCCTATATCTAAAAAGAAATTACGAGTGCCACACTCTACTCCTTTCTTATCCAATAACTGGAGCAGCTAACGATAATTTTGAAACTTCCTCTCTATGAAGCTAAAGAACTATTGCCATACTATAAATATACTACCAATGGCAAAATATTATCAGAAGTTTAAAAAATAACTCAAATACATATGTACCTGAAAAATATTCACTCATGAACAGATATGAAAAATCCCAACCAGTAATAATCTAAGAATTAAAAATTTTCCTTTATACCATTTTCATCTGTGCTTATAATTAAGTCTTTGTATTCACTAGCCTTAGTTCAGAAAATTTACATGTCCTAGTAGATAAGAAAAAATAAAAAACTTGCAAATCATTTAGATTTTCCAAACCCTTACCTACCTTACAACCTCTCTGGTTAATTCTTCTGCCTCCTCCATCTCCTTAATAACAGTTCTTCCCTCAGCTAACAGACGTCGGATCCTATCTCATACTGATCCTATCTCACTCTCATAATCTTAATGTTATGTCCAAATTTTCCAGAATTAACCACCTCACTGGGGTCAGGTATATATTCTCAACCAAATAATTAAATATCTTCAAATGGCTATCTGCTGGTCAAGTCAAGCTTCTCACTCTATGAATTACATCCCTTTTTATCTGGCAAAATCTCAATACTCAGTGAATGTCAGAAGTACAAATATCACCTCTTCTCACATTTTTAAAGAGCACACAGGCCTTCTTTGGATAGAAAGAAACAAGATTAAAGAAACACTGTAGTCTCATTCCTCTACCTTCTTTACTTTGCTAAGGAAAAAAGAAGAACAATGAGAGCAGGATATACATAGGTTCTCTATTGGGTAAAATTAATGTATAGATGTCAGCAAGCATGCACAGTATGGGGCCGTCTTTGGGTTCGTCACTAGAAACGTTGTGCCCATAAACAATATAATTTTCCTCTTGTCCAGCTTCTATAAGAGAAAGTCATCAGAGAAACACTTCATTTCAGCCTCACTCCAAGCCATATTTACATTAAACTTTTAACAATAAAGCCAATTTTCTGATTCCTATGGCTCTCTGTTCTATTTCTCTATAATAGCTTCACAACCTGGAGTAGCTACAAGGTAAGTGGTAACAGCTCTTCCCAAGAACCAACAACAATATTCAATCACCTGTTTTCTTCTGAGAACTATCAAAAAGAATTCACTATAAAATTCATGGTCCACATTTTCAACTGGGTCCACAGTACTGCCTATGCAAATACCTACTTTTTCTCGAATTAAGCCTCTTTCCTTCATTCTCCAGAAGCTATTTCACAGTCTCAGATCGCCCCAACTTCTAACCTGTCTGTTCCTTCTTGTAATCAAACCACATGACCAAGCCTCCTCCTAAATAGAGAAAACAGAAGGCAGTTTAGTTTAAGAGAAGCCGCTTAACTTTTTTCTACCAAAACTATAGTGACCAGCATCTGTACCCACTATTCCATTTCATTTTCACAAGAAAAGAGGAATCCTTCCACCTACTTAAAGCTAATTCCACCATCTGTGCTTTGAGACTGAGCTCTCTCAACTATTCCCACTCTTTAATTAATATTCAACTTTCCCCTTTTATTTGTCTCCTTCCTATTAACACTGAAATATGCTCCAGGTCCTACATCTTTAAAAATGAAACAAAACAAAAACAAAAGCAAAACCATCCTCAACTACACATTCTTCTCCAACCACAGACCTCTCCTTTTCACAACTCAACATCATAGATGCTCTATTCTTACAGCCCATGCCTGCAACCAATTACCTCCCTTTCACTAAATGCAAAAAGACACTTTCAATTCCTTGTCTTACTTGAAAACTAACAGTTTTTGACTAGTCTTTCCTTCTCAAAACACTCTCATCTGTGATCCGCAAAACAACCACACTTCTTCCCTCTTTCTTCCTGTTTCTCTGACTGCTTCTTCTCAATCCCATCACAGGTTCTTCTTTCACCTAGCCTTAAAATGTTGGTGTTCTAAGGGCTCCAAACTAGCCCTTCTTTTTATCTCACTTCAAATAAACTCTTGAGATTACCTCATTCACTCCTTCAGGTTCATTTACAAGCAAGCTAAGGAATCTCTAATTCAGATCCATCTCTGAAGCTTCAGATCCAGATCCATAAACTCAACTGACAAATAGTTTCACTTTGTCTTACAGGCACTTCGAATTCAATACAATCAAAATTAAAGATCTATCCTATGAACCTCAAATTGACTGACACTGAGATTCCTTCACCCAGTAAATGGTACTCCCATCTACAACACAGTAGGCCAGGACAAAAACCTAGAATCATCTTTGCCTCCTTCTTGTCTTACTCCATGCATCCTCTCAGTCACAAATCCTATGTCTAAATACTTCCAGAATCCATCTACTTAATCATCAATACTTTCATCCTAGTTAAGGCCACCTTTATCTTTCAACTTGTTCATTGATGTCTTCAAAATAGTTCTCTGCTTCCAGTTTGGAGAACTTTCTATTCCATTTTCCACTCTGCTACCCAAGTGACCCTTCTAAAGACTCATCTATTTAAAAATTTTCATTGGCTCTTCAACACGGTTTGGAGGAAGTCAGGAATTAATGAATCTCTGTAACCAAGCTGTTGCTACCACCCTCTCTCTAGCACACCCATATACCAAAATCCCATAAATGCGTGGATCAGTTTCTGGCTATCGAATTATCTCAGTAGAAATGAAATCTTTATGATATTAAGCCATCCTATCCATAAACACAGCATATAACTAAAATATACTATCATTAAATCTTTTTTAATGCCTATAAAATCTTATAATTTCCCTAAAGAAGTCTTACATAACTCCTGCTGGATTTATTCCTAGATATTGATATTCTATGATACTTTGTCTTTTTTTATATTTTCTAGTTGTCTATTACTGCTGTATAACAAAGAAACTGACTTCCGTAAATTAATTTTATACCCATTCATCTTGGCAAAACTCATATCTAAAAAATTTACATTCTTTTGATTTTATATATAAATGATCATATTGCCTCCAGATAAGTTTTACTTCTTTCCTTCCAGCTTTTATTCTCTAATTTATTTTTCTTATCTTAAAGCACTAGCTATGTCCTCCAACACAATGCTAAGTACAAAGGTAATGTAGTGATTATATTTTTCCACAACTGTATCAAAAATGTATATCTAACCACATACGCTTCTAGGAATGAGACACTGATACCCTTTCCAACGAGTTGTAAGATCCCTGTCTTCTTCCTTTGAACCCACGTAGATCATTATGACTTTCACAAGCAATACAATACAACAGAATTAACACATGTGACTTGCTAAGTTATAAAAATGTAGTTTCTGCCTTGTGTCCCTGTATCGTTTGCACTTGTAATCTAGCTGCCATGTTGTGAGAAAAGCCAAACCAGCCAACTTGGAGAGATGATATGGAGAAGGCACATGCAAGTTTTCCAGTTGATTGCCTGAGTTCCCAGCCAAAAATGGAATCAAATCACCAGATATATGAAGATACTTCCAGAGATGATCCCAGTCTCCACCTATCAAGCCACTTCCAGTATTTAAGTCATCCCACTGAGGCATTAGAAAGGCTGGTGGAGTAACAAACCTTCCTATTCTGCACTTTCCAAGTCCCTGACCCTCAGAATCCATAAACATATTAAAATAGTTGTTTCATGCCATTAAGTTTGGAATGATTTTTTATCTAGTAATAAAATCACTAGAATGGGTAATAACAAATCATGCCACTATCATCCCTGTTTTGAAAGATAATGCTTTTTAATATTTCCCCATTTAAAAAGATACCTGCTGATGACTGCTGGGTTGTTTTGTTTTCTTTTCTTTTTTTTTTTTCTTTTTACAGCCGCACCTGTGGCATATGGAAGGAAGTTCACAGACTAGGGGTTGAATGGAGCTACAGCTGGAGGCCTATGCCACAGGTATGGCAACACTGAATTGGAGCTCCATCTGCAACCTATGCTGCAGCTTGCAACAACCGTGGATCCTTAATCTGCTGAATGAGACCAGGGATCAAACGCACATCCTCATGGATGGGTCTTAACCCACTGAGACACAATGGGAAATCCAGATTTTTTTTTTTTAAATAGTCCCAACAGGTTAAAGAATTTCCTGCTTTTCCTAATTTATCAAGCATTCTAATCATGAATTTACACTAATTATCAAATGCTTTTTTCCACCTACTGACAGTATATGATTTTTCTCCTGTTAAAAGGGAAGTTAATGACAGCACTTACATTAGTAACAATGTCATCATTTACATTTGTTGCTCACATAATGGTAAACCATCCTTGCACACCTGAAATATAACCAGCTTGGTGATAATATTTTTCTTCTTTCATACGTTGGTTTCAATTTGCTAATATCTTGTTTCGTATTACTACATCTACATTCATGAGTGAAATACTCTAATTTTTGGTCCTTGTAATGTCTTCATCTACTTCAGATATTAGGGTTATACAGGGCCTTCAGAAGTAGGTGGGGCAATATCTCTTTTTCTATTAATTAAAAAGGATTGCATCAGACTGGAATAAACTATTTCTTAAAATTTTGGTATAAACTTGCTTAGCGAATCATCCAGGCTTGTTACTTTCTTTGTGGGAAGATTCAATTTCTTATAATTATAGGATGATTCAGACTTTTAATTTCTCCCTGATTTTTTGTAAGTAATATTTTTCTAGAAATGTGTCTATTTCTTCTAAGTTTAAAAAAAAACAGCTGGCATATAGTTAACAGTATTGCCATTATTTTTTATTGTGGTAAAATGAATATAACATAAAACTTACTAGGTTAACTAACCATGTTTAAGTGTAGAGTTCAGTGGTATTAAGTACCTTCATATTGTTGTGAAATCACCACCATCCACCTTTTCATGAGGCAGAACTAAAACTCTGTACCTATTAAACAGTAACTCCCCATTCTCCGTTCCCTTGGTCCCTGACAACCACTACTCTATTTTCTGTCTGTGTCATTTTGACCTCTCCCTCTCCAAGTGCCTCACATACTTGGAATAATACAGTATTTGTCTTTTTGTGACTGGTTTATTTCACAGAGCATAATGCTCTCAAAAGTTTTTCCATGTTGTAGCATATACCAGAATTCTCTTCATTTTTAATGCTGAATAATATCCCTTATATGTAAATAATACACTTCGCTTATCGGTTCATCTGTCAACGAACACTTGTGTTGGAATGATTTTTTTATCTAGTAATAAAATCACCAGAATGGGTGATAACAAATCATGCCACTATCACGTGAAGCTATTGTGAAGAATACTGCTATGAACATGGAAGTACAAGTATCTTTTTAAGATCCTGCTTTTAATTATTTGAGGTATATACCCTGAAGTAGAACTGCTGGATAGTGCCACTTTTAATTTCTGGAGGAACTACCACACTGTTTTCCACAACAGCTCTACCATTTTGCATTCCCACCAACAGTGCTCGAAGGTTCCAATGTCTCTACATCCTTGTCAATATTTATTATTGTTTAATAGTAGTAATCCTAACGGGTGTGAGGTGGTATCTCATTATCTTTCAAACACTGCTGATGGAAATGTAAAATGGCAGTCACTCTGGAAAATAATTTCTCAATTTCTTTAAAAGTTAAGCTTACACTTAACAAAAGATCTAGCTATTGGGCATTTTCCAAAGAAATGAAAACTTGTGTCCACACACAAGTCTGTACATGATTGTTCACAGCCTATTTTTAAACAGGCAAAAAAAAAAAAACCGAAAACAACCAAAATGTCCTAAAATAAGTGACTGGTTAATTGAACTGTGCCACATCCATACCACTGTAATATTAGCAAGCATTAAAAAGAAAAGAACTGGGAGTTCCTGTTGTGGCGCAGTGGTTAACAAATCCGACTAGGAACCATGAGGTTGCAGGTTCGATCCCTGGCCTTGCTCCGTGGGTTAACGATCCAGCATTGCCGTGAGCAGTGGTGTAGGTCGCAGACGCGGCTCGGATCCTGCGTTGCTGTGGCTGTGGCGTAGGCCAGTGGCTACAGCTCTGATTAGACCCCTAGCCTGGGAACCTCCACATGCCGCGGGTGCGGCCCTAGAATGACAAAAGGCAAAAAGATAAATAAATAAAATAAAATAAAAAGAAAAGAACTACTGATACATGTAACAAGTTCGACAGATCTCAAGGGCACTACACTAAGTGAAAAAAAGCCAATTCCAAAAGGTCAAATACTGTATGATTTCATTTATATAACATTCTCAGAATGACAAAATTGTAAATATTGATAACAAATTAGTGGTTACTAGGTGTTGCGGATGGTGGAGTGGGAGTGGGTAAAACTGGCTATAAAAGGATAAGACAAGGATATCTTAAAGAAGACAATATTATTCTGCATTTTAATGTGATACTGGTTATACAAATCTATAGATGTGATGAAAAGACACAGAACTGTATACACACACTTTACCAAAACCAGCTTTCCAGTTCTGATATTGTACTAGAGTCACATGAAGTGTAACCATTTGGGAAATGAAATGAAAAGTAAGCAGGACTTCTCTGTAGTACCTCTGCAACTTCCTATGAATCAACAAACATTTCAAAATGAAGAATTTTTTTCCATTCCAGATATTTTAAAAAAATTAAAGTATGTACTTTATTAAAATAAAATTTAGGAGTTCCCATTGTGGTGCAACGGAAACTAATCTGACTAGGAACCATGAGGTTGCAGGTTCGATCCCTGGTCTCACTCAGTGGGTTAAAGATCTGGCATTGCTGTGATGTGTGGGGTAGGTCACAGATGCAGCTTGGATCCTGCATTGCTATGGCTGTGACATAGGCCAGCAGCTGTAGCTCTCTGACCCCTAGCCTGGGAACCTCCATATGCTGCGGTGGGGCCCTAAATAGACAAAAGACAAACATAAAATAAAATAAAATAAAATAAAATAAAATAAAATAAATTTTTAATGTGTCTCTTAAAATGACTTTCACTGCATTTTCCTTTGAACTGGCTCACCAATTTATCACAGAACAACCTTAGCTTTATAATGCATTAATTTAGTATGTTTTAGAAACACTAACACCATTGACTTGACAGAAGGGACATGCCCATTTTGAGGCATAAATATAATTTATTTCAGTCTTTTATAAAGAGCAACAAAAATTAAGAGACAAACAGAAGGAAAACTTTCAAGAGACAAAGAAGTCAGTAAAACCAGATGAGGAGATGATCCAGATGACAGGAACTAAAAAGCAAACAAACAAACAACTCTGATTAATATAAGAATATAGTGGAAAGGTAGAAAACATGTGTTGACTATCAACAAACAGACGGGAACTGTTAAAAAGTGTAAAACTAAGATGCTGTTAATGAAAAACAAAGTATCAAAGAGGAAAATACCTTGTATGGCCTTAACATTAAAATGTACAGAACAGACATCCCCCCTTCAAAAAACTAGTGACCCTGAAAACAGATCAACAGAAATAATGCAAACTGTTACAGAATTGACTGTCTGAATCTATACCAATACTGTGACTTTAAAAATATGAAATTTTGATAATTACTTTCCGATAGTCAACATTTTTCTCCTACTAAGAAATATGATACATGAAAACAAAGATTTCTCATTAATAAATGATGAAGAGACTGAAAAATTTTAGAAGACATTGATAAAGATACTCAGTTGCCTCAAAATTTAAACTGTCTGCAAACACCTAAAGGATACTTTAAGAACTGTTTTATCACAAAGAAAACCTATTTGGGAGCTCCCATTGTGGCTCAGCAGTAATGAATCAACTAGTATCCATGAGGATGTGGGTTTAATCCCTAGCCCTGCTCAGTGATTTAAGGATCCTGCATTGCCGTAAGCTGTGGTCTAGGTCACAGATGGGATTTGGATCTGGAGCTGCTGTGGCTGTGGTGCAGGCCAGCAGCTACAATTCTGATTTCACCCTTAGCCTAGGAATTTCCATATTCCATGGGTGCAGCCCTAAAAAGAAAAAAAAGAAAGAAAGAAAGAAACAGAGAGAGAGAAAGAGGGAGGGAGGGATGGTGGAAGGAAGGAAAGACAAAGCAAAGAAAACCTATTCTGGGGCTAGAAATAAATGTTTAATGAAGACTTCTAAATTTTGCTTTGTAATATTTGAACTACTTTTCTTGAGAATTATATGGTCAAAATAAGATAAAAAAAAATTCACTGTAATCCCTCCATACTGTTTTCATTTTATCTTATTCATTTCTAGTATGCAAACACGTATGTGTATACTTAAGCCATGCCTGAAATTATAACTTCCTTTTCAAATATTACACCATTAATGTAGTTCTAAATTATTACAGACTTTGTACTCTTCATGATTACATTATTTATACCTGCATAATATTTCATCAACATGACAATTTAACCACTTCCCTATTCTTAAACATTAAAAGTTCATCCAATATATTCCCTATTTTAGAGCCAATACCACAATGACTTCATAATGCATTAACTTTTTTTATTATTTTAGTCTATTGCCTTAGCAGAAATTCCCAGATACAGAACAACCAACTCAAAGAGTAGGAATAATGCTTGATGAGGTTTGCTGAGTCATTTTCCAAAGGAGATAAACTAATTAGCACCACCACATACAATTTTTAAAAGATCTTTTACATATATAAATGCATAACCATATAGTTTTAACTTTAAACCATAAGTACAATCAGAGCATTATAGACTATTGGTTTTTTGTCTTTTTGCCTTTTCTAAGGCCGCACCCACGGCATTTGCAGGTTCTCAGGCTAGCGGTCTAATCGGAGCTGTAGCCGCCGACCTATGCCACAGCTACAGCAACGTGGGATCCGAGCCGCATCTGCAACCCACACCACAGCTCACGGCAACGCCAGATCCTTAACCCATTGAGCAAGGCCAGGGATCGAACCCACAACCTCATGGATTCTGGTCAGATTCATTAACCACTGAGCCATGAGGGGAACTCCGACTACTGTTTTTAATACAATCTTTCTTGTTCCTTCCCAAACCTGGTTTCCTATCTCACATATGTTTTCCTTCCTTCCACCACATGACAACTCCACTCATATGCCCATTCAGAAGTCCAAGTTAACAACCTAGTAGGTATCTGGCCTGTATCTATATTCTCTTATAATCTTATACAATTATGTATACTCATATACACATCTATCTATATAATGTATTGCCAAAACATTTTTTAAAATACAGATGTTGGAAACATTTCTCATCATCTTATGTTTTCTCACATCATAATAGCCAATGGAAATCCCTCCTAATCTACTGACATATATCTGAATCACTCTTTTTAACTGCTACTAAGATTGCATCCTGCAGATATATAATAAACTCGTATTTCATTCAGCCATTCCTCTACCAATGCATGTACTTTGTTTCCAATTTTTTGCCACTATAAACAAATGCTTGTACAGAAACCTTTATAGGTGGAGATATGTTTCTATGGGCTAGATTCCAAAGAATGGAATGGCTAGGTCAACCAATATATCTGCCAAATCATCTTCCAAAACAGCTCCATTAATACATATTTCTACCAGCCAAGTATAAAAATAACTTTTTCCCTTAGGTCCCTGCCAGCAAAGATTATTGTTGGTTCTTTTCTCTTTCTTTTTTCTTTCTCATGAAGGGTAGGGGTTGAAGAGGGCAATCTGATAAATATAAAGTTGTATTACACTGTTACTTTAATTTGTATTACTCTATAAAATGAGTATAAACATCTTTTTATATGTTGTTGGCCATTTGGATTTGCTTCTTCATGTCCTTTGTTAATTTTCCTATATTTCTGTTTGCTCTGTTTCTGTAGTTATTCCATGTAAGAGATATCCATTTTGTCCGTCCTCTGCACTGCAAATGTTTTTAACAAACCCACTATTCATAGGCTGTATCTTCTCATTCAAAAGTTGTTTCATACAACTAAATATCTCTTTCTTTATAGTTTGTAGATTTACAATGATAGATAATGTCTCCCTCATCTGAAGAACGCCCATGTTCTCTCCCATATTTAATGCAGAATTTTTATTATTATTTCCATGTGGAATTATTTTTGTTTATTGTGTCAGATAGGAATCTAATTTTATTTCCCTCAAATTGGATAGCCACATGTGCCAGAACCAGTTATTAAATAATCTACCCTCATTCTCCTGAACTGAATTTTTCTATATAACATTCTTATATGTATAAGGATCTACTTCCTGGTCCTTTATTTTGTTCACCGAAATTATTTTAATTCAAAGCTTTTCAATACTATTCATTAAATATCCTTCTCTAGGCCATCATCATATTCCCATCGGTGATGGCTAACATACTATATAACTGCTCAATCATGATTTGTTAAATAAAAAAACTTCATTTTTGTAGCCACTTAACAACAGCACCTACTCTATTATCTTCCTAAGTTTATATCTTTCTCCCATTTATATTCCCTATATACAGCAAAATATAAGTATTTCATTATTAAACAAATAATGTTAATTCTAGATGGATCTGAGTAATAAATTGTTTTGTTTCCTAAAGTTCATTAACCCTGTTGAATCCCTAGAGTCCAACTAGGTACTTTACTTAGGGTTAATGAAATCTCACTACCATGTTACTATAAGTTTTGCCTAAAAAGTATACATATATTTATAATACCAAAGTTATTAATATTTAATTACCAAAAAACAAATATTATTAAATACAGCCTATTTAGGTTTTGTGACTGGCTCTATTCTAAACATTAAAACTAAAACAAATTTATTTTTCAAAAATTATATGTCAGTATAGGATCAAGACTATTGAGTGCAAACTTAACATATTATTTACGTACAGTGCAACTAACATGAACTCTAAAGGCATTAAAAATAATCTGGCCCCTAAAAAGCAAAAGTAATAACAATAATAAAAATAATAATGACGATGATGATGTTCCATGTACACACAAAAACCCAAAGGAGAATGTTCATAGAAGCTTTATTCATAATCAATAAAAATTGGAAGCAATCAAGAAGTCCCTCAATATACAAAACAAACTGAGATAACATCCATACAATGAAATACTTTTCAGTGATAAAAAGGAATGAGCCATCAAGTCACAAAAAGACATGGATGAATTTTAAAGGCAGAGTACCAAGCAATAGAGGTCAATCTGAAAGGGCTACATATTGTATGATTACAATTATATGACACTTTGAAAAAGGCAAAACTAGGGAGAGGGTAGTTTTCAGGGGTTCAAGGTGGGGATTGCTGAATAAGTAAAGTATATGAGACTTTTTTTTAAGGAAGTAAAACTATTGTCGATGAAACTATAACAGTGTACACATGACACTAGCCATTTGTCAACACCCATAGAAATTTATAACACAGAGTGAAACTTACTGTACTTAAATATTTTAAATCATTTAGAAATTGAGGGATCTCAGAACAGAATGTAGAACATGACAATATAATCTCATTTATTACAAATGTATGAAATATTCTCATTAAGGAAAAAAGGGACTAAGTATTTTTGGAAATTAGCACGTAACCCTAAAAACAATGGAACTGTACAGAAGCATTGTATTTAAGCCTTAAATCTGAAACTACAATATACATTTATACCACAACTGAGCAAAGCAAACGAATGGCAGGAGACAGTGGGAGCCAGATTTTCCAGTGTTGGAGAGGTTTCAAATAAGCAACGGGGGAGGCAGGAATGATACTGGAAGTAATGGGTAGAGATGAAGACATCAACATGAAGTCATATTTAGTAATATTTAGTCATATAGACATAGATGGTGACATATAAATATATTTGTAAAAATGTGTATACAATCACATATATTTTCTCTGGTGGCTGAGAAAGTCTACAATCATCTATACCTGACAGCAATGAGAACACCTAGCACCCAAATCTTGGTTTCTAACTCCATTCCCTAATAGAAGAATCCAGAGTTCACTGATAAAATGGCTAATTCTAAGACTTGGGCAGGAAGCATAAAGATAAGCCTGGATAATCTTGTAGTCCTGGAAAGTAAGTAGTAACTCACAAACACACACACACCACAAAATAATAGTCAAAGAGAGTCAACTAAAAGAGCTCTCATTGGCCAAAGCTAGAACAATCTGTGCAACAAAATAAAGTAACTGGATTATATTTCAAAGTATTAAAAAAAAATCCATGAGTATAATCATATACATAGCTGAATGGATAAATAAGGAAAAAAGTAAACCTTCCATTTAGAAAAACTTAAAATAGTTTATGTAGACACACCACCATCAAGGAGGTAGAGCATAACTCCCTATTCTTTAGGGAACGGTATGGAGAGGGATGAAGAAAAATAATTTTATAGTGGAGATATCTGACAAACACTAGTTCTGATCATGGTTCAATACCAACAGCAGTAAAGAAGACTAGAAGTATGTATCTTTAATACGATGCAATGACAATGGCACTTACCTCTCTGGGCTTCCTCAACATTCGTAACTCCAGTCTAATCATAAGTAACACATTAGACAAATCCTAAATCAAGGATAATCAACAAAATACCTACCCAATACTCCTCAATACCATCATGGTCATCAAGAGCAAACAAGCAAAGTTTACGAAACCATTACATTTAAGAGGGGCCTAAGGAGACATGACCACTAAATGTAACATGTATCATGGATAGGATTCTAGAATAGGTAAAAACTATGGAAATCTGAGCAAAGTATTGATTTCAGTTAATAACTATGTATCCGTGTCACTTCAAGAATTAGGATAAATATATAATATCAATATAAAATGGTAAGAGAAAATGAATTCGGAATATAGAGGAACTCTATACTATAGTAAAGTATTTATATGAACCTAAAACTATTTTAAAGTATAAGTTTATTTAGAAACCAACTAACATTTAATGGGTACATCGTATAAGCCATCTTCTTAAACACATCTTATTTATGCAATAACTTTTCTTGAAGGACCTTATCCACCTGATAAGCTCACACTCATCCTTAAAGAACAAAACTGGGGAGGAAGGAAATAGGGAGGACAGATGGGCAGGCCAATCCAAAAACATAAACATCTATAAAATTTTCAATATCCATCTTTATGAAATCAGTATCACTGGCTGATACAAGGCTGCTTCCCTCAGCAGGGTATCGGTAAGAATCCAGTCCTTGACTTTTCCAGCCTCTGGTGACTGCCAATATTGCTCGTCTTGTAGCCACATCACTCTTGCGGTTAGGACTCGGCACTTTGCCACTCCAGGCCAGGTTGAAAACTTGGTTTGGAAACTAAGATTCCCATATCAAGCTCCCACACAGCATGGAGAAAGAAAGGAAGGAAGGGAGGAGAGAAGGAGAGAGAATAAGAAGGAGGGAGGGAAGGAGGGAAGGAGGGAAGGAGGGAAGGAGGGAAGGAAGGAAGGAAGGAAGGAAGGAAGGAAGGAAGGAAAGAAAGAAAGAAAGAAAGAAAGAAAGAAAGAAAGAAAGAAAGAAAGAAAAGAAAAGAAAAGAAAAGAAAAGAAAAGAAAACACAGATCAAAACCAGAATGAGACATCACCTCCATCTGTCACAGTGGCTATTATCTAAGACAAAAATAACAAGTGTTGGCAAGGATGCAGAGAAAAGGGAACCCTTGTACGTTGTTGGTGAAAAAGTAAATTGGTACACCCAATATGGAAAATACTATGGCTGTTTCTCAATTAAAAACAGAATTATTATAAAATCCAGAAATAACAATTCTGAGTATTTTTTCAAAGGAAGCCAAAAAAAAAAAAACCCAAAAAGTTCAAAAAGATATATGTGGAATGTGTATGTTTACTGCAACATTATTTATAATAGCCAAGATATGGAAGCAACCTAAGTGACCATTAATAGATGAAAGAATAAAGAAGATGTGGTACAGATAGTCAATGGAGTATTATAAAGCCATAAAAAGAACTCCCATCTGTGACAAGATGAATGAATCTAGAAAGTTCTATGCTAAATGAATTAAGTCACAGAGATTAAAAAAAAAAAGAAATCGTATGACCTCACATGTATGTGAAATCTAGAAAGTAAATAAGCAGGGACAAGACAGTGAAGTAGAAGGACTTGAGTTCACTTCCCCAAACGAAAACACCAAGATAATAACTAACTGTTGAACCATCAACAAAGAAGACTGGAACCTACCAAAAAAGATAGCCTACATCCAAAGACAAAGTGGAAGCCACAAGATGGTAGGAGGGGCCCTTTCCTGATATAATCAAATACGATACCATTTTGTGGGCAATCCACAAAGTGATAAAAGCTAAGAGAATTATGCACCACCAAAATGGCTATACAACAAATGCTAAAGGAACTTCTCTAGGTGGCAAGGAAAAGGCCACAACTAGAAACAATGAAATTATGAATGGGAAAGGTCACACATTCATAAGTTCCCTGTAAAGGCAAACATACAGTAAAGGTAGGAAATCATCCTCATCCACACACAAATATGACATCAGAAGTAGCAACTGTGAGAAGAGGAGAGTACAATTAAAAGGTATTTGAAAGGCTTTGAAATTAAAACACCGGCAACTTAAAATAATCTTGTATACATTTAGACTATGTATACAAAACTTCATAACAACAACAAACCAAAAATTTACAATAGATACACACACAAATAAGAGAAAGCAATCCAAACACAACACTAAATACAGTCCTCAAATTACAAGAGAATAAAATAGGAAGGAAAGAAAAAAAGACCTACAAAAAATTAATCCAAAATAACCAATAAAATGGCAATAAGAACATATATATTGATAATTACCTTAAGTATAAATTGATTAAATGCGCCAACCAAATGACACAGACTGGCTGAATGGATACAAAACAGCATATATATATATATATATATACACACACACACACACACACACACACACACACACACACACACACACACACATATATATATATGCTGTCTACAAGAGATCCACTTCAAATCTAGTGAAACATACAGACTGAAAGTAAAGGACAGAGAAAGGTATTCCATGCAAATGGAAATCAAAAGAAAGCTGGAATAGCAATATTTGTATCAAACGAAATAAAATTCAAAATAAAGACTATTAGAGGAGATAAAGAAGGACACTACCTAATGATCAAGGGATCACTCCAAGAAGAAGATATAACATTTGTAAATATATGCACAAACATAAGAGCACCTCAATATATATAAGACAAATACTAAGAACCATAAAAGGAGAAATTGACAGTAACACAATCATAGTGGGAGACTTCAACATCCCACTTACATCAAGTAAGATACTTGTTGGACTGACCATCAAGATAGAATATCAGCAAGTAAAAACAAGTCCTAAATGACACATTAGACCAGATAAGATTTAACTGATATTTGTAGAACATTCCATCTGAAAGGAAAGCATCAGAATACACATTCTTCTCAAGTGCTCAAGGAACATTTTCCATAATACATCCGTCACATACTGAGTCACAAATCAAACCTCTGTAAATTTAAGAATACTGAAGTAATAACAGGCATCTTTTCTGACCATGAGGCTATGAGACCAGAAATCAGCTACAATAAAAAAAAAAGTAAAACACATAAATACATGGAGGATAAATAATATGTTACTGAACAACCAGTGGATCACTGAAAAAATCAAAAAGAAAACAAACAAAATACCTAGGGATAAATAAAAATGAAAACATGATGATCCAAAACCTGTGGGACACAGCAAAAGCAGTTCCAGGAGTGAAGTCTGTAACATTTCAACCTGAAGTCAAGGAATAAGAAAAATTTCCAATAAACCACCTTACACTGAAAGCAACTAGAGAAAGAAGGACAAATAAAACCCAAAGTTAATAGAAGGAAGGAAATTATAAATATCAGAGCAGAAATAAATAAAATAAAAATGAAGGAAAAAATAGAGAAAATAAATGGATCTAAAAGTGGGTTTTTTGAAAAGATAAAATTGATAATCCGTTAGTCAGATTCATCAGGAAAAAAAGAAAAGAGAGGAAGGCCTCAAATCAATAAAATTAGAAATGAAAAATATGTTATAACTTACCACAGAAATACAAAGAATCATGAGACTACTACAAATAACTATATGCCAATAAAATGGACAGCCTAGAAAAAAAGGATAAATTCTCAGAAAGATACAGTCTTCCAAGACTGAACCAATAAGAAACAGAAGATATTAACAGACCAATCACAACTACCAAAATTGAAACTTTGATTTAAAAACTTCCGACAAACGAAAGTCCAGGACCAGATGGCTTAACAGGCAAATTATATTAAACATTTTAAAAAAGAGTGAACACGTACCCTTCTGAAACTCTTCCCAAAAACTGCAGAGGAAGGAACACTCCCCAACTCATTCTACAAAGCCACCATTACCTGATTCCAAAGCCAGACAAAGATATCACAAAGAAAAATGAGTATAGACACAAAAACACTCAACCAGATACTAGCAAACTACATTTAAAATATCATTTAAAATATCATACGCCATAGAGTGGAATTTAACCCAAAATGCAAGGATCTTTCAATATCCATAAATCAATCAGTATGACACAGCACATTAACAAACTGAAGAAGAAAAACCATATGTATGGTCATCTCAATAGATATAGCAAAGCTTCTGACAAAATTCAACATCCATTCCTGATAAAAACTCTCCAGAGAGTGGGCACAGAGGGAACCTACCTCAACATAAAAAAGGTCATATATGACAAACCCACAGCAACATTATACCCAATGGTGAAAAGCTGGAAGCATTTCCTCTAAGATCAGAAACAAAATAAGGATCTTTTACCACAGTGAATATTTTACCACTATATTGAACAAAAATGTCTTACCACTTTTATTCAACATAGTTTTGGGAGTCCTAGCCATGGCAATCAGAGGAGAAATAATAGAAATCCAAATTGGAAAAGAAGTAAAACTATCACTGTTTACATGGGACGGAAAATTCTAAAGACACTATCAGAAAACTGTTAGAGCTCATCAATGAATTTGGCAAAGTTGCAGGATACAAAATTAATATACAGAAATTGACTGCATTTCTATATATTAGCAATGAAAGATCAGAAAGAGAAATTAGGAAAACAATCTCATTTACCATCTCATCAAAAAGAATAAAATACCTCGGAATAATCCCACCTAAAGAGGTAAAAGACCTGTACTCTGAAAACTAAGACGTTAATGAAAAAAAGGAAAGATGACACAAACAGATACAAACATACACTATACTCTTGGATTGGAAGTATCAATATCGTCAGAATGGCTATACTATCCAAGGCAATCTACAGATTCAATGAAATCTCTATCAAATTGCCAATGGCATTTTGCACAGAACTAGAACAAGAAAAAATTAAATTCAGTGGAAAAACACAAGACCCTAAACAGCCAAAGTGATTTTCCAAAAGAAAAACAGCTGGAGGAAATCTGGCACTCTGACTTCAGACTATACTACAAAGCTACAGTCAACAAAATGTATTGTACTGACACAAAAACAGAAATATAGATCAGTGGAACAGCATAGAAAACTAAGAAATAAACCCACATACCTAAAGTAAATTAATCTATGAGAACGGAGACAAGAACATACAATGGAGGAAATACAGTGTCTTCAAAAGTTTATGTTGGAAAAACTGGACAGACAAATGTAAAGAATAAAATCAGAACATTTTCTAACACCATAGGTGAAAAATCAGCTCAAAGTGGATAAAGACCTAAATCCAAGAGCAGACACTATAAAACCCCTAGAGCAAAACATGGGTCGAACACTCTCTGACATAAACCACAGCAATATCTTCTCAGATCCACCTCCTAGAGTAATGATAATAAAAAACAAAAATAGGATTTCCCATTGTAGCACAGCAGAAATGGATCCAACTAGTATCCATAAGGATGCAGGTTCAATCACTGACCTCACTCGGTGGATTGGGGATGTGGCATTGCAGTGAACTGTGCTGCAGTTCCCAGATGCAGCTTGGATCCTGCATTGTTGTGGCTGTGGCACACGCTGGCAGCTGTAGCTCTGATTGGACCCCTAGCCTGGGAACTTCCATATGCTGCAGGTGTAGCACTATAAAAAAAGGCAAAATAAATAAGTAAACAAATCAGATCTTAATTCAACTTACACGCTTTTGCAAAGCAAAAGCAACCATAATCAAAATGAAGAAGAAAACCCACAGAATGGGATAAAATATTTGCAAATGAAGCAACCAACAAGGGATTAATATTTGAAATCTATAAATAACTCATGCAGCTCAATATGAAAAAAAAAACCATACCAAAAAAAAAAACAAAGGCAGATCTAAATAGACATTTGTCCAAAGAAAACATGCAAATGGCTAAAAAGCACATGACAAGATGCTCAACATAGCTAATTACTGAGAAATGCTAACTGCAACTACAGTGAGGTATCACTTCACTGGCCAGAGTGGCTACCATTAAAAAGTCTAAGAACAATAAATGCTGGAGAGGGTACACAGAAAATGAAACCCTCTTACACTGTCGGTGGGAATTTAAATTGGTACAACCACTATGGAGAATAGTATGGAGGCTCTTCATAAAACTAAAAATGTAACTACCATATGATCCAGAAATCCCACTCCTGGCATATAACCAGAGAAAACTATAATTAAAAAAGATACATGTACCCCAATGTTCACTGCAGCACTATTTACAATAGCCAAGACATGGAAGCAACCTAAATGTCCATCAAGGGAGGAAGGGATAAAGAATATTCCATATACACAATGGAATATTCCTCAGCCATAAAAATAAAGAATATTTCATACACACAATAGAATATTCTTCAGCCATAAAAAATAATTAAATAACACCATTTGCAACAAAATGCATGGACCTAGAGATTATTGTATTATGTGAACTAAGCCAAAGACAAATATCATATATCACTTATGTGGAATCTAAAAATAATACAAATGAACTTATTTACAAAATGGCAACAGATTCACGGATTTTGAAAACAAACTTATGTTTACCCAAGGGGAAAGGTGGGAGAGGAGGCATAAATTAAGAGTTTGGGATTAGCATATACGTACTACTATACATAAAACAGATAACCAACATGGACCAGGAAATCTCAGATGTGTGTAAAGCACAGGAAACTCCTACTCAATATTCCATAATAACCTATATGGGAAAAGAATCTGAAAAAGAACAGATATATGAATATGTATAACTGAATCACTGTGCTGTACACCTGAAAGTAACACAATATTGTAAACAAACCATACTCTAATATAAAATAAGAACCAAACTAAAAAGAAAAATAAAGAGTGTCATTTAAAGATTCAAAGGATTTCTGATCAAGATGGTAGAGAAGGAGGATCCTGAGCCTACCTCTTCCAATGGATCCACCAAAAAAGTCCATCTACAAATAGAGCAACTCACCAAAAAAGTCCATCTACAAATAGAGCAACTATCTCTGTGAACTACCTAAATAGTAACAGAATATTTTTTTCTACAACTACAAATACAAAGAGAGGACCACACTGAGACAGGAGGGATACAGATATGATCTAATGAGAACCCACACCCTCTGCAGTGGTGACCCACAAGCAGGAGGGCCATAACAACTGTGGAGGACCCCCTTGAGGATCTAGGGGTCTGAGCCCCATTTCAGGCTCCCCAAAACAGAGGAACCTGCACTGGGAAGATGAGCCATTATAACACCTGGCTTTGAAAACTTGTGGATTTTATGTCCAGGAGAGTCTGTGAAAAACTTAGACTTTGTTCTTTAAAGGGCTCACACACAAACTCTCTGGCTCCATGTTCCAGCACAGAAGCATCAGCTTAAAAGGTGCCTGGCTTGTATGAGAAGAAGAGTCACTAACTAATTATAGGGGACCATTTCTACTCTTTTTCAATCTAACACCATGAGCTCTACCCCAGTGTTCCCCTGAGGATCAGCCCTGCCAAATCTGCCTGCACTGCCTAGACCCACCAAAGTTGCACCCACCCTGCCCAACCTGGTCGGTGGTCCCAGGCAGCATGGGCACTCTTCCACAGTAGCTTCTACTCTACGGAGGCCAGCCCTGCACATCAGTATTCCTACAGTCATGACCAAGCCTGACAGACCGCCAGGCTAGGGGCCACCCCCATCCACCAGAATGCACACAGCAGTTGCAGTCAGGTCTTATAAACAGCTTGGACAGGGACCAGCCCTGCCCACTAAGGCATCCACAGCAACTATGGCCGAACCATGGAGCCAGGCAGGCTGAGGGCCAACCCTGACAACCAGTGTGCCAACAATAATCAGCAAAACCACAACAGGAGGGAACATGCAGCCTGCACAGGGGATACACCTGGAATACTTGGCTCTACTGACCAGAGAGAATTATGCAAGTCAACTCCACAGGACACATTCTACATAAGACCACTTTTTTAAGACTGGGAGATGTAGCTGATATACCTAATACATAGAAACAAACACAGAGATTTAGACAAAATGAGGAAACAAAGGAATAACTCCCAAACAAACGAATAAGACAAAACTTCAGGAAAAGAACTAAACAAAATGGAGGTAAGCAATTTACCAAGTAAAGAGTTCAAAATATCAGTCATAAAGATGCTCACCAAACTCAGGAAAAGAATGGATGAAATCAGTGAGAACTTCAACAAAGAGATAGAAAAATAAAAAGGAAGCAATCAAAACTGAGGAATACAATGACAGAAATGAACGATACACTAGAGGAAATTAACTTCGGATTAGAGGATGTAGAAGAATGGATCAATAATCTGGAAGACACGATAGTGGAGATCATCCAACAGGGACAGAAAAAAAAAGAAGAAAGTTTAAGGAAACTCAGGGACAAAATTAATAGCACAAACATTCACATTATATGGGTCCCAGAAGGAAAAGAGAAAGGGACATAAAACCTATTTGAAGAAAAAGAAATAATCCCTTAACCTAGCAAAAAAAAAACACAAGACATCGAAGACCAGGAAGCTCAGAATTCCAAACAAGATGGTGTGGTTCCAAAGAGAACCACACCAAGATGCATCATAATTCAAATGTCAAAAGCTAAAGATAAAGAGAGAATCGTAAAGACAGAAGGGAAAAATGACTAGTTACATACAAAAGAAAGGTAATCTCCATAAACTACCAGGTGATTTTTTAGCAGAAACCTCACTGACCAGAAAAGACTACCAAGATATATCCAAAGCAATGAAAGAAAAAAAAAAAAAAAAAAAACTACTACTAAGAATATTCTACTTGGCAAGGTTATTATTCAGAATTGAAGAAGAGATAAAAGAGTTTCCCAGGCAAGCAGAAACTATTAAACCTGCCTTATAAGAAATCTTAAAGAGACTTCTTCAAATGAAAAAGGAAAGGTAATATCTAGAAAGAAGAAATTCTAAAATGAAAAATCTCACTGGTAAAGGCAAACAGAGTAAAAAGTAATGAAAACTACCTGCAAAACTAATAGGAGGGTTATAAAGACAAAGACAAAATTAGCAAAATCACCTATATCTAAAATAATTAGTTAAGTGATACACAAAATAAAAGGATGTATGATGTCAAACATATGGAACCTAAGTCCGGGGCAGTAAAATGTAGTGATTTTATTTTATTTATTTATTTAGTCTTACTGCCTTTTCCTAGGGCCGCACTCGTGGCATATGGAGGTTCCCAGGCTAGGGGTAGAATCAGAGCTGTAGCCGCCAGCCTACGCCACAGCCACAGCAACAGGAGATCTGAGCCGCATCTGCAACCTACACCACAGCTCAGGGCAATGCCAGGGTCCTCAACCCACTGAGCGAGGCCAGGGATCAAACCTGCATCCTCATGGTTCCTAGTCGGATTCATTAACCACCGAGCCACGACGAGAACTCCCAGTGTAGTGATTTTAAAATGAGCTTGAACTTAAGCAACTCACATAAAATAGAATGTATATACTACATAGGCTGTTATATTTGAATCTCATGGTAACCATAAACCAAAAACCCATAAGGAATACACAAAAAAACACAAATACATAAAATAATCAAAGTACACAAAATATACATCAAAAAAAAAACTAACCCAATTAAAAAGGAGCTAAACAGACATTTTTCCAAAGAAGACATACAGATGGTCAACAGGCACAAAAATAGATAGTCAACATTATTAATCACCAGGGAAATGCAAATCAAAACCACAATGTGGGAGTTCCTGCCGTGGCTCAGTGGGTTCAGAATCCAACTGCAGCAGCTCGGGTCACTACAGAGGAGAGGATTCATCCCTGTTCCAGGATCAAAGGATCTAGTGTTATCACAGCTGCCACGTAGGTCACTGCTGTGGCTCAGATTCAGTCCCTGGCCCGGGAACTTCCATGTGCCGTGGGTATGACTATAAAAATTTTTTTAATTAAAAAATAAAAATAAATTTTAAATTAAAATTTTTAAAAAATACACATCATGATTGCACATCACACCTGTCAGAATGGCTATCATCAAAATCACAACAAAAAAACATGTATTTGTGAGAACATGGAGAAAAGAGAACTCTTATGAACTGCTGACAGGAATGTAAATTGGTACAACCACTGTTAAAAACAGTACGGAAATTCCAGAAAATAGTAAATATAGAACTACTTACTGTATGATCCAGCAATTCTACTCCTGGGAATTTATCTGATGAAAATGAAACCACTAATTCAAAAAGATACATGCCCACTAAAGTTCACAGCAGCATTATCTACAATAGCCAAGATAACGGAAACAGCTTAAGTGTCCATCAACAGATGACTGGATAAAGAGGAGTGGTATATGTATTCAGTGGAATTACTCAGCCATAAAGAAGAATGACATTTTGCCATTTGTTAGAACATGGATGAACCACAGACTATCATGCTAAGTGAAACAAGTCAGTCAGAGAAAGACAAAAACCATATGATCTCATATGTAGAATCTAAAAAACACATACAAAGAAAACAAACACAAGCACATTCATAGAGAACAAACTTGTGGTTACCAGAGGGAAGAGAGGTATGGAGCTAGGTTAAAGAGATTACTAGGTATAAACTTCCAATCATAAAATAAATAAGTCATGGGGAGATAATGTATAGCATAGGAAATACAGTCAATAATATTGTAATAACTTTGTATGGTGACAGATGGTAACTAGACTTATCATCATAATCAATTTACAGTATATATAAATGTGGAATCATTATATTGTATACCTGAAACAAAATATAATATTGTAGGTCAACTCTACTTCAATAAAAAAGAAAAAAGAAAAATAAATAAACAAACACAACAAAACAGAAAGAGTCATAGATATAGAAAACACAATGGTAGTTACCAGAGGAGAAGAGATAAATAGGGGGGCAAGAATAAGAGGTACAAACTTCCAGTTATAAGACAAATGTCATGAGGACGTACAACACAGAGAATGAAGTCAATGATATTGTAATAATCTGTATGGTGACAGATGGTAACTAGACTTAGCATAGTGATCATTTTGTAATGTATAAAAATAGCAAATCACTAAGTTGTAGACCTGAAACTAATATTGAAAGTCAATGAGTCAGTAAAAAAATAAGTGAATAAAATTTTTTATTTTTAAAAATAAAACAGTTTATTGGAATAAAATAATCCAAGCCAAGAAGACTGAATGGAAGAGAAGGCATGTTACAATGCAACAGTGATATTAAATCTTTAAATGTAATTTTATACTGCTATTCAGGATATATATAACACATACTAAGTAACATAAAACCAAGAAGAAACACTCTTCCATAGAAAATTGCCTCTGTCGTCTAATAAATACATAATACTTATATAAGAGGACAAAGTTAATGACACAAAATTATTAATTTACTTCTATAAATTATGTAAAAGAACTGAAGTACATAAACTTAATCAGTTATGTCTAATAACAATGTTTTACAAGTCACTGGAAATAACCAGTCTTTGCCTAAATAGTAGAATGACTTAAAATTATAGAATTAAAATGTGAAAGTAATTTCTCTTGGCAAAATCATAAAACAGGTGCCAGTACCAAACAATCATAGGGAGAAGAGAGAGAACATTTCGACTCTTGCTTTACTCAAAAAATAATCCAACACCAGTATTTATTAATTTGATATCGATTAAACTGATGAAACTTCTTTGATCTATATGTTCTTAGCACCTAATTAAACATAAGATACACTCAAATGTTGGCTGATCTTAATAAAAGTGATATTATTTCCAACAGCAAAGAATAGCAAAACCTACTGAAACAAATTATTTCTAATTACCATTTTAGAAATTCTTCACAGTGAAGAAACATGCTACTCATAAAATCTGACTGTCCTTTATTATCATAGATGATAAAAGATACTATATTTAAAATCAAAAGTAAATTTTACCAACTTAAAATGATGCTACATCCATACTTTCCTAGGTAACAAAGAAAAATATTTATAAACATTAAATTCATTTTAAAATATTATCTTCTAAAACCTGAAACTCAGATTTAGTCCACAGAAAACCAACTCATATTGCTGCCTAAAACATCTGTTACCATGATACCAAATAGGACTTTGTAGCCTGCCAAGAGATTAAAACTTTAATTCATCTATATACTTTAATTGAGCTTTGTTTTCCTCCCCTTTTTTAATGCTATGAGGCATTGTAACTCAAACCTGATAGTGGAACAGGAGCTAGATTGATAACCAAGAACTTTACAATAGCCATTATTATAATGAGGTTGACTCCAACATTCTAACCTTCATCAGTTTTACTCTTTCCAGATGTTTCACTTATAATTCGAATTGGTTAAATATAAACCCACGTTTTCTTCCACAGACCTCAATGTTGACATCTGCCAAAAATATTCTCAAGCTTTTTAAAATAAAAGTCATTAATTATATATACCATTTAAACCTGTGGCAGATTAAAACGGCCACAATTCTTTGGCATGCCTCCTATCCAGCAACAGACTCTGTGTCTCCTCCCCTTAAAGGTGAACGGGCTCTGTTAATGACTGACTGCTTTGACCAGCAAGCAGTCTGTTGCAGAAGTGACACCGTACTGTTTTCTGGGTCTAGGCTTTAGGAAAGTAACAGCATCCACTTCCTATCGTTTGGAATACTTGCACTGGAGGAAACTAGCTTCTACAGAAGAAAGCTGACTATCCTGAGATCATGTGGAGAGACCACATGAAGAGAAAAATACCTAATGAATATCCCAAAGCCTAGGTAGCTTTGGTGCTGGATATGCAAATGAAGAATCCTTTAGATGACCCCAGCACTTAGTCACCACCTGACTACAACAGTACCAGACCAGCAGAACCCTCCCCAAATTACTGACCCACGAAATCATGAGCAAAATAAAGTTTTGATGTTATTTGCTGCATAACCACAAATAACTCAAAAACTATACTTTTTATTTTATGATATGAATAAACTAACTATGACAACAGAAAAGAAAGCAGACTACCAATCTGTAGGTGTTAAGGCAATGAAACTTTTAAAAACATTTAATGATCAACTTACTACTGGCAGTTCTCTTAAATAACTCATGAGTAAATCATGAGATAAACCAATGTTCTCAATTACTTTTGATTCTCAGAGTGTGAAGAAGGTGTCAAGAACACAAGAACATGACCCAGAATTCTGCTCCTATCAGCTGAACTGTACACTATCAAGAATTAGTTGATTTTGTAGTAAACATTTTATCTCATTTTTAATCTGTTAATTATGTAATTGTTTTAATTACAAGAATGAGAAGTAGTCGTTTCCATGAATAAGCTGAATACTTTATAACAAACTGATAAAGGCTACTGTCAAGAGGCAAGACTATAAACATTTAGTACAATAACCACTGGGAATATTTTTAACTGTTTTAGCACACTAGGAAATTGAAAAGTAGAAACCGAAGATAAGTATTAAAAATGTGATTTAATACTGTCCATGATAAATTCCAATCAGAAGACCTGTGCTCAAAGAAAAGATGTGGGCCCAATATCAGAAGACTGAACTATAACTATATATATTATGTTTTAAGTATGTACGTAGCAATTTTATGACCATCACTCTGTCCAACAAATTTTTTTATAAATTTAACAATTACCAGGCCCAACTGAGTTGAATACAGGAGCTTGTACTGTAAGATTTTTTAACATTTTTTTAAGTTAAGAAATAAGGATGAAGTTTCAATTTTGCAAGATGAAGAGGGTGAGTGGTAGTGGCAAGGGCAGCAAAACAATGCGACTGCACTTAATGACACTGAATTGTACACTTTAAAATGGAAAGATGGTAAAATTTATGTTGTGTCGAAAAGACTTATGTGATTAGATTTCATAACAATAATCAAAAAGAAATAATAAAACATTACATTGGCTAAACTGAGAGTACAAATTTTATAACTCTATATGAAATTTCAGACAGGCAAGACTAATCTACATAACAGAAATCAGAAGAGAGGATCAAGGGACGGGGAGTGGTACAGACAGAGACTGCACAGGGAACTAAAGAATTTGGAAGGAAATAAAAAATGTCTTCTATCTTGATCAGAGTATCACACAGTTATATATATTTATCAGAACTCAACAAACTATCCACCCCTGATCTGTACACTTCACAATATATGCAAATTACACACGGAGATTTTTTTAATAGGGTAAGAAGAGGGGGGAAAGACAGAAGAAATTTGCCTAGAACTGAATTCATGAGAGTTATCCCTTGAAACAAAATAATGGTATTTTTTAACCACTAGAATTAATACACAGAGCAGCTTACTCAAAGGTGAATCACTAGTTGCTATAGAACAAAAACATGCTACAATTTCTGACTACTGAGAAATTTACCTACTTTTTAAAGGTAAATAAAATATCACCATTCTTGATTACTTAAACTGAAACAACAAGATATCTAGAAAGACTCTAAGACTTAGTTTGCTTCAGGTTAGCCCTGTTTTCCCATCTGCCTAATTTCTCCCTTCTACTTCAAGTCAAACCAATTTAATTCAACAAACCCATTATACCTACTATGTGTAAAATATTATGTAGGAAGCTAAGTATAACATAATACAAAGATAAATATACAGTAACCTCTACCCTCAAAGCATTTATAATCTAATAGACGGTACTACCTAATAGATAAAAGATACAAGAAAAGACTTCATGATAACCTGCAGCATTCAAATTGAAACTCTGTGCAATTCAGACCAATATTCTGAAGGGTGAACATTTTTGTTTTCTTTTCTTTTTCATCTTTTTAGGGCCTCACCCACAGCATATGGAGGTTCCCAGGCTAGGGGTCAAATCAGAGCTGTAGCTGCCGGCCTACACCATAGCCACAGCAACAAGGGATCTGAGCCTCTGACCTATACCACAGCTCACAGCAACACTGGATCCTTAACCCACTGAGTAAGGCCAAGGATGGAACCCGCATCCTCCTGGATACTAGTTAGGTTCGTAACCCACTTCGCCACAACAGGAACTCCTGAACATTTTTTCAAAGTGAGGCAAAAGAGCACAAAGTAGCTTGTGCTCTAGGCTTATTACCTACTCTACCTCTTTTTATCACTAGTTCAGGAAAATTCCAAAAATACCTCTGTATTTCCAAGAAATTCCAGAATGCAAAGACAAAGGGTTTCCTGTATTTTTATACATAAAAGATAGAAAATTCATGGCTACAATCCCATGAGTGGGTGAGTAAAAGGCTCCACCAAATTTCTAATAATGGATATTCAGTTTGATTCAAACCACTGTTCATCAACATTCCTAGCAATGTATGGAAAATCACGGATTTCAGACTTTTCTGGAGTGAATGATTCCAATTTAAAAACTGAAACTCTAAAATTAGAATTATGAAGTGGCAGAAAACATCACAATCTCAATTCTACTTATATAAAACCACATGGTTTTCAATGCCAAGTTCTTAATTTACAGCTGGGAAAATCACCATTGAAGATAGCTGAGCTTGGATCAGATTCACTTAACATAAAACCAGATGTGGACCTCAAATTACATGAGACATCTCTAGCCATTTATATAAATAAGAATAATGCAGGCTGAAAGACAATCAATTCACCTAGATCTTTCCAAATTTGGCCACCCTGATAGTACCAAATGTTCCTTTCCTAAAATTCTCAAATAAATTAGGAAAAAGGAAAGAAGAAAACATACATATACCTTCTTTAAGTACAATAAAAATCTAAAATTACTCATTTCAGTTTTTTTAGGTAAAATCCCTTAAACAAATCACAATACTTTGTCTTGAAATACACCTGCCATTTTAAAAATACAAAGGAAAAAACCTACTAGACTTCTAGGATATCGTCTTGGCCTGTCATCTTAGAACTTTCCCAAAAAAATTGTCACAAGTGAATAAGAACGAACTGTACTAAAAATGTACAAAGTTACTTTTTCAGTTGTTTGTTTAATCAGCTACTGATTTGCCAAATGTAAGTCAACAGGAGTCTGCAACTATAAAATCACTTTACATTATTTGTTGGCTTCAGAAGTTTGTACCCTATAGAAAGTCCACTTAAAATTCTACCTGGCACATACATGCTAAAATATTTTGCTGCCATTTGGAGCCACACTAAGATTCCAACCCACAGAGAGGATTTGCAGTTTACTTCTCACAACCCACGTGTACAAAATCCAAAATTACAACATAAAGCATTGTCAAAATTCTCTAATAACAGTAAAGCAAAATAGTTCACATAGAGTTCTTCTCTTGGGACTTTTTAAAAAGACTCTTGTATCTATAATACACAACATTTCAACATCTAAATTAAATATTCAAATAAACAAGTCTCACCTTGGAACTCTAATGAAAGAGTTGTTTTAGGTTATGAATCAAACTATCATAGCTCAAACAATGAAAACTGAATAAATAATGACAATTGCTTAAAAAGAACATGGTATCAAACTCTAAAATTATCACACAGTTTATTAACAGTGTATCTCCCACTCAATTCTTAATGGAAATTAGCCTTACACTTCTTTATATAGGCACCTGCTCCACATGACTTCAAGAATTAAAACTGTCATGCAGCATCACAGAGCTTATGTGCCAACAGCTGCACCACTTCACAAACATCAAAATGAAGTCAGACAGTTAAAGACAAACATCATATGATATCACTTATAAGTGGAATCTAAAAAAAAAAAGATACAAATGCACTACTTATTTGCAGAACAGAAAGAGACTCACAGATCTGAAAACAAACTTATGGGTTACTAAAGAGGACAGGTATGGGGAGGGATGGACTGAGGGTTTGGGATTGGTATATTTGCACACTGAAGTATATGGAATGACTGGCCAACACCTGCTGACGGCATAGAGAACTCTACCCAGTATTCTGTGATAAACTATGTGGGGAAAGAATCTGAGAGTGAATGGATACGTACACATGTGTAACTCAATTATTTTGCTGTACAGCAGAAATTATCATTACACTGCAAATCAACTGTATGTCCATAAAACTTTAGAAAATAAATTTTAAAAATTCTAGTCCTAGCTTTGCCCGCAATAGCAAATACCACTAGGAGTCAATACCACGGCCCCTCATTGCTATACAAAATTCATATGGTGTAGATGCAATCCTAAAAGGACAGGGAAAAAAAACAAACAAACAAGGAGTTCCCATCTTAGCACTGCAAAAACGAATCCAACTAGGAACCATGAGGTTGCAGGTTTGATACTTGGCCTGCTCAGTGGGTTAAGGATCCAGCGTTGCTTTGAGCTGTGGTGTAGGTCGCAGACGCGGCTCGGATCTGGCATTGCTGAGGCTGTGGCACAGACCGGAAGCTACAGCTCAGATTTGACCCTTAGCCCGGGAACCTCCATATGCTATGGGTTCGGCCCTAAAAAGACAGAAAAAAGGCAAAAAAAAAAAAAAAACAATTCATACCATGCAGCCCTTGCCACCATACTGATTGGTTTTTAATATTATCAAAAAACAATAAGCAAAAATATTACTAAAAAAAAAAACACTCAGAATATTTGAAGGTATGAGTTAACAGAGTTTTCTCAGTTATGAAGAGATATTTGGAAACCCCTATTTTCAACTTAAGAAATGCTTTCTAAAATACACTGGCCAATTTCCCTATCTTAGGAAATAAAGTATAGAGAGTCCCTAAATTGCATTTACCCTTTACATATGAACTATTCAGGGAATGGAATGGATTTTTTCATACTATGCACTGAGACTTTAATTTTCTCTTTCCACTTTTCACCCTCACCCCCACCAGGCAATGTTAAAGCAATACATGTCACTACACATTCATTTCAGAGAAGCATGATGAGATATTAGAGAAAAAAAAAGCTATTAAATTTAGCCTTGATAAGAGGTCAACAAAGATGGAAAAAAAACAGGTATCTTCAAACATGTTAGGACAGAACTCTTGGCTAAGGAAATGAAATGCTCTTGACCCACAAGGCCTATGGTCATTTTGCCAACCCACACCATTCCCTCCACTTCTTCTAGCCATAAAGGTAGACAATTAATCTCTGCCAAGCTACATAAAATAACATATATCCTGGCCATAATAATTAGTCCTAATAGGAAACTGATGGCTAGCTGGATCAATCAATCTTTTTCTCGGGATATTTCTAACTAGAAGTAGAAGGGGACAATCCCATTTATCACAAAACTTTCCTCATCTAGTAGGATATAACCCTAATGCTTTAACTTACCCTTAACATGCACATTCAGTATCACTTTAGAAATTTCACCTGAGTTAGTCCCTGGAGTACTCTTCCTCTTGGTATCTGTATTGCTGGCTATTTCTTATTATTCAGATCTCAGCTCTAATGCCCGTTGTGGACAAAGGCCTTCTTAAGCAGCCACTTAATCACCGTCATAGTGCTCATCACTTTAACGTATTTCTTTCTTTTTAATATCACTGCCATATAGCCAATACCTAGAATAGTGCCCAGCACAAACTCCATTCATAATTTGTTTAATAAACAAATGAAAGCTGTAAAAAAAAAAAAAGAGCCCAAAGCCAGCAACCACAGTCCTAGCCCCAAAGAGAAATCAGTCTGAAAGAGTGATGCCATTCACTAAGGAAAGAGACAAAAGGAAAACAAGGTAGAACTCCTTGAGGCATCTAAGTCTCCTTGTCATTCCAAAGACAGCTCCAACCCTGCCCATACTACAGTCTGATTATAAATACCAGAGAACTTTAAAATGATATGCACATTCCATCCAGAGGGGGAGAAGGGGACATGCAGGAAGACCCATCAGAATGTCAGAAGAAATGCTACATCTAAAATAAACACATGGGAGAGAGGCGGCAAGATGGCAGAGGAGTAAGAGGTCGCGCTCTCCCTCTCCCACAAATACATCAAAAAACGCATCTAAATATAAAACAAGTTGGACAAATCATCATCTGAATGCTGATCAATTTAAACCTCCAAAAACTGCAAGAAACCCCTGAAATAACTGGGTAGAACAAGTGAAGAAAAAAAAAAGGTGAGAGAG
>PVHT021183617.1:7383476-7465302 GCA_004024745.2 Catagonus wagneri
AAAAAAAAAAAAAAAAAAAAAAAAAAAAGAAAAATAGAATGAAATCCTGGACCCTCACCTAATGACACCCTCAAAATAAATACATGTTAAAAGTATTAAAGTACTTTGGGCTTATTCAAAAAAAAAAAATAAAATAAACACATGGATTTGGTACTATACTTTGCTTCATACAATGCACAAAACATCATTATAGTCATGTATATACATAATGTACATGTGTATGTATATGTATACACACACACCCCCATACTGGATGTACATCCAATACCTCATAGAGGTGAGCAATCATAAATGTTAGGAGACTCTCACTGTTAATAAACAAATTTTGTTTTTCTGAAACTAGAGTGTTTCAGATTTCTTTCATTTCCAACCAAGAGACTTCTGATATGTACTTAACACATATTTGATGCTCAAATACTTGTAAAATGCTGAATGCATAGACATTCTTTATGGCTCCAGAGAACAAATGCAAGCTAAAGGCAAAAAGATTTCAAATCTAGTGGGGTTTTCTTCTTAAGAAGTCACTCCAGTTTTTCGAGCTCCACTCTGGGTCTGGAGAGCTACAGCAGCGTGAGCAGGTGCCGCCAGAGCCACCCTCCTTTGCCCCTGCCACTATTCATAAAAAGGACCTGTTCCAGAACTGAGAGCACTGACTGCTGCAGGCACCATGATGGGGTTTGCTGTGCTACCATATGCAGACAGAGGGTTTCATGCTTCCTGGTGCTGGACCATAAGAATAATTTGCATCTCCTGAAGTTTACTGAGGCAAGCCTCTCCTGGAGTCGGTATTAAGATGGCAGAATAGAAGGACTGGAGCTCAACTTCTCTCATAAAAACAACAAAATTACAACCAAATGCTGAACAACCTTCAAACAAATGGACTGGAAACATTCAAAAAAATATCCTACCCCAGAAGACAAAGAGGAGGCCACATCAAGAGGAAGGAGGGGCAACTATGCGATATAAGCAACGCAATACCTCCTGGGTGGGAAGCCCCACAGACTGGAAAGTAACTGTGCCACAGAGACTCACCTATAGGACTGAGAGTTCTGAGCTCCACGTCAAATCCCCACGTCTGGGGATCTGGCACTGGGAGAAAGAGTCCCTGGAGCATCTGGCTTTGAAGGTCAGTGGGGCTTGTGCACAGGCGCTCCAAGGGACTGGGGGAAATGGAGATTCCATCCTTAAAAGATGCAAACAGATTTTGCGCTGGGTCCCAGGGCAAAGCAAAGTCTCCATAGGAATCCAGGTCGAACCTGACTGCAATTCTTGGAGGATCTCCTGGGTAAACGGGGTGACAGGGGCTTGTTGTTGAGGAAGGGAATTGGAGGCAAAGCTCTTGGGAATATTCATCAACCTGTGTTTCTCTGAAGGTGGCCATTTTGGGAAAATCTGACCCCACCCATCAGCACTGAGAAGCCCCAGGCCAAACAATAATCCAGGTGGGATCACAGTCCTGCCCATTAGAAAACAGGCTGCCTAAAGACCCCCCAGGCACACAGCCACCTATAATCTCACCCAGAGAAAAAGTCCCACCCACCAGAGGAATAGGAATCAGCCCCACCTACCACTGGGCAGGCACTAGTCCCTCCCATCAGGAAGCCCCCATACCAACTTCAGCCACAAGGGGGGCAGACATCAGAAGTAAGAGAGTCTACAACTCCATTGTTAGCAAAAAGGACACCACACCAAAAACCTATAAAAATGAAAAGACAGAGAACTATAACTCAGATAAAGGAGAAAGAAAAAAACTCCAGAAATACAGCTCAGTGATCAGGAGATTATCAACCTCCAGGAAAAAGACTTTATTTAGACTGTTGATGCTGAAGATGATGTAAGACACTGGAAATAAACTGGAAGTAAAGACTGATAATTTACAGGAAACAATGAGCAAAGAAATACAAGATTTAAAACTTAAGCAAGAAGAGATGCAAAATACAATAACTGAAATAAAAAATTCATTAGAAGCAGCCAAGAGCAGAATACAGGAGGCAGAAAAACAAATAAGTAAGGTGGAGGACAGAGTTGTAGAAATCACTGATATGGAACAGAAAAGGGAAAAAAGATCGAAACAGAGTTGTAGAAATCACTGATATGGAACAGAAAAGGGAAAAAAGATCGAAAAGAAATTAAGAGTCTCAGAGAACTCTGGGTAATGTTAAACTCACCAACATCCATATTATGGGGTACCAGAAGGAGAAGAGAGAGAGAAAGGGACAGAAAAAATATTCAAAGAAATAATAGCCAAAAACTTCCCTAACCTGGGAAAAGAAAGATGCACTCAAATCCAAGAAATACAAGTACCATATAAAATAAACCCAAGGAGGAACACCCCGAGACATATTAATCAAAATGACTAAAATTAAAGACAAAGAGAAAATACTGAAAGCAGCTAGGGAAAAGAAATAAATAACATACAAGGGAACCCCAGATAAGGTTATCGGCAGATTTTTCAGCTGAAACTCTACAGGCCAGAAGATATACTTAACGTGATGAAAGGAAAAAACCTCCAACCAAGATTACTTTACCCAATAAGGCTCTCATTCAGATTTGAAGGAGAAATCAAAACCTTTACAGATATGCAAAAGCTAAGAGAACTCAGCAACACTAAACCAGCTTTACAACAAATACTAAAGGAACTTCTCTAGCAGAAAACAAAAGGCCACAACCAGAAACAAAAATACCGCAAATGACAAGGCTCACCAGTAAAGCCATATATACAGTAAAGTTATGAAATCATCCATGCACAATTATGCTACCAAAATCAGAAATCATGAGAAGAGGAGGTTACAAATGCTGGATACTGGAGATGCACTTGCAATTAAGAGACCAACAACTTAAAACAATCTCGTTTATATATAGACTCCTATATCAAAACTTCAGGGTAACTGCAAACCAAAAATCTACAATTGATACACAAACAAATAAGAAAAAATCAACTCAAATACAACACTAACCATAGTCGTCAAACCACAAGATTTCAAATCTACATAAAATAGCTTTCTAAAGTTGAGGCCTGTCCAAAAGTAATCACCAACTCTCCAACTATAAACTTCCCACTCCTAAAGGGAAAGCCTGATAAGTTTCCTACTACTAAAGGGAAAGCCTGATAACCACTAGTAAAAGATACTTAAACATGACTTCTGCACTTCTGAGATAGTCTATGTAACGTACGTTAACTGAGTGATAATAAGTGCTAGGGAAATGAAAGTTTAGTCCTCATCTCCTTGGAGGTCACAGTTTAACAAGCCGGAAAGACAGACCTGGAAACACACACAGCATACATGGTCCAGGGACAACAGAGGAAGGTGATGACTAACTAACTGCATAGGTGGGAATATTTACATTGAATATTGAGGGATAAGGAAAAATCAGTTTTCCTGTTAAGAAAGATGAAGGCATTCCTGACGAACATGTGAGAAGGGACCAATATAGAAAGCACGTGGTATGGCAATTCCAAAATACAACAAGTAATGTGCAATTTGTGAATGATAAGTGGCCTCTGGTGGGAGAAAATCCACAACTGAAGCTGCTGGATAAGTGGCTAAGAGCTAAATTATGAAGGGTCATGCTAAGGAGCTTGGAAGGAGCCACAGTATAATAAAAATAACTATCTTACAGTGTACTACTTTGTACTAGACACTTACCTAAACCCTTTAGAAACACTAGAAGTTGTAATCCTCAGAAGATCACTTTCATTATCTATACTGTTTAAATAAGCAAACTTAGGCTAAAGACAGAGCAAGGAATTTAACTATAATCTCAGTTAAATTAGTGTCAGAAACAGAATTTATTAAAGAATTCTGAGAAGGTATGTGTGATAAGTATTTTGAATACATGATACGTACCTTAGAAAAAGAACTGAGAAACAATGTGAATAATGGTGTAGAAGTAGGATAGGCTAGTTTTAGGAAAATGCAACAGACAACTACAATCCAAATGAGAACTACTGAGGAAGTGGGAATGGGGGTGGGGGGGGTAACATATTTCACCGGTTTCTGGCTTGACAAACTAGGTGGAAAAGCAAGTCTGGGTAGAAGAAATAAGGCAAGAAATGAAGGAGATGGAGCATAAAATGATTAGCTTGAGCTCAGGCAAAATGGGCACATTCAGTTTAAGATTTCAATTTAAAAAACAAAAGAGCAAAGGAAAAAAGGTCCAGGAGGAAGCTGACTACAAAGAGCTCTTTCTAAGTGAGAGGTGGGTAAGACTTGCTAGGATAAACATATGTACATATCAGCAGTATACACAGAGCAAATGTAAAATTAGGTCAAGCAAAATAGAAAAGAAATATCCATAAGTCCACACTGACATAAATGAAATAAGCAACAGGTAAGCAAATACAGAAAAATGCATCAATTTTTCCATGCAGAAGAATTACAAATAATTTATATAGATCCCCTACCCTCAGGGAGGTGGGACTCCTCACACCTTACGTATAAGCTGCACAAAGCGATAATAAGGAAAGGAGGAAAAGAATAACTATAAAACAGAGAAGCCTGACAAAAACCACCTCAGCCAGATGATCCAAGTCAAATCAACAGTGATTAGTCATTTTGATAGTATATACCCTTGATATGATACGATGAAAACGGTACTTTATTTCTGCAGTTTTCTTCCCCCAAACACGTAACTCCATTCTAAACATGAGAAAAACATCAGGCCAACCTTATTTGAATGCTCTGCAAAACGCCTGACCAGTGCTCCTCAAAACAAACTGTTAAGGTCATCAAAAACAAGTAAAGTTTAAAAAATCACAAGACAAGAGGAACCTAATGACACCTGACCACTAAACGCAGTATGGTGTCCTGTATGGGGGTCTGGAATAGAAAAAGGGCAGCAGATAAACACTGTGGAAATCTGAATAAAGTATGGACTTTAGTTAATAATTACGTGTGAATAATGGTTCATTAATTTTCACAAATGTACCATATTCATATGATATTAATAATAGGAAAAAACTGGATATGGAATACATGAGAACTCTCTATACTATTTTCATAATTTTTCTGTAAATATAAAGCTATCCTAAATAATAAAGTTGCTTTTCTAATCAGGCCAAGAAGAAAACCATAGAAAACCATTACTATTCAAGGGATGTGTATAGGAAAATAAGAAGGTAAAAGAAATGTAAAAGGAATGATCATAACTATAGAAAGAGAATGATGCCCTAGAAATCATAAGGGAAAAGTGTACAGGGATGGAAATAGGTATAGCATAATAGAGGTCAAAGAAGGAATGAATGCCAGCCACTGGATATAGAAGGTTACTTGTAAAAGAAATGAAAAGTTCAGTGGAGCTTCAAGAATGAAAGGTAAATCACAGTGCTTTATGACACTTATGAGCCATGATTTTATGATATTTGTGTCACAAAACTCTTAAGAGATTCTCACAGCTTCAAATCTGTGTAAGTCTTCCCTCTTCCTTGAATACACATCGATTTAGTTGCCAAAACTTACTGATTCTTACTGAATCTTCTTTCACAGTGAAAAGTATTAGGAGATGCATCAGAGAGCATATTTTTATATGGAAGTAACAGAAAATTCCAAAAGCAAACAGGTTAAACAATGTATAACCACTATCTCGTATAACAAGAAGTCCAAAGGTGGCACAAGCTCTAAGCACTGCAAGTCAGAGCTTTAGAAATTCTCCATAATTCCCCTGGATCTGACCTCCTATATATGACTTCGTCCACACACTGGAGGTAGGATGATCAAAATAGTTTGAGATTGTGATCTGTTCATCTTTGAACCTGTCACTAGCAAAGAAAGGGAATTACCACGTTTGACTTAGACATACTAGAATCAGGAGTTCCCACTGTGGTTCAGTAGGTTAAGAACCCAACATAGTGTCAATGAGGATGCAGGTTCGATCCGTGGTCTCACTCAGTGGGTTAAGGATCTGGCTTTGCCACAAGCTGTGGCACAGGTCGCAGATGAGGTTCGGAACCGGTGTTGCTATGGCTGTGGCACAGGCCTCAGCTGCAGCTCCAGTTCAACCCCTAACCAATGAACGTCCATATGTCACAGCTGCAGCCAGGAAAAGGAAGGAAGGAAGAAGGGAAGGGAGGGAGGGAGGGAAAGGGGAAGGAAAAAAACATACTTAACAGAATCAGTTCTGAAACTTGAGGGCCCCTAACTCTGAGACAAGTGAAGGAGGGTTAGATGACTGAACAAAACAGGTTCTGATAAAAAGGAAGACAGGAAAGGAATAATGTTAAAATACACAATCAACAGAAGCCAATACAAGTTCTTATTTGCATGACTTCCTACTTTTGGGAAAGTTTTAAAAATTCCTTTAATACAATAATAGGCTTGAACAAAATAATTGCCAAATAATTTCCTTCCTCAAATAACCAAGTGATAACCTCAGAGGTGGTCAGCATACACACACACACACACATAAAGAGGAAAAATGTAGTACAAATTTGTAGGATTTCTATCACTCGAATCTCAATCAAAAAAATAAAATAAAATAAAATGTGTTTAGTACTTTAAAACCAGAACTTTGATTTCAAATTACTCTTTAAACTGTTATTTTGTTGGGAATCAAATGATAAGAAATCCCAGGGTAGCAGAAAGAGGTTCAAGCACTGGGCTAGTAGAAACAGGCTCAGGGCACTGGGCTCTAGTCCTAACTCTTCCACTAAATTACAGTGTTATCACAGATGGGCACCTAATCATCTAGGTTTCGGTTTCCCTCTCTGTTAATTAGAAATTTTAGAAAGGTCATCTTCAAGTCTTCTTTCTAGTTAATTTCCAGTTAAAAATAATATTCACATGTTAACTAGAATATTTATGCAGACTATTTAAAGTTGTAATTCTGGGCTAGCCAAATCCTAAAGATGCCTTCCAAGACTACAAGCTGATGACATGAAGCTTTTCCTATAAAACCTCACTTTTCCAAAAACCTTCACAATGGCCAGAAATGTATATAGCATAATGTGACAACTTTTGAAATAACTTAAGAATTCAATTCAACTTCTCTTTAAATCCAAATTCACTGTTAAAATATTTCAGTGTACCTACAGAAGCAAACCCTCAATTTTGAACAGGGAAACAGAAAATGACAAAAACTTAACTACTCTGAAATTCAATTAAAGACAAGATATCTAACCACTAAGCCTAAATGAAGAAGATGAAAAATCAAAGCACAATGAGAAAGCTGAAATTCAAGTCATAATCAGAAATAGGAATTTCTATATACAATAAGACATGAGAGAATACCCCCTAAAAGTAAAACCAGTATATAAGCCTAGAAGATATTAAATCTGTCTCATGAATTCTCTTAAAGACATTATTTACATAAAATTGATAGAAAGATTTTTTAAAAACAAGTTGATGACAAGTGAGAAACAGGAGAGGAAACTATTACCCTGTCCTTTAGGAACCTCAAATTAATGAACTTTGGCAAACCAGACACAAATCATATGGGATGACTCGATAAAATCCCGTGACTTTAGTCAACTGCATTATGACCTAGAATTGGTTATTCTCAAAATTATTAATAATGAAAAATACTTACACAGGATACACATGATTGCCAGGAAAAAAAAAATGCACTTCTATGAAACAGTTTTTAAAGCAACAAACCACCCACAGAAACCACACAGGCACAAAAAGAAATGATTCTGGTCACTGGCTTGTGGAGCATTTAAGCACTCCCCAAGTGAAAGACTCAGTCAGCTTTAGCCCCTCTCTCTGTGACAAGAAGAACATCCATGAAAATACCTGATTTGGACAAACCAGGAAAACAGTACAAACATACCTGCTCTGGCCTTAGTTTCAACTTTCTCCAAGGAAAGCCTAATAGTTTTAAGAGACCACTTCCTTGTTTTAAGAAGATTTTTTTCCCTCATAGTAAGAATTTAAAGCTTAAAAACTCCTTAAAATAAACTAATCTCACTCAAAATGCTTAATATTATAACATTAATGACACATAAGTTAAAACCTGGAAACACCTAACTCTCTACTATCAGCAGTAATACTACTAATAAGTGAGAGTTACTCAGGTATTGAATTATATAAAAATACACTAGTGAAAGGGTATACTAGAGAGGTAAGTTTCAAAAGACAAAGGAATAAACATAGAGGAGGGAATATTGCTCAAGAGATGGGCAAAAGGAGAAAGCAGGAGATGGGTGGCCTACAGTGCACTGGAACACTAAAAGCTACTAGGCTGGGTACATTAAATAGGTAAGAGATCCAGATAAAGGGAAGTCAAATGAAACCAGAGCCAAATAAACTGGCAATAGGCACATGTTATTGCCTAGGGTAAAATGCAAAGACCACATAAAAATTCCACTGATGTACAGAAATATCAAATAGGTTCTAGATATATTAACAGAAAGTAAAAGGTTAATCTTGATGCTTGGCATCACTAAAATTCACCCATTCCTTTATAAGTAGTGGAAAAAAAGTTTTTTTTGCCATTGCTTATATTGTCTACATAAGACATAAAAAGAACACAATAAAAACCAGGCAGGATAAAAGAGCTACAAGTTTACATATATCTGCACAAATATTCTTCACCATACTTGCTTTCAATTACCTGATACAAGGTCATAAAAACTGGGGTTTTTTTTTTTTCCCCTTCTACTTTGGCTCTATGTAAGGTGCTGACTTTTCCCTTGGATAGGCTGGAAAACTCACTTTGTCAAAGCTTGCATAACCTTGAAGAACACATACAATTTCCAGAAGAAATAAAGAATGGAAAAATAGATAAGTTTCCAAAAGAAACAGTTTTAAACTGTATATATCTATAGTCCTCATGCTTGTGAAAATGATGTTACTGGTGGTATTTGTTACCACATGCATGAACCCTAAAATGACCAAAAAAGCACTGGACCATCCAAGTACAATTGTAGCTATCATAAAAAAACTGTAGTTTCAAGACAATGAAAAGGATAATAATGCCAAGAATGGAAAGCCCTGGGATTGTCACCTAGTCAAAAAAAATACAGATCTTAAAAAAGACCAAATTATTAGACTCATTTGAGAAAATGAACAGGGAAAATCCTATAGTTATATTGGATCTCTAATTAAACAGCATTAAATTTATACACCAAAATTGTCCACATGATTAATTAACTGGGTGTTTTTAAAATAGCTGTTAAGTAAAATGATCTATTATGGATACAGAAATGAGAAATGTCTGGTTTTTTTAAGCTTAAGAGTAGGAAGTGATATGTCTAAGATACCAGAAACCATCAAAAAATATGTTGCATATTCCTAGTATGTACCTTTTATACAAAGATTTAATGACAAATTAAGAGGAGAAACTTTACTTACGAAGTCCATTATATAAAATATAATGTAGAATAAAACATAAGAATAAATAAAAATTTCCTAAATATCACCAGTAGTTTACTCGCAAACATCTTTACTACTACACACCACTGGAATATACGTTATTTCTGTGCTATGGTTACTTCAAAGTATGAAAAAGGTTAGAGGAAAGTTTAAGCCACAGTACACAGATAGATAGCATTCTACTTCCAATCAAAACGGAGACACACATTTAACCTCCCAACTGAAAGAACTATAAAACTGAGTAACAACTGCTTTCAGATAGTGGACAACAGACAACAAAGAATTGTAATTCCTAAAAGAAAGGAAACAAACAAGGTCAGCATTATAAATGCCTAACATACAAACTGGAGTTAGTTTACCGGCGAGAATACATGGTGGGGAAATCCAAGCCTGTCATGAGTTGAGGGGACAGAGTTAAAGGTTTACAAAGTAGCTAGAATTTCCAGCGTCAAAAACTTTAGAGAGAACTTCATCCAATTAGAACTCCAGAGACAGAAAAGTCTGCTCAACTCTTGTGCTGAGTACTAACCTACCCTGAGAGAAAACCATACAACGATAGGAAGAGAAAAACAAAAGTATGTAGAAGGAACAACATTTGGAGCCCATACAGCTGGCAATAGTTTGTGTTCCTAGTAGTCCAAGTAGATAAACCTCTTACTACATTGAGCATTCAGCTGAATCCGCAGGAGAGCATCTCCTTAGCAGTGAGGCTAAATTAGATTTACAACAAACGGTTGTTCTGGACCCACACTAACAAATCTTAAAATGTGCTTCAAAATAATCCACTTGAATTCAAGTAAAACTTAGAGCCAGAACAAAATACAACATTATTTAAGATAACACAACAAAATTCAGCAATCAACAACAAAATACTCAAAATGCCTCAATCCAATCAATAGTTAACAGGCAGGAGTTCCTGTCGTGGCACAGCAGAAACCAATCTGACTAGGAACCATGAGGTTGCAGGTTCAGTCCCTGGCCTTGCTCGGTGGGTTAAGGATCCGGCATTGCCGTGAGCCGTGGTGCAGGTTGCAGATGCGGCTCGGGTCCCACATTGCCATGGCTGTGGCATAGGCCAACAGCTGTAGCTCCAATTAGACCCCTAGCCTGGGAACTTCCACATGCTGCAGGTGCGGCCCCAAAATGACAAAAGACCAAAAAAAAAAAAAAGTTAACAGGCATACCAAAAATAGGAAAATATGACCAATAACTAGGAGAAAAATCACTCAATAAAAACACGAAAATTAATAAGATGAAGGAAAAAGCAAAGACATAAAAACAGCTATTGTAAATATATTTCATGTGTTTAGGAAAGTAGAAGAAAAAATGATCAGACATAAGAAACATGGATGATATGAAAAAGACTCAAATGGAACTTCCAGAAGAAAACTTCTGAAACAAAAAATACATAGAATGAGATTAGCAGCGGTTAAACACAAAATAAGATCATGAAGTTTAAAACTTACAATTATTATTCAAAATGAAGCACAAAAAGAAAGAATAAAGGAAAAACTGTGGAGTAACATCAAGTAGTCTAAAACATGTGTAATTGGAGAACCAGAAAAATAAAAGGAGTGTGGAACAAGATACTATTAAGAAATGTAGTTGAAAATTGTCTACATTTCATGAAAACTATAAACTCAAAGATCCAGGCATCAAAACAACAGCCAAGTATAACGAAACCATACCAATGCACATCATATTCTCTTGTGAAAAACCAAGAAAACCAAAAAAATTTTAAACAGCCAAAAAACGGGACGCATTATCTACAAGAGAACTAAAAGAATAAAAGCAGACTTCTCATCAGAAACCCTTTGCCAAAAGACAATGGAGAGATATCTTAAAACTACTGAAAGGAAAAAAATACATAGCAGCATGTAATTCTTTATCCAGAGAAAATATCTTTAAAAGTAAAAGGGAAAAAGATATTTTCCCAGACAAACAAAAGCTGAGAGAATTCTTTGCCAGCAGACCAGCAAAAAAAGAAATGTTAAAAAAAGTTCTTCAGAGAAAAGAAAAACAAAACCATATTGGAATTTGGATCTGCACAAAAGGAATTAGGAGTGCCACAAATGGTAAATATGAGGATGAACATAAAATTTAAAAGATAACTAACTACACAGAGCAAAAGAAATAACAACGAATTTTTGGCTTTACAGAATATGTAAAAGGCAACCGAATAATATCAATACCACAAATGATGATAGGAAATGGATATACACTGTTCTTGAAAATTCTTACACTGTACATGAAATTGAATGACAATATGTGAAATTAGACTAATAAATTAAAAATACATATTTAGACCCTAAAGCAACTAATTAATTACAAGAATATTAACTAGGAAGCATAAAATGAAATTAAATTTTAAAAACTTAGGGAAAATAGAGGGGAAAGGGGAGGAAACGGGAAATAAAAAGCAAAATGATATATTTAAAAGCAACCATGTTCATAAGTACATTAAATGTAGATGACCTAAACAACTCAAATAAAAACAGAGATTGTCACAATAAACAAAAAGCAAGACCTAAATACTATATACCACAGAAATTTTATTTTGGCTATGAAGACAAAAAAAAATATTAAACAGCTGAAAAAAAATACCATGCAAACACTAATCAAAAATAAAGGTAAAATGGCTATATTAGTACCAGAAAAAGACTTCAGATCAAAGAATATTACAGAGATTAAAGAAAGATTTTAGAGAGACAAGGTGAAGAGACAGTTTTCTACTTTGTGAAGCCAGAGGATGCAGAAAGAAGTTATGATTCTGGAGCCTGGCCTCTGCATGCTACAAGAGACCACCTCCAGCACTGTCTGCATATAAGAATCTAGGAGAGGAGAGTTCCTATTGTGGCTCAGCAGTAACAAACCCGACTAATATCCATGAGGATGATGATGGTTCAGTCCCTGGCCTCACTCAGTGGGTTAAGTATCCAGCATTGCCATGGGCTGTGGTGTAAGTCACATATGTGGATCAGATCCTATCTTGCTGTGGCTGTGCAGCTCTGATTCAACCCCTATCCTGGGAACTTCCATAGGCTGCATATGCAGCCCTAAAAAGCAAGGAAAAAAAAAAGAAGAAGGTAGGAGAGGAGATCAAGATGGCACAGTAGGAGGGCAAGGAATTTACCTTCCCCCCATGAACACATCAAAAATACATGTACATGTGGAACAATTCTCACTGAAAACTAACTGCAGACTGCAGAAAAACCCCTTCATAACCTTTATGAAGGTTATGACTGTTAAAGATCCACACAGAATCAGGTAGGAAGGGAATAGAAGTGATCCTGCCTATTAAGGCCTGGGCTCCCAGAAGGGGACTGAGAAGAGAAGGTTACACGAGTAGAGATCCTACCTGGGGAGTAAGTGATGTGAGCCACATGTTAGGCACCCAGCCTTAGGGTCTGACACCAGGAACAGGCTAAGTCCCCTTTTCAGTTGGAGGCAGGCCAGTAGGACTAGCAGGAGGGCTGTGGGTGGCCTATGTTCTACTTGTGAGGAGCGTGCACACACTTGCTTGCACACACAATAGGGCAGAGAAGGTAGACTGAAACTCTATAGGTCACTTGCTGGTTTGTCATGACTGCCCTGATGCATACCCCAGCCTGAGCAAGCAAAAGTTCTGGCCCTGCTTACTTCACAACACAGCTCCAAACTGTGTTGTGGAGGGGAGAATTCAGCTGTGAGGGATAAAGGCGATTTGGACTCACATGGGCAACATAACAGGGTGAGAAGCACCATTACTGGCACTTACACAGCCATCAGTAGTCCGGGTCTCCGATCGTGGCTGGACCACCATAGCAAAACTGACACCTAGTGCCTGCACCAAGCCCTCTTGTTCAAGCACTGCTCCTAAGTGTGGTGAAGGTGCTGGTGCTGAGAAGGGGGAGGACATACACTTAAAGGGAATGGAGGAAGCTTGGACCTGAGCCCCAGAGCTTCTGCTCCAGTAACTTGGGACGCAACCCTGCCTCCCAACAGGGCGGTGGGAGCCACTAAACAGAGAAGAAGCCCTAGCCCACATCTAGCTCTGGCCCGAGCCCCTCCATCTCCTATCAAGATCATACCTGCCAGTACACCCCAGGAAAAAAGGTATGACTTGTATTCACATCAGATCCAGCTATCCCACTAAAGCCACTTGGCACAAGCAGACTATGCGAAAACTCACACAAGGACATCCCTGCAAGACAGTAACAGATTACTGTTCCATCTACTTTTATAGAGACATAGAGAGTAAGCAAAATGAGAAGACAGAGGGAGGTGTTTCAGTTGAAAGAGAAACACCCTGAAAAAGCAATTAAGGATACACAAATAAACAGTTTTTCAGCTAAAGAGTTCAAATCGTTAGCATTAAAATGTTAACTGGATTAGAAAAAGAAGAGGGAGTTGTTCACTGTGGCTCAGTGGTAAAAACCCTACTAGTATTCATAAGGACACAGGTTTGATACTTGGCCCTGCTCAGTGGGCTATGGATCCAGCATTGCCATGTGCTGTGGTGTAGGTCACAGACACAGATCAGATCCCCCATTGCTGTGCTGTGGTGCAGACCTGCAGCTGAAGCTCTGATCCAACACCTAGCCTGCGGAACGTCCATAAGCCACACGTAAAACCCTAAAAAGCAAAAAAAAAAAAAAAAAAAAAAAAAAGAATTAGAAAAAAAGGAGCAATGAATACAGTGAGACTTTTAACAAGGAGTTAGAAATTATAAAAAGAACCAGTCAGAATGAAAAATACAATAAAAAGAACCAGTCAGAAAGAAAAGTACAACCACAAAAAACAACAGAAGGAATTAACAATGACTAGGTGATACAGAAGAATGCATACGTGATCTGAAAGACAGAATAACGGAAATCACCCAATAACAGAAAAAAACTTATATAATAAGAACAGTTTAAAGGATCTTTAGGACGTCAAGCATATCAACATTTACATTATAAGGGTGTCAGAGGAGAAGAAAGAGAGGAGGGAATCAAAAATATATTTGATAAAATTGTTGGCTGAAAACTTACCAAATCTGGATAAAGAAACAGATATCCAGATACAGGAATCACAGAGGATCCCAAACAAGATGAAACCAAAGAGACTCACACACAGACATTTCAAAATTAAAATGGCCACAATTAAACAGAGAATTATAAAGGCAGCAAAAGAAAAACAAAGAGCCATATATAAGGAAACTTACATTATGCTGTCAGCTGATTCTTCTGCAAAAACTTTGCAGACCAGAAGTGAGTGGCATGATATACTCAAAGTGCTAAAAGGAAAAAACCTGCAACTCAGGACTCTCTAGCCAGCAACATTATCATTTACAATTGAAGGAAAGATGAAAAAAAAACTTCTCACACAGGCAAAAACTAAAAGAGTTTATTAGAGCTCCCACTGTGGATCAGCAGGTTAAGAACCCAACATAGTCTCTGTGAGGAAGAGAATTCGATCCCCAGCCTTGCTCAGTACGTTAAGGATCTAGCATTGCTGAAAGCTGCAGCATAGATTACAGATGCAGTTCAGATCCAGTGTTGATCTGTGGCTGTGGTGTAGGACTTAGCTGCAGTTCCAAGTCAACCCTGTAGCGTGGGAACTGCCATATGCCACAAGTGCAGCCATTAAAAAAAAAAATTATCAACACTAAACCTATCCTAAGAGAAATATTAAAGGTCTTCTCTAAGAATCTATAGGAAAGGAAAAATCCCATTAGTAAAGGCAAACACATATTAAAAGCATAAGCTAGAACAAAAAAGAACAAATATTGTGAATTCGACTATAACTACAATAATCAGTAAAAGGATAAACATAAAGATACAAAAGACATCAAAAACACAAAAAATGTAGTGGAGAGGAGTAAAAGATGTGGATATTTTAGAACGTGTGTAATCCTAAATAACCTGTTTAAAACAAGCAGATAAAGTTATAAGTCAACATATATAAACCCCATAGTAATCACAATTCAAAAACTGACAGATATACAAAAAACTACAAAGAAACACAAGCATACCACTAAAAAATATCAAACCACGAGGGGAAGAAACTAAAAGAAGAAGAAAAGAACAGAGAAGAACTACAAAAACAATCAGGAAACAAATAACAAAATGACAATATATATCAACAATTGCTTTAAATGTCAGTGCAGTAAGATTAAAAAATAATAATTAGGCTGGCCAAGTGGATAAAACCGAGACCCACTGGTATGCTGCTTAGAATAGATTTACTTCAGAGCTACAGATACACACAGACTGAAAGTGAGGGGATGGAAAAAGATATTTCATACAAAATGAAATGATTTAAAAGCAGGAATAGCAATACAAGATCTGTGACAAAAACAAAGAAGGCATTATATAATTATAAAGGTGTCAATACAAGAAGAAGCTGTAACACTCAATAACATACAAGCACCTAATACAGCACCTAAATATATAAAGCAAATATTAATAGAAAAAGTGACAGTAATAAAATATATTAGGGGACATTAACACCTCATGTACACCAAAGGGTAGGTCATCCAAACAGAAAATCAATAAGAAAACAGAGGGATTAAATGACATCAGACCACCTGAACTTAATAGATGTCTCTGGGATGTTCATCCAAAACCAGAACACACATTCTTTTCAAGTGCACGTGGAATGTTTTCTAGGACTTATCACATGCCAGCCCACAAAGTCTCATCAACATATTTAAGAGGATAAAAACATCAAGCATTTTCCTACCACAAAGTATGAAACTAAAAATAAATTATACGAAAGAAAATAGGAAAAGAACAAATATGTGGAGAATAAGCAACAAGCAACTACAAAACTAATGGGTCAATAAGGAAATCAGAAAATACTTAAAAACTAAAGAAAATGGGATTGGATTATGATGGCGGAATAGAAGGACTGGAGCTCAACTTCTCTCTCAAAAAACAACAAAACTACAACCAAATGCCGAGCAGCCTTTAACCAAATGGACTGTAAACTTCCAAAAAAGATATTCTACTCCAGAAGACAAAGAAGAGACCACATCAAGAGGTAGGAGGGGCAATTACGCGATAGAAGCAACCCCATACCTCCTGGGAGGGAAGCCCCACAGACTGGAAAGTAACTGCATCACAGAGACTCAGTTACAGGACTGAGAGTTCGGAGCCCCACGTCAATACCCCACACCTGAGGATCGGGCACAGGGAGAAAGAGCCCCCAGAGCATCTGGCATTGAAGGCCAGCGGGGCTTGTGTGCAGGAGCTCCACAGGACCGGGGGAAACAGAGACCCCATTCTTGAAAGGCACACACAGACTTTCACGTGCACTGGGTCCCAGGGAAAAGCAGTCTCCACAGGAATCCAGGTAGAACCTGACTACAATTCTTGGAGGATCTCCTGGGCAAACAGGGGTGACTGTCTTGTTGTGGGGGAAGGGCATTGGAGGTGAAGCTCTCGGGAACATTCATCAGCCTGCATTTCTCTGGAAGTGGCCATTTCTGGGAAAACCTGGTCCCTCCCATCAGCACTGAGAAGCCCCAGGCCAAACAATAATCCAGGTGGGATCACAGCCCCACCCATCAGTAAATAGGCTGCCTAAAGACCCCTCAGGCACACAGCCAGCCTCTAATCTCATCCAGAGACAAAGCCCCACCCATCAGAGGGATAAAAATCAACCCCACCTACCAGTGGGTAGGCATCAGTCCCTCCCATCAGGAAGCCTACAGCAAGCCCCCTCCATACCGACTTTAGCCACAGGGGAGGCAAACGCCAGAACTAAGAGAGGCTACAACTCTATTGTTGGCAAAAAGGTCACCACACCAAAAACCTATAAAAATGAAAAGACAGAAAACTCTAACTCAGATAAGGGAGAAAGAGAAAAGCCCAGAAAAACAGCTCAGTGATGAGGAGATTATCAGCCTCCCAGAAAGAAACTTTAGACTGTTGATGCTGAAGATGATGCAAGGCACTGGAAATAAACTGGAGGCAAAGATTGATCATTTACAGGAAACACTGAGCAGAGAAATACACGCTGTAAAAATTAAACAAGAAGAGATGCAAAATACAATAACTGAAATAAAAACTTCATTAGAAGCAGCCAACAGTAGAATACAGGAGGCAGAAGAATGAATCAGTGAGGTGGAGGACAGATTAGTGGAAATCACTAATGCGGAAGAGAAAAGAGATAAAAGATTGAAAGGAATGTGCTGTCTCAGAGAACTCTGGGATAATGTTAAACACACCAACATCCGTATTATAGGGGTGCCAGAGGGAGAAGAGAGAGAGAAGGGGACAGAAAAAATATTTGAAGAGATAATAGCCAAAAACTTCCCTAATATGGGAAAGGAACCACTCAGTCAAATTCAGGAAGCGCAACGAGTACCACATAAAATAAACCCAAGGAGGAATACCCCGAGACACATATTAATCAAAATGACCAAAATTAAAGACAGAGAAAATCTTGAAAGCAGCTAGGGAAAAGAAACAAATAACATACAAGGGAACCCCAATAAGGTTATCAGCAGATTTTTCAGCTGAAACTCTGCAGGCCAGAAGGGAGTGGCATGATATACTTCATGTGATGAAAGGGAAAAACTTCCAACCAAGATTGCTTTACCCTGCAAGGCTCTCATTCAGATTTGAAGGAGAAATCAAAACCTTTACAGATAAGCAGAAGCTAAGAGATTTCTGCAACACTAAACCAGCTTTACAACAAATCTTAAAGGAACTTCTCTAGGCAGAAAATAAAAGGCACAACCAGAGACAAAAACACCGCAAATGACAAGGCTCACCAGGAAAGGCATATATACAGTAAAGATACTAAATCATCCATACACAATTATTCTTCCCAAGTGTGCACGGAACATTCTCTAAGATTCATCACATCCTGGGCTACAAATCAAGCCTCAGTAACTTCAAGAAAATTGAAATCGTATGAAGCATCTTCTCTGACCACAATGCTATACGACTGGATATCAACAACAAGAAAAAAATGGCAAAAAATACAAACATGTGGAGACTAAACAACACGCTACTAAACAACCAATGGATCACTGAAGAAATCAAAGAGGAAATTAAAAAATACCTAGAAGCAAATGACAAGATACGACACTCCAAAAACTCTGAGATACAGCAAAAGCAGTTCTAAGAGGAAAATATTTAGCAAAACAAGCCTACCTCAGGAAACAAGAAAAAGCTCACATAAACAACCTAACTTTACATTCAAAGCAGCTAGATACGGAAGAAGCCAGGTCATGGAAACAACCTAAATGCCCATCAACAGAGGAGTGGATAGGGAAGATATGGTACATACACACAATGGAATATTACTTAGCCATTAAAAGGAACGAATTACCAACATTTACAGCAACATGGATGGACCTAGAAATTATTGTGCGAAGTGAAACCAGTCAGACAATTAGACAGCAACACCCACTGCTACCACTTACATGTGGAAACTAAAGAGACACAGTGAACTTCTTTGAAGAACAGACAATGACTCACAGATTTTGGAAAACCGTGGTTTTTCAAATAAGACAATCTGGGGGGTGGGGGGATGCACTGTGGGTTTGGGACCCAAAATCTATCACATTGACTTGTGATGATCTTTGTACACCTATAACTGAAATAAAATTCATTGTTATAAAATAAATAATAAAATAAAATAAAAATAAAGAAAATGGAAGCGCAACTTTTCAAAATCTATGAGATGCAGCAAAAGCAGTTTTAAGAGGGAACTTTACAGCAATACAGGCCTGACTCAGGGAGCAATATAAATCATAAACAACCTAATATACATATATACATATATGTATATAATACACATACATATATATGTATATATACACATACATGTGCAATAAACCAAAAACTGGTATCTGGAAAAAATTATCAAAATCGATATACTTTTAAGCCAGACTTATCAAGAAAATAAGCAGAGGACCCAAATACACAAAATAAATGAAAGAAGATACTACAGAAAAAAAAACAAGAGAATACATGAAGTTATATGCCAACAAACTGGACAACCGAGAAGAACTAGACAAATTAAAAGCATACCAAATTTACAGAAACATATCTACCAAGACTAAGTCAGGAAGAAATAATCTGAACAGAAAGAAAACTAGCAGGAAAACTAAATCAGTAATCAAAAAATTCTTAGAAAACAGGAGTTCCCGTCGTGGCGCAGTGGTTAACGAATCCGACTAGGAACCATGAGGTTGCGGGTTCGGTCCCTGCCCTTGCTCAGTGGGTTAACGATCCGGCGTTGCCGTGAGCTGTGGTGTAGGTTGCAGACGCGGCTCGGATCCTGCATTGCTGTGGCTGCGGCGTAGGCCAGTGGCCACAGCTCCGATTAGACCCCTAGCCTGGGAACCTCCACATGCCGTGGGTGCGGCCATAAACCCGCGGCCATAAAATGACAAAAGGCAAAAAAAAAAAAAAAAAATTCTTAGAAAACAGAAGTCCAGAGCCAAAGAGCTTCACAGAAGAATTCTACCAAACACATAAAGAAGAGCTAATGCATTAGCTTATCCTTCTCAAACTATTCCCAAAAAGTAAAGAAGACAGGACACTTCTAAGTTCACTCCATGAGGCCACCAGTTCCGTGATACCCAAACCAAACAAAGACACTAGAGTAAAAGAAAACTACAATTCAGTATCTTTGATGAATAAAGATTCCAAAATCCTCAACAAAATATTAGCAAACCAAACTCAATAACACATAAAAAGGATCACATACCATCATCAAATGGGATTCCAGGGATACAAGGATGGTTCAATATTTGGAAATATCTGTAAATCAATCAATGTGATGTAAAAAAAAATGATCATTTCAACAGACAAAAAAAAATCATTTGACAAAAATCAGCATCCACTTGTAACAAAAATGCTCATCAAAGTTAGGACAGAAGGAACATATCTCAATATAATAAAGGCTATTTATGGCAAACCTGAACCTAACATCATACTCAAAGGTGAAAAGCTGAAAGCCTTTCCTCTAAAATCAGGAACAAGAGAAGGATGTCCACTCTCACCACTTGTATTTAACACAGCACAGGAGTTCCAAGGCACAACAATCAGACAAGAAAAAGAAATAAAAGGCAAATTGGAAGGGAAGAAGTAAAACTGTCACTTTTTGCAGATTACATGATACTGTGTATAGAAAAACCTAAGGTCTCCACCAAAAATCTATTGGAAATAATAAATAATTCAGTAAGGTTACAAGATACAAGATAAATATACAGAAATATTTTGCCTTTTAATACACCAAAAATGAACTATCAGAAAAAGCTATAAAACAGTCTCATTTAAAATTGCGTCAAGGAGTTCCCGTCAGTGGTTAACGAATCCGACTAGGAACCATGAGGTGGCGGGTTCGGTCCCTGGCCTTGCTCAGTGGGTTAAGGATCCGGCGTTGCCGTGAGCTGTGGTGTAGGTTGCAGGCGCGGCTCAGATCCCGCGTTGCTGTGGCTGTGGCGAAGGCCAGCGGCTACAGCTCCTGTTAGACCCCTAGCCTGGGAACCTCCACATGCCGCAGGTGTGGCCCTAGATAAGGCAAAAAGACAAAAAATAAAAAATAAATAAATAAAACTGTGTCAAAAAAGAATGAAATTTCTAGGAGTAAAACTTAACCAAGGAAGACCTATATATACTCTGAAAACTACAGAACACTGATGAAGGAAACCAAAGATGATACATTATCACAGTCTTACTGTTTTTTTGTTTTGTTTTGTTTTGTCTTTTTGCCTTATCAGGCTACGGGTCTAACAGGAGCTGTAGCTGCTGGCCTTCACCACAGCCACAGCAACGCAGGATCCGAGCCGCATCTGCAACCTACACCACAGCTCACGGCAACGCCGGATCCTTAACCCACTAAGCAAGGCCAGGGACTGAACGTGCAACCTCATGGTTCCTAGTCAGATTCGTTAACTTCTGAGCCATGATGGGAACTCCCACAATCTTACTGTTTATCAGTACTGCTAAGTCCCTTCCTCTAGCAGGAGTAGAAAGTAGTATAAAAAGAGCTAGTTTTGATTTTTTTTAGATACTGTTTTGATTTTTTTTTTCTCCAAGTAGTCAACAAGTAAGTGCATTATACCAGCCCGCCCACGGTTGACTTCATCATGCCCATGTTTACATTCCCATTCTGCCACTGGTAATCTATCTCTAGAGATCTAGAGTCCCTTAATAATCTGGCTCAAAGTTACATTTCTAGTCTCATCTTCTGTCTCTTCCAGCTATTCGGAAGTTTGCAACTTTTTCCCCCACACTAAACATTAATAAACACTTACTATTTTTGATTGACTTTACTAACTTCAATTTCTCAAGTGGTGAGAAAAAAATCCAAGCATACCTTATAACTATTAATATAAGGTTAACTAGTCCGTTCAAAATTGGTATTTCAAAAATTTTCCTAAAAGCTAAGAGATACATACAACTCAAATATGCACAAACTTGGTTTATGTGTAAACTACTATACTAGGATATTTAAAGATTACAGTCAATTGGAGGATATCAATATTTCCAGGTAATTTAATGTAAAACATACATAGGGATGTATGTACGGTAATATACACGTATATTCAATTACATGCTCTATTCTGTGTTAGCATCTTTGCTGTCAGTGCCATAATACAACCATCAAGTTCACTTTTGTACATTCCCTGGTAATATGTTAACAGCTTAATTTGGGCCGCAATTTTCTTATCAAGAGAGAGAGGTATACGCACTGTGGGTAACATGAAAGCAATGGTAGTGATGTGAACAACGGTGCCATTCTCCTAAGGGTGGTTCCTTCACCATCATTACTACTGATTCCCTGATGCTTAAGATATTCCCTGACAGCTTCATGATATTCTGTAAGAATATCTTTAAATGAAAGCAACATCTTATTGATATGCCTCACAATGGCTTGCTCTCTCAACACATACATATATAAATTCATCAATAAATTTCAGTTGCAGTTTCACATATGAAGAATCAGTATTTTCTGTCTATTACAACAGCATTGCTCTGAACAATTGTCTATCGTGTTATTCTAAGAATGGATCAGAACAGATTAACTATATGAAAGAATGCTATAGCTCCTACACAGAGAAACATAAGCCCCACCTTCTCCACATATAGAACCATATATAACCCCAGCTTCTCTACACAGTTTATTCAGTTGTCATGGTTCCCTCCCTCCTTGAAAGTTGACAGTGTCTACCAACTCATTACACATAAACTCCCAAAAAGATGTATACCTTTCTTGATTAGAATAACTAAGTTCTATGATATTTTTGAGGCAGAATATATATTTTCTTTTAATTATTGAAATCACGTTAAAGTAACTGAACTGCAGAGGAATGTAGTCTTGCTCTGCTTAGAAAACTACTATATCTTTTCTAAGCCTAAGAACCAAAAAAAGCTTACCATGTAATCCAACATGAGACACAGAGAAAGTTCTGAGAATCAGTTAAAAAAAAAAAAGATTTGTGCATGATTCTGGACCTCAGCATTCCTACACAATCACAATGGAAAGAATGTGTGGTAATTAAACAGCTTTAAATGCTGAAAGTATCCAAACAATCCTTTTTCCCTAAAAATTTCTTACTTACAAAAGAGAAATCCTACAAACTTCATGATTGCTCCCTTCAGCTTACTTTACTTTTTAAAAAATGATAACAAAGTACTGAGTACTGCTGTTCACAAGGTTTTTTTTCCGTTTTTTAAGTAATGCCTTATCAAGGCATATGATTTCACTCTACTATGTTTATTAAATCTCTTGCCAGTATATGTGATTATCTTCTAGCATAACAACTATTTTCCATTAGAAAAATAAAAGCTCAAGGAAAAATAGCTATAACAATACCTGAGCTTTACAGAATATATTTAAGTCAAAGGCAGACATCTGTCAGTAATCATTATAGACTAACTCAAGTGCCAGTATACTTGGGAATATAGGTACGCTGTGTGAATATGTCTATGACTAATCTCATTCTGAGGCCTCAGCCATATTCCAAGAGTTTTATTATAAATAAATTATCCTTATACTAAAACTCAGTATCTTAAATATTTTATTAATTTCCCATCCCCCTACTATATACTACATATAGTCCTTTCTTCATCATGTGAGTTTGAGAATATTGTAAGGAATAAAGGCAATTTCAAAGTAAACTGCAAGGCCACCATTCTTGACAGATACAGTGGTAAGATAACCATATATCTTTTAAAATTTTTATTAGTTCTATATGTGACATTCCACCACACCAAAGACACACTTTTGGAAGAGGAAACAGCATATTAATTTTTTATCTTTATGGTGAGTGTATTGGTCAGGGTCTTCTAGACAATGACAACCAACTTTTGAACAACATGAGTTGGAACTGCATGGGTCCACTTACATGCAATTTTTTTTTCAAATAAATATGTACTGCAGTACTACATGGTCCATGGTTGGCAGAAGCCATGGGTACAGAACCACAGATGCAGAACCGTAGATACAGCAGGCTGACTAGTAAGGCGTTAGACCATGTGAGGGTCAGCACTCAACCCCCACATTGTTCAAGGGTCAACTGTACAAAAGATAATAATTTTATGTATATAAGTATTTTTATAAAATAATATAATTTTAATATAATTTTATAAGAGAAAGGACTAGATTAAGAGAAGCTGTCTCATAAGATTACGAAGGCTAAGGAATTCCCACTGTGGCTCAGTGGGTTAAGAACCCAACTAGTATCCATGAGGATGCAGGTTCAATTCCTGGCCTCACTCAAGTGGGTTAAAGGATCCGGCGCTGCCACGAGCTGCAGTATAGTTCGCTGGCGGTTTGGATCTAGTGTTGCTGTGGCTGTGCAGCAGGCTGGCAGCTGCAGCTCGGATTCAGCCCTTAGCCTGGGAACTTACATATGCTGCAGGTGCGGCCCTAAAACAGACAAAGAGAAAAAAAAAAAAAAAGATTATGAAGGCTAAGAAGTCCCAAGTTGGTAAGCTGGAGACACAGGATGGTATAGTTCGTCTGCATCCAAAAAGTCCCAGTCCACGTGCAGGAGAAAGCCAATGTCCTAGCTCAAGCAATCAGGAAGAAGTTCCCTCTTACTCAGCTTTTTGTCTTATTCAGGTCTTCAAATGACCGGATGAGGGGAATCTGCTTTACTCAAGTCTAGTAATTCAAATGTTAATCTCATCATGAAATATCCTCACAAACACAGTAAGAATAAAGTTTGATCAAATATCTGGGCACCCTACTGTCCAGTCAGGATGACCCATAAAATTAACAAGCACAAGTCCACCCCTCGTCAGCTGAGCACTCATACTCATTTCTTACTACTTATTCATTCTCAAAGATCTGTCTGTTTTCTACACAGGCTAAAGAGATAGATGAATGGGGAAGTGGAGGGAATCACCGTCCCTGTATGTTTCATCCCCTTAATGGTGTTCCTAGTATCTGCAATCCCTCTAGAAATTAGATATTACTTTTGGCATACTATTTTCTTGGGTAGAGGCAATTCTCGTGGCTTCCATTTGGCCTTTCTCACCATAATCACTTTCACTCCACCGGTCAAGGAACCAATGCAGAGACTGGGCCAGCTACTGAGTATATCTATTCCAATTATGCATCCTGGAACTTGAGGAAATAACCACAGGACGGATTTAGGAACCACTGGACCTACTGTGAGACAGACCTGAGCTAAAACTTTATTGATTTTCTGACCTCCACAAATCACTATTCTGACTGATAGACCGAAGGGACAATTTGCTGTCCTGGATTAGTGTCAGTTTAGAGGCAATATCCAGTAGTGCTTAGGTCTGATTATTTCCTTTTCTCCAAAACACAATTACCCTGGTAAAGGGCCATAGAACCTTTTAGGAAGGGCTGAGAGAAAGAATGACAGTAAACTTTTTGGTAGTATACCAGGGTCCTTCTTCAAGAGGATGCTGCCTCGTCTTCATTCAAGAGGAGTTCAAAGTCTGTAAAAATTAAGATCTCAGAATTGATTGATGGGTCATGAATTTCTGCTTTTTCAGGCTAGACTTTAGTTCACTTGATCTACAATTTTTCTGCTTAAACGAGTAAGAATTTAGTAGGCTCCCTATTTCACTTCTAGGAACACCATGATCGGCTAGCCAACACCACTGATCCACATGTGTCATACTATTCTAATTGTCACTTTGACTCTTCTGTCCAAACCATGCTAACCTTGCCTTCAACAGTTGGATGTCACCATCTGGCCCCTGCCACCCTGGAATTCATTTCCTCCCATTGCATTTACACTTCCCAGTGCAATGACTGCATTCCCACTGAAGCAATCACAGAGCTCTTGAAGGATACCAGGGCTCCCCTCACAATATAACTCTGACAATGTTGGTGAAAGAGGTATGTCTTCTGGACCCTCCCGGTCTGAGTGAGCAGTTCTTAAATGACAAATCCACTCTAACATTGCAATCTAAGCCTCTGAATCCCTTCCTCCACAACGAACCAAGACAGGTCCACGTTTCCAACTCACTCACTGTGCACTGCCTTTTGGTCTGTATTTCAGCCAAATACACTAAATGCAGAATCTCTGCTTAGTAAGCCCAAATCAGTAAAGTCTGCCTGGTTGAACTCTGTTATGCCACACCTTTAGTATGCATTCCCCCACATGTTCCCTGGATTTCTGTCTGTATACATTAGAAAACACAAGAAGTTATTCTGGAGTGTAGCATATTTCCCCATAGGTCACACTTTGTACCTTACCTTTAGGAGCCTGCTGGGATTTAGGTCTAGTTATAGGTCTAGAACTAAGAGTGCTGGGGGAAGGTCCTGAGAAAATCAGCACTGATGTGCTTGGCAACTGCTACAGGGGAGGGCATTCACGCAGAATCAATCCCCTCAGATCTCAGCCAGGGGTAGCGAGCCACTCCCATTGGGAGTGAGGAAGTAGCTCCCACTGTGGGTGGGACGACTACTACCACTGAGGATGGGAAGGATACTCCCACTGGCCAAGAATACACATCAAAATTCAGGGAGCAATGTCTCCAGCTTCATCAGTCTTCCCACATGCCCCTACTCTATCTAACTTTCAGGATCCTATTCTTTCCCAATCGGTGCCCTCCCTACAATGTATCAGGTTATATTACTCTCACCTACTTGACTGTGAGATTCTTGAAAACCAAGTGGCATTTATCTGTATCCTCCAGTGCCTAGTACTAGAACCTGAAATATACTCAGGGCTCAATAAAGATTTCTGTTGAACTGAATTTTGCTTCTCAACATATCTCGGTTGTCAGTTTTTTTACTTTCATTAAACTCAGTTTTGAGAATTATTAAATCCTTTTTTATGCATAAACCAAAGGTATCAATCCGCTAATAGTGTCTTTCAACAGAAAACACTTACTTACCAAAAGAAACACATAAAGGACTTAATTGTTCACATTTTTCTAAGATAATATAAGAAAAGGCAGTTCTTTTTTTTTTCCATTATAGCTGGTTTACAGATTTCTGTCAAATTTTCCAACTGCACCACATGGTGACTCAGTTACATGTACATATATGGATTTGTCACACATGATTAGACAGTTCCCAGTGCTATATAGCTGGATCTCCTTGCTTTTCCATCCCCGAGACAATAGTTAACCCCAGACTCCCATACCCTCCCACCCCCTCCCCACCCCCTTGGCAACCACAAGTCTGTTCTCCAAGTTCGTGATTTTCTTTTCTGTAGAAAGGTTCATTTGTGCAGTATATTAGATTCTAGTTATAAGTGACATCATATGGTATCTGTCTTTCTCCTTCTGACTTGCTTCACTCAGTATGAGGGTCTCTAATTCGATCCATGTTGCTGCAAATAACAGTAGTTTATCATTTTTTATGGCTGAATAGTATTCCATATAAATTTTTGGATTGTTTGTTCTAGTTCTGTGAAGAATGTCATGAGTAATCTGATAGGGATTGCATTGAATCTGTAGATTGCTTTGGGTAGTATGGCCATTTTTACAATATTTATTTTTCTGTCCCATGAGCATGGAATATCTTTCCATTTCCTTGTATCTTCTTTGATCTCCTTGTTTAATGTTTTGTAGTTCTCTGCATATAAGTCTTTCACCTCCTTCGTCAGGTTTATCCCCAGGTATTTGATTTTTTGGGGTACTATTTTAAAAGGTAAAATATTTTAGTATTCTTTTTCTAATATTTCATTGTTAGTATACAGAAATGCGATTGATTTCTGAAGGTTAACCTTATATCCTGCTACTTTGCTGAATTTGTTGATCAGTTCAAGTAATTTTAGGGTTGAGTCTTTGGGGTTTTCTATATATAGTATCATGTTATCTGCATACACTGACAGTTTTACCTCTTCTCTTCCTATTTGGATGCCAGAAAAGGCACTTCTAATGACTAATTTTTATTTCTTCTTAAAGTACCACTTTTGGAGTTCCCTTTGTGGCTCAGTGGTTAAAGAATCTGACTAAGATCCATGAGGCTGCGGGTTCGATCCCTGGCCTTGCTCAGTGGGTTAAGGATTCGGCGTTCCCGTGAGCTGTGGTGTAGGTTGCAGACGCGGCTCGGATCCCACGTTGCTGTGGCTGTGGCGAAGGCCGGCAGCTACAGGTCCTGTTAGACCCCTAGCCTCGGAACCTCCATATGCAGCGGGTGTGGCTCTACATAAAAGGCAAAACGACAAAAAAAAATTTAAAGTACCACTTTTTTCAGCAGGATAATTTTTTCATCTAATGCTAAAATGTAAATTTTTTTCACTTTCATACCTAATAAATGAGTATCAATATTACTTATAAAAGATTTCTAATGTATATACACTAATTCACCCATAACATAATTAAATATGCATTTGAAAAGAAAAAAAAAATGTCTGAAGCACACAAAGTTCTCCTTTCCCTCTGAAATTGGGTATATTCCTGAAAAATATGACTCCTTCTGAGCAATATTTGAAAGACTTTCCTCTTCACCATTATAAAACTTAACTGAGCCATGAGCTAAAAATCCAAAGTTTTCCTAAAAGGCAATCTAGGCACTCCCAATGTATTTCATATGCCGTAGTGTCATGATACTACAGAAATGTCAGCTGACATTATTCCCCTACTAAGTAAATATATAGTCAAATGAAGAAAATGCTACCTATTAGGTGACAGCACTGACAACAGTAAGTCTTACTAATTCCCATTAATTGTGTATAAGTATTTCATTTTGCATAAATGTCTTCGGCTAGTGTTTTATATTTTACATTAATTAACAGTTCCTGTCATGGCTCAGTGAAAATCAATCTGACTAGCAACCATGAGGACACAGGTTCCATCCCTGGCCTCACTCAGTAGGGTAAGGATCTGGAGTTGCCATGAGCTGTGGAGTAAGTCACAGACACGGCTCAGTTCTTGAACTGCTGTGGCTGTGGCACAGGCCAGCAGCTACAGCTCCAATTTAACCACCAGACTGGGAACCTCCATAGGCCACAGGTGCAGCCCTGAAAATACCAAAGAAATGAAAAATAAAAAATAAATAAAAATATATTTTACATTAACTAGAAAATACAGATGAATTTGCTATACTCCTAGTAACCTACTCTATCACCCACAGCAACTTTATGGTAAGCCTTTGGGAGTAATATACACCATCCAAACATGGCACATCTGTCTGGTGATAAATAAACACATAAATACCTGGCCCAAAAGTACACATGATTCAAACACAATAACAGGAAGTACCTAACCAGAAAAAATACCTAACCAGACTTCACCTTCTAAAAAAATCCAGTAACAGGTCCTTTATATGTTCAAATTCATGATAAGTGTAGAAACTTCAAATTGCTTGTTTGGGGAACTGCTAAATTTGCATTCTGAATAGTGAAATATGGCATTACTTCTCAAAGAAATGTCAGAATGCTTCACTGCTTTTCAGGACAGATTAATGAGAATAAAAATGTATCTCTAATAATTATTTATGACATTGGCAAGCCATTTATGTCTTCCTCAAAATGAAAGGTGATATGAATTAAGCAAAATACAAAGTCATATATATTCACATTTTAAGAACTCAAAGATATAACTGTATTTTAACTCCATGTTCTTATCAAATGTTTGAAGGCAACAATCATCCCAATCTCTCCTATAGTACTAGAAACGATATTCTCAATTATGACTCTCAAGGAATACAAGAGGACACGATGCTAAGCCAATTTCTTCTAGGGAAGAAATATATTCAGTTACCTCGGATTACTAAGGCATGAAAACTCACAAGTACATGTCTAAAGGTTCATACCATATGCAAGAAGAAGAAGAAGAAAAAAAAAAAAAGCCTGAGCTTCTACCTGTCTATCTTTACCAGAAAATCCTGTTTACCAAAAGATGCAATTTCTCTAGGAGCACACAGTAAGCATTCAATAAATGTTTCCTTATTTTTTGTAATCATTTTTATAACTCTATAAATTTTTTAATCATAAGTCACAAGCCCAAACCAAAGATTTCCTCTATCTAAATGGAACCAATTATATAAGATGAACTGGCATACCTAATAATGCTCAGTGGCCACACAAGACAAATGAGTTCAAACAGACATAATGAGTTCACCAAGTTAATAAACAAGATAACAAAAGCAGCAAAAGGAGTTCCCGTCGTGGCTCAGTGGTTAACGAATCAGACTAGGAACCATGAGGTTGTGGGTTCGATCCCTGGCCTTGCTCAGTGAGTTAAGACAAAGACACTAACATCAACTACTTTAAATATGTTCAAATATATAGTCTCAAATCATGTCTAAATGACTAAAGCAAAGTACGATAACTATGTCTCATGAAATATAGAATATTAACGAAAACACAGGAATTATAAAAAGTAAAACATAAAATCTAGAGTTGAAAAGTATACTGACTAAAATTTTAAAATCAATAGAAGGCCTCAACAACAAATTTTGAGGTGACAGAAAAAAGAATCAGTGAACTTTAATATAGGTGAATTAAGATTACCCACTGTAAGGAACAGAAGGGGAACAAAAATGAAGAAAAATAAAGAGTATCAAAGACCTGTGTAAAACCCTTTGGAACTCCAAAATATGCATAAGTATAATTAGAGTAGCAGAAAAAGAGAGAAAGGGAGGAAGAATATTTTAAGAACTAATGTTAGAAAATTTCATAAATTTGGTGAAAAACATTAATCTAGATATTCAAGAAGCTTTGCAAATTACAAGTAGGATAAACTTAAAGAGATTCAGGAGTTCCTATTGTGGCTCAGCAGGTTAAGAACCAGAGGATGCGGTTCGAATAAGAACATGAGGATGAGGGTTCGATCCCTGGCTTCACCAAGTGGGTTAAGGATCCAGCACTGCTGCAAGCTGCAGCATATGTCACAGATGTGGTTCAGATCCTGTGTTGCTGTAGCTGTGGCACAGGCCTGCAGCTGCAGTTCTGATTCAACCCCTAGTCTGGGAATTTCCATATGCTGCAGGTGAAGCACTAAAAAGAAAAAAAAAAAAAAGAGCCATACTTCAAGATGTCATAATCAACTTTCCAAATGCAAAAGGAAAAGAATACTAAGAGCAGCAAAAGAGAATCAGCCCATCACAAGGAATATATGATAAGATTTTTTTAATTTTATTTAAGTACAATTGATTTAGAATGGTTTATTAATTTCTGATGCATAAAGAAGTAATTCAGTCATACATACACACACATTCATTATTTCTCAGACTCTTTCCCCATACAGTTGATCACAGAATATTAAGTAGAGTTCCCTGTGCTGTACAGCAGGTCCCCCATGACCATCCATTCCATATACAATAGTATGTATATTCAAATCCCGAATTCCCAAGACATCCCTCTCCGCCATCTTTACCCACTGGTAACGATTTTCAAAGTCTAATGAGTCTGTTTCTGTTTCATAAATGTTAATTTGTATCATTTTTTAGATCTCATATATAAGTAATCATAGGATGTTTGTCTTTGACCTACTTCACATAGTATGGTAATCAACAGATCCATCCATGTTATTGCAAATGGCATTATTTCATTTTTTTATGGCTGAGTAAATTTTCCACTGTATATATGTATGACTCCTGTTGATGGACATTTAGGATGCCTCTGTGAACTGGCTATTGTAAATAGTGCTGCAGTGAATGTTGGGCTGCATGTATCTTTTCAAATTACGATTTTCTCCAGATATATACCCAGAAATGGGACTGCTGGATCATATGGAAGTTCTATTTTTAGATTTTTAAGTAACTTGTACACTGTTTTCCTTAGTGGCGGTACCAATTTACATTCCCACCAACATTATGGGAGGATTCCCTTTTCTCCAGACCCACTCTGGCATTTACTGTTTGTAGATTTTTTGATGACAGCCATTTTGACCTGTGTGAGGGGCTATCTCATAGTTCTGATTTGCAATTCTCTAATAATTAGCGATACTGAGCATATTTTCATGTGCTTCTTGGCCAAGTGTCTGTCTTCTTGGGAGAAATATCCATTTAGATCTGCCCATTTTTGATTAGGTTGTTTGGTTCTTTGATACTGAGCTGCATGACCTGCTCCTACAGTTTGTTTTTTAATCATTCAATGGAATTTATTACATTTATAGTTGTACGATGATCATCACAACTAAATTTTATAGCATTTCCATCCCAAACCCCCACTGCATCCCTGCACCCCAACCTGTCTCATTTGGAAACCGTAAGTTTTTCAAAGTCTGTGAGTCAGTATCTGTTCTGCAAAGAAGTTCATTATGTCCTTTTTTAGATTCCAGATGTAAGTGATGGTACTTGATGTTGGTGTCTCATTGTCTGACTGATTTTACTTAGCATAATAATTTCTAGGTCCATCCATGTTGCTGCAAATGCCATTATTTCTTTCCTTCTAAAGGCTGGGTAATATTCCATTGTGTATATGTACCACATCTTTATCCACTCCTCTGTCGATGGACATTTAGGTTGTTTCCAAGTCTTGGCTATTGTATATAGTGCTGTAATGAACATTGGAGTACATGCCTCTTTTCGAGTCATGGTTTTTCTCTGAATAGATGGCCAGGAGTGGGATTGCTGGATCAAATGGTAATTCTACTTTTAGCTTTCTAATTTTAGTGATTTGAGACCTCTCTCTTTTTTTCTGATAAGTGTGGCTAAGGGCTTATCAATTTTGTTGATCTTTTCAAAGAACCAGTTTTTAGTTTAAACGACCTTTCCTATGGCTTTCTTCCTTTTTATTTCATTGATTTCTGCTCCGATCTTTTATGATTTTTTTCCTTCTGCTAACTTTAGGTCTTGTCTGTTCTTCTCTCTCTAGCTGCTTTAGATGCAAAGTTAGGTTGTTTCTTTGAGCTTTTTCTTGTTTCCTGAGGTAGGCTTGTATTGCTAGAAGCTTCCCTCTTAGAACTGCTTTTGCTGCATCCCATAGGTTTTAGAGTGTCATATCTTTGTTGTAATTTGCTTCTAGGTATTTTTTTAATTTCCTCTTTGATTTCTTCAGTGATCCACTGGTAAATTAGTAGTATGTTGTTTAGTCTCCATGTGTTTGTGTTTTCTGTAGTTTTTTTCTTGTTGTTGATTTCCAGTCGTATAAGGTTGTGGTGGGAAAAGATGTTTGATGTGATTTCAATTTTCTTAAAGATACCAAGGCTTGATTTGTAGCCCAGAATGAGATCAATTTTAAAGAACGTTCTGTGTGCACTTGAGAAGAATATGTATTCTGCTTTTGGATGGAATGTCCTATAAAAATTTACTAAGTCCATCTGGTCCAATGCTTCATTCAGGGACTGTGTTACCATATTCACTTTCTGTCTGGATGATCTGTCCATTACTGTAAGTGGGGTGTTAAAGTCTCCCACTATTGTGTTACTACTGTCAACTTCTCCTTTTAAGGTTGTTAGCAGTTGCCTTATATATTGTGATGATCCTAACTTGGGTGCATATATATTTAAAATTGTTTTATCTTCTTCTTGGATCCATCTTTTGATCATTATGTAATGTCCTTCTTTGTCTCTTAAAATATTCTTCATTTTAAGGTCTATTTTGTCTGATATGAGTATTGCTACTCCAGCTTTCTTTTGATTCCCATTTGCATGAAATATTTTCTTTCATCCTCTCACTTTCAACTTGTATGTGAACCAAGAAATGAAGTGGATCTCTCGAAGACAGCATATATATGGATCTTGTTGTTTTATGCATTCAACCAGTCCATGTCTTTTGGTTGGAGCATTTAGTCCATTAACATTTAAGGTAATTATTGATATGTATGTTCTCATTGCCATTTTATTAACTGTTTTGGATTTGGTTTTGTTGCTCTTTTTTCTTCCATGCTTCTCTTGTTTGGTTTGATGACATCTTTAGTGTTGTATTTGAGTTTATTTTTCTTACTCGTGTGTGTATTAATCAGTTGCCCTGAAGTTTTACTACAGGAGTCTTAAGCTGTTGGTCTCTGAATTTTTTGTTTATTTTTGTTTTAAGTTGTCTCTTAATATCATCTCCAGTGTAATGCATTGTACCCTCCTCTTCTCACAGTTTCTCATTTTGGCAGCATAACTGTGCATGAATGATTTCCTATCTTTACTGTATATATGCCCTTACTGGTGAGCCTTGTCATTTGTGGTATTTTTCTTTCTGGTTGCGGCCTTTTCTTTTCTGCCTAAAGAGGTTCCTTTAGCATTTGTTGCAAAGCTGGTTTAGTGTTGCTGAATTCTCTTAGCTTTTGCATGTCTGTAAAGCTTTTGTTTTCTCCTTCAAATCTGAATGATAGACTTGCTGGGTAAAGTAATCTTGGTTGGAGGGTTTTTCTTTTCATCACGTTAAGTATACTATGCCACTCCCTTCTGGCATGCAGAGTTTCTGCTGAAAAATCTGCCAATGACCTTATCAGAGTTCCCTTGTACGTTATTTGTTTCTTTACCTTAGCTACTTTCAATATTTTCTCTTTGTCTATAATTTTGGTACTTTTGATTAATATTTGTCTCGGGGTGTTCCTCCTTGGGTTTATTTTATATGGTACCCGTTGTGCTTCGGATTTGAGTAACTGGTTCTTTTCCCATGTTTGGGAAGTTTTCAGCTATTATTTCTTCAAATACTTTTTCTGTCCCTTTCTCTCTCTCTCTTCTTCTGGCACCACTATAATACGGATGTTGGTGCATTTAACATTGCCCAGAGTTCTCTGAGATGCTCTTCATTTCTTTTCAATCTTTTTTCTCTTTTTTGTTCCATATCAGTGATTTCCACTAGTTTGTCCTCCACCTTTATTATCTGTACTTTTGCCTCCTGTATTCCGCTGTTGGTTGCTTCTAATGAATTTTTTTATTTCGGTTTATTTTGCATCTCTGCTTGCTTAAATTTTAAATCTTGTATTTCTTTGCTCAGTGTTTCCTGTAAATTATCAGTCTTTACCTCCAGTTTATTTCCAATGTCTTGCATCATCTTCAGCATCAACAGTCTGAAGTCTCTTGCCTGGAGGCTGATAATCTCCTGATCACTTAGCTGTTTCTCTAGGGTTTTTTCTTTCTCCCTTATCTGAGTTAGAGTTCTCTGTCTTTTCATTTTTATAGGTTTTTAGTCTGGTGTCCTTTTTGCAGAAAATAGAGCTGTAGCTTCTCTTACTTCCAATGTCTGCCCCCTCTTGTGGCTGAAGTTGGTACAGGGACTTGCTCTAGGCTTCCTAACGGGAGGGCCTGGTGCCTGCCCACTGGTAGGTGGGGCTTTGTCTCTGGGTGAGATTAGAGGTACCTGTGTGCCTGGGGGGTCTTTAAGCAGCCTGTTTACTGATGGGTGGGCTGTGATCCCACCTGGATTATTGCTTGGCCTGGGGCTTTGCAGCACTAATGGGTGGGGCCGTATTTTCCCAAAATGGCCACCTCCAGAGAAACACACGCTGATGAATATTCCCATGAGTTCGGCTCCAATGTCCTTCCTCCACAACAAGCCACAATCACCCCATTTTCCCAGAAAATCCTCCAAGAACTGCAGTCAGGTCCATCCCAGATTCCTACGGAGCCTCTGCTCTGCCCTGGGACCCAGTGCACGTGAAAGTTTGTGTGTGCCTTTGAAGAATGGGGTCTCCGTTTCCCCCAGTCCCATGGAGCTCTTGAACATAAGCCCCACTGGCCATCAATATCAGATGCTCCAGGGGCTCTTTCTCCCAATGCCAGATCCCCAGGTGTGTGGACCTGACATGGGGCTTAGAACTCTCACTCCTGTAGATGAGTCTCTGCAATAGTTACTTGCCAGTCTGTGGGTTTCCCACCCGGGAGGTATGGGGTTGCCTGTATCACATAATCACCCCTCCTACCTCTTGATGTGGCCTCCTCTTTGTCTTCTGGAACAGGATATCTCTTTGAAAGTTTCCAGTCCATTCGGTTGAAGGTCGTTCAGCATTTCATTATAATTGTGTTGTTTTTATGAGAGAAGCTGAGCTCCAGTCCTTCTTTTCTGCCATCTTAATCCCTACTGCTCCTGTATTTTGGAGATGAATCCCCTGTTGTTGCTTCTACTGTAAATATTTTCTCCCATTCTGTAGGTTGTCTTTTCATCTTGTTTATGTAAAAGCTTTCATGTTTAATTTGGTTGTATTTGCTTTTGTTTTCTAGGAAATGGATCCAAAAACAAATTACTGTGGTTTATGTCCAAGAGTGTTTCACCTATGTCTTTTTCTAAGAGTGTTATAGTATCTGGTCTTACATTTAGATCTTTAATCTATTTTGAGTTTATTTTTGTGTATGATGCTACAAAATGTTCTAATTTCATTGTTTTACATGGAGATGTCCAGTTTCCCCAGCGTCACCTATTTAAGAGACTATCTTTTCTCAACTGTATATTCTTGCCTCCTTTGCGGTAGATTAGTTGTGGTAGATTAGCTGTGTGGGTTTATTTCTGTGCTTTCTATCCTATTCCACTGATCTATATTTCCGTTTTTGTTCCAGTGTCATGTTTTAATGACTGTAGCTTTGCGGTATAGTCTGAAGTCAGAGAGCCAGATTCCTCCCAGTCTGTTTTTCTTTTCCTAGATTGCTTTGGCTACTCAGGATCCTTTGCATTTCCACAAAAATTCTAAGTTTTTTGTTTAAGTTCTGTGAGAAATAACATTGGTAATTTGATAGGAATTGCACTAAATCTGAAGACTGCCTTGCACAGTATAGTCACTTTGACAATACTGATTCTTACAATAAAAGAATATGGTATATTTTTTCATCTTTGTCATCTTCGATTTATTTGGTCAATATCTGTTTTCAGAATACAGGTCTTTTGTTTCCTTAGGTTTATTCACAGATATTTTTTGATATATTAGCAAATGGGATTTTTTTCTCTTTATTTGTCTAAAATTTTGTTGTCAGGAAATTTCCATCAGGCAAACAAATCCACCTAGGAACCACGAGGTTGCAGGTTACATCCCTGGCCTCGCTCCGTGGGTTAAGGATCCAACGTTGCCATGAGCTGTGGTGTAGGTTACAAATGCAGCTCAGATCTGGTGTTACCGTGGCTGTGGCATAGGCCGGCAGCTGTAGCTCCAATTGGACCGCTAGCCTAGGAACCTCCATATGCCATGGGTGCGGCCCTAAAAAGCAAAATAAAATAAAATTTTGTTATTAGCGTATAAAATGCAAAAGATTTGTGTGTGTTAATTTTGTATCCTGCAACATTACCATACCCATTGATGAGCTCTAGCAGTTTTCTGATAATGTCTTTAGGATTTTCTATGTATAGTACCATGTCATCTGCAAACAAAGAAAGTTTTACTTCTTTTTCAATTTGGATTTATTTTTTTCCTCTGATTGCCATAGCTACCTCTTCCAAAACTATGTTAAATAGAAATGGCAAGAGTGGACACCCTTACCTCATTCCTGATCTTAAAGGAAATGCTTTCAGCTTTTCACTGTTCAGAATGATGTGAGCTGTGGGTTTGTCATATATGGCCTTTATTGTGGTAGATTCCCTCTATGCCTACTTTCTGAGGAGTTTTTATCATATATGGGTGTTGTATTTCATCAAAAATTTTTCCTGCATCTATTGAGATGGTCATGTGGTCAACTTGATAATGTGATGTATCACACTGACTGCTTTCCAGATATTGAGGAGTCAACCCTGGGATAAACCCCACTACATGACGGTGTAGGATCCTTTTAATGTATTTCTGGATTTAGTTTATTAGTATTTTTTGTTAGGAATTTTTACATCTATACTCATTCGTGATATGAATGAGTAATTTTTTGTGTGTGATATCTTTGTCTGGTTCTGCTATCAGGGTGATGGTGGTTACATGGAATGAAATTTTTTGGAAGAATTTCAAAAGGATAAGTATTAACTATTCTCTAAATGTTTGATAGAACTCACCTATGAAGCCATCTAATCCTGAACTTTTATTTTTTGGAAGTTTTTTAATCACAGCTTCGATTTCAGTACTTGTGATTGGTCTGTTCATATTTTGTTTCTTCATGGTTCAGTCTTGAAGGTTGTATCTTTCTGAGAATTTGCCTATTTCATCTAGGTTATAGATTTTACTGGCATATGGCTGCTTTAGTAAGCTTAAGGGATCATTTGTATTTTCATGGTGTCAGCTGTAACTTCTCCTTTTTCATTTCCAGCTTTATTGATTTGCACCCTTTCGTTGTATTCCTGATGAGTTTGACTAAAGGCTTATCAATTTTGTTTAGCTTTTCAAAGATCCAGCTTTTAATTTCATTGATCTTCTCTATTGTTTTGTCTCTATTTCATTTATTTCTGTTCTGATCTTTATGATTTCTTCACTTCTGCTAACTTTGGGGTTTGTTTGTTCTTTCTTCAGTTGCTTTAGATGTACAGTTATATTGTTTAATTGAGATGTTTCTTGTTTCCTAAGGTAAAACTGTATCACTATAAACCTTCCTCACAGAACTGCTTTTGCTGCATCCCTTAGGTTTAGGGGATGTTTTTGTTTTCACTTGTCTCTAGGTACTTTTTTTACTTCCTCTTTTATTTCTTCAGGGATTCACTGATTGTTCAGTAGCATACTTCTTAGCCACCAGGTGCTTGTGTTTTTTATGTTTTTTTTTTATTGTAGTTGATTTCTGGTCTCATAGTCTTGTAGTCAGAAAAGACACTTGCTATGATTTCAGTATCCTTACATTTCCTTATATTTCCCAAGCTTGACTTGTGGCCCAGCATGTGATGTATCCCAGAGAATGTTCTCCTGAGGAAAATGTTCTGCTTTGGGAAAAATATTCTATAAATATCAGTTTAGTCTGTCTAACGCGTCATTTGAGGCCTCTGTTTCTTTACTCATTTTCTATTCAGATGATCTGTCCATTGATGTAAGTGGGGTGTTAGAGTCTCCCACTTTTATCATGTTACTGTTGACTTCTCTTTTATGTCTGTTAGCAGTTGCCTTATATAAGGGAGTGCTCTGCTGTTGTATGCATATATATTTACAATTGTCATATCTTCTTCTTGTACTGATCCCTTGATCACTAGGCAGTGTCCTTTCCTGTCTCCTATAACACTTTTTCCTTTAAGGTCTATTTTGTCAGATATGAGTTTTACTACTCCAGCTTTTGATTTTCATTTGCATGGTATATCTTCTTCCATGCCCTCACTTTCAGTCTGTACGTGTCCTTAGATCTGAAGTGGGTCTCATGTAGACAGCATATATACAGGACTTTGTTGCTGTTTGTTTTTTTTTAACCCAGTTTGTCAAGGACTTTAAGTTGGAGCATTTAATCCATTTACATTTGAAGTAATTATCAATATGTACGTTCTTATTGCCATTTCGTTCATTGTGTGGGGTTAGTTTTACTAGTCCTTTTTCCCCTTCTTGTTTGGTTCTCTTCTCTCGTGGTCTGATAACTATGTTTAGCATTGTATTTGGAAAGGGCAAAACCTACAACCAAGAATACTCTACCCAGCAAGGCTCTTGTATATATTATTTCACTTGTTCATTCAGTTTTCCACTCCTAGAGATTTTATAGGAATCATACATGACATTTTATAATCTAAGTAGACTCTAAGTGGTTACAGCACTTCTCAACAAACATGGGCGTCACCTTAAATGTTCATCACTGTGACAAGGGGAGGAATAATAACCTTGTGATATTCCTTTCTTCTCCTATTGAAAACAAAACCAGTACGATCGGGAAAACCCAGTTCTGAACTTTAGGAAAGCAATTCAGTACAACAATGAAGATGACGCCTCCTACAAGAGGTTCTTGTAACAAAAGGTCCTATACACGTATTCTTAACTAACATAACAATGGGAAAAAGTCCTATATACTACCTGAGCAAGTGACATCTTAAAACACCATTCACTTTAAGCACAAACTAGTCCTAAAAAAAAATTAGCTGTCTCATCTGCATAACAGACAAGAGGAAAACTTTAAAATATCTAAATGCTTAATGAAAACTGCAACCTATTATTAAATAGACATTGTCCCATTCAGCAGAACAGAAAATAAGAATTTATATCAACTTGTCTTCTAATTCAGGCCTGCTCACTTAATGCCATTCCGCTTTCATGACTTATTTTCAGTTTTTCATGCCCAATTTGGGCAAATTGTGAATAAAAGTTATAACCTCATTTTAAGTTATCTTTATTAAATTTATAATTAATGTTACTCAATCTCTTTAATCACTATCTCTTATTGATATTTATTTAATCAGATAGCTTTTTTAGCAACATTCACATAAACCCTTATCAGTAAAGCATACTTACAGACTGATGGGTCTTGCACAATACTACAGTACTGTCTTTACTACAATTGCAGATGTTCTGAATTCTCATAATACAACAGTAAATCACCTTGAAATGATCATACAGACAGTCTTTTACCACAAGAAGTCAGTCCTCTGAATACCAGGAAACAGGGATTTCACACTTTACAAAATTATTGTTATTTCATTCACAGTTAGTCTATATGACTATATGTGTTAGACTACATTATGTAAATACCAAAATGTTCATACCCTTCTAATGAAAATAAGAGTTTCACTAGAATTATAACACGTTGTACTTTAAAGTAGCTGACATTATTTCTGATCTTCAACTTTTTTTTCTTTTTTCTTTTTGTTTTTTTAGGGCCACACCTGCAGCATGGGAAGTTCTCAGGTTAGGGGTCAAATCAGAGCTACAGCTGCTGGCCTATGCCACAGAAATGCCGGATCCAAGCTGTATCTGTGACCTACACCATAGTTCATGGCAATGCCAGATCCCTTAACCCACTGAGCGAGGCCAGGAATCAAACCCACATCCTTATGGATACTAGTCGGATTCTTAACCCACTAAGTTACAAACAGGAACTGCCCTATCTTCAACTATTAAACCTGCAATTTTAAAAATTCTTTTCATTTTAAAAATTCTTTTCTGTTAAGTGACACAAAATCAAAATGTATCTCTAATTCTTTAAGTAAAAGTCTATGGATAATATGCTACTAAACAACCAATGGATCACTGAAGAAATTACAGAGGGAATTAAAAGATACATAAAGAAAAATGACAATGAAGATACAACAATCCAAAACCTATGGGACACAGCAAAAGCAGTTCTGAGAGGGAAGCTTATAGCAATACAATCTTATCTCAGGAAAGAAGAAAAAACTCAAATAAACAACCTAACCTTACACCTTAAACATCTAGAGAGGGAAGAACAGATAAAGTCCAACATTAGTAGAAGGAAAGAAATCATAAAGATTAGAGCACAAATTAATAACATAGAGACAAAGTAAACAACTGAGAAAATCAATGAAACCAAAACTTGGTTCTTTGAAAAGATCAACAAAATTGATAAACACTTAGCCAAACTCATCAAGAAAAAAAGGGAGCAGGTCCAAATCAATAAAATTAGAAACAAAAAAGAAATTACACTGACACCACAGAAATACAAAGGATGGTGAGAGACTACCTATGAGCAACTGCATGCCAATAAAATGGACAACCTAGAAGAAATGGACAGATTTGTACAAAGGTACAAGCTACCAAGACTGAACCAGGAAGAAAATATGAAGAGACCAAACACAAATGCTGAAATTGAAAATGTAATTTAAAAACTTCCAAAAAATCAAAGTCCAGGACATGGTTGCTTCACGGCTGAACATTCAGAGAAGAGTTAACACCGCTTCTTCTAAAGCTTTTCCAGAAAATTGCAGAGGAAGGAACATTCCCAAGCTCATTCCATGAAGCCACCACTACCCTGATACCAAAACCAGGTAAAGATACAACAAAAGAAGAAAATTACAGACCAATATCACTGATGAACATAGATGCAAAAATCCTCAACAAAATATTAGCAACTGCATGCAAATATACATTAAAATGATCAAACATTATGATCAAGTAGGATTTATCCCAGGGATGCAAGGATACTTCAATATCCTCAAATCTATCAATGTGATACACCACATCAACAAACTGAAAAATAAAAACCGTATGATCACCTCAATAGATGCAAAAAAAGCTTTTGACAAAATTCAACACCCATTCCTGATAAAAAACTCTCCAGAGAGTGGGCATAGAACAGAACTATCTCAATATAATAAAAGCCACTTATGAAGTTCCCATCGTGGCTTAGTGGAAACAAAGCTGACTAGGAACCACGAGGTTGCGGGTTCGATCACCGGCTTCACTCAGTGGGTTAAGGATCCGGCATTGCCATGAGCTGTGACATAGGTCGCAGATGCGGCTTGGATCTGGCATTGCTGTGGCTGTGGTGTAGGCTGACAGCTACCGATTCAATTAGACCCTAGCTTGGGAACCTCCATATGCTGTGAGTGCAGCACTAAAAAGACAAAAGACCAAAAAAAAAAAAAGCCATTTATGACAAACCCACAGCTAGCAGCACTCCCAGTGGTGAAAAACTGAAATCATTTCCACCAAGATCAGAAACAAGACAAGGATGTCCTCTTTCATCAATGTTATTCAACGCAGTTTTGGAAGTCCTAGCCATGGCAATCAAAGAAGAAAAAGAAATAAAGGAAATTCAAAATGGAAAAGAAGGAAAACTATCACTGTCTGCAGAAGACATGACACTATACCAAGAAAATCCTGATGACACTACCAAAAAACTATTAGAGTTCATTTGGTAAAGCTGTAGGATACAAAATTAATACATAGAAATTGACTGCACTTCTATATACTAAACAATGAAAGATCAGAAAGAGAAATTAGGGAAACCATCCCATTTACCATTACCTCAAAAGTATAAAATACCTAGGAATAAACCTCCCCAAAAAGACAAAAGACTTGTACTCTGCAAACTCTAAGACGCTGATCAAAGAAATCAAAGAAGACACAAACAGATGAAAAATATACTATGCTAGTGGATTGGAAGAATCAATATAGTCAAAATAACAATACTACCTATGGCAATCTAAAGATTCAATGAAATCTCCATGAAATTACCAATGACATTCTTTATAAAACTAGAACAAAATATTTTAAAATTTGTATAGAAATACAAAAGACCTCGAATGGCCAAAGCAAAATAAAAAAATAGGAGGAATCAGGCTCCCTGACTTCAGACTCTACTACAAAGGTACAGTCATAAAAATAGTATGGTACTGGCACAAAAACAGAAATATAGATCAATGGAACCAGACAGAAAGCCCAGAAATAAACCCAAGCACCAATGGCCAGCTAATCTATGACAAAGGAAACAAGAACATACAGTGGAGGAAAGATAGTCTCTTCAATAAATGGTGCTGGAAAAACTGGACAACCACATTGAGAGAATGAAATTAGAACATTTTCTAACACCATAAACAAAAATAAACTCAAAATCGATCAAAGACCTAAATGTAAGGCCAGATACTATAAAACACCTAGAGGACAACATAGGCAGAATGTTCTTTGACATAAATCACAGCAATATCTTGTTTGACCCACTCCTAGAATAAAAACAATAAAGACAAACTAAACCAATGAGACGTAATTAAACTCAAAATCTTTGGCAGAGCAAATGAAACCATTAACAAAACAAAAAGACAATCCACAGAATGGGAGAAAATCTTTGCAAGTGACTCAACCAACAAAGGCTTAATCTCCAAAATATACAAACAACTCATACAACTCAACAACAACAACAACAAAAACCCAATTGAAAAATGGGCAGAAGATCTAAATAGAAATTTCTCCAAAGAAGACATACAGATGGCCAGCAGACACATGAAAAAAATGCTAAATATCACTAATTATTAGAGAAATTCAAACCAAAACAACAAGGTACCACCTCATCCCAGTTAAGACTGGCCATCATCAACAAGTCAGCAAACGAATGCTGGAGAGGATGTGGAGAAAAGGAACCCTCCTTCACTGTTGATGGGAATGTAAATTAGTACAACCACTATGGAAAACAGCACGGAGGTTCTTTAGAAAACTGAATATAGAACTACTATATGGGAGTTTCTGTCGTGGCTCAATGGTTAACGAATCCGACTAGGAACCATAAGGTTGCGGGTTTGATCCCTGGCCTTGCCCAGTGGGTTAAGGATCTGCAGTTGCCATGAGCTGTGGTATAGGTTGCAGATGCAGCCCGGATCCCACGTTGCTGTGGCTGTGGTGAAGGCCGGCAGCTACAGCTCCTGTTAGACCCCTAGCCTGGGAACCTTCATATGCCGCAGGTGCAGCCCTAGATAAGGCAAAAATTCAAAAAAAAGGAACTACCATATGATCCAGCAATCCCACTCCTGGGAATAATCCAGACAAAACTTTCATTGAAAAAGATACATGTACTCGTATGTTCATCACAGCACTATTCACAATAGCCAAGACATGGGAACAACCTAAATGCCCATCAACAAAAAAATGGATTAAGAAGATGTGGTACATACATACAATGGAATACTACTCAGCCATAAAAAAAAGGACAAAATAATGCCATTTGCAGCAACATGGATGAAACTACAGACTCTCATACTGAGTGAAGAAAGTCAGAAAGAGAAAGACAGACACAAAATTATATCGCTTATATGTGGAGTCTAAAATATGGCACAAAAGACCTATCTATAAAACAGAAACATATCATGGAAATGGACAGACTTGTGTTTGCCAGGGGGAAGGGGAGGAAGTAGGATGGATCAGGAGTCTGCGGTTAGCAGATGAAGACTGTTACATCTGGAGTGGTGGGTGATGGGATCCTGCTAAACAGCACAAAGAACTATATCCAAACACTTGTGATGAAACAAAACAGAGGATAATGTGAGAAAAAGAATATGTGTGTGTGTGTGTGTGTGTGTGTGTGTGTGTGTGTGTGTGTGTGTATAACTGGGTTACTTTGCTTTACAGCAGAAATTGGCAAAACATTGTAAATTAAATGTAAACGTAAAAAAATTTTTTTAAAACTCTATGGCATATAGCTAACAACAATCTTTGTACCACTTTTTGGGGATTTGACAGGGGAGGGAAGAGGATACAGGTCAAAAAAGCTCTAAAAAATAAATTAAAATTAGCCAATATAAGATAGAAATTTGGGCAAACATTTGAGAGGTAACTAATACTTATGTTTATTTATTAATTTCCTTAATGATTTTATTCTGAGAATTAAAATTAGAAGAAAGTTCCAGACTAAGCAGAATACATAAAAAATACTTACAATAATTCAATATTTGTATTGTAGCCTACAAATAAAAGAAGATTCAACATTTGTGATCAAACTCCAGCTCTACCAGTCACTGTAAATACAACCTTGAATAAGTGTGCTCACTTGTCTGAAACTCAATTTTATTCTCTATGAAATAGGAAAAAATACTAGCTAGCTATCTCAAAACGTACTAGTTGGAATTCAATAAAACAACACACATAGTTTTTCTGCATGTTAATAGACACAATTTTCACAATTCTTAACAAAAGTAGAACATGAGTAGTTTGCACTACAAAAAATACATCAGGAATTCTATCTAGATCATTGGCGGCAAAATAATAATGTGGATGGAAAAGCCATTTACTTACTCCAGATGCTAAACTTGTATAATAAATTGTTCAAACTAGATAAAAATCTAAGGAGATGAGTTTCTGAAATTCTAGGATTCTACCTTAAAGTGATGCCCAAAAAGTCAATGATATTGAATGCCACATTTTGAACCAAAATTTATTACAAATAAATTACAAACTCTAACAACTATAAAATGAAACAAAGAAGGAATATGTATTAGGAATCTGAAAAAATTTCATACACTTTTATAACCACTTTTCAAAGAATTAAAAAAATTTCATCAGAGTTATGCAGAAAGATTTAATGTTAATTCTAATAGGGAAAACTTAACTGTCTTAACTACAAATCAAGAATACACAAATCAAGTTCTCAAAAAAATGTATGACTCAATGGCATGCTTAGCAAAACAAAAAAAATAGAAATAAAAATTATAATTTTCTTTTTAAAATGTTTACAAAGAAAAACAAAAGGCAGGAATTACCTCATATTAATGGAAATGGGTTAACTCTTTTCTTCACATGATTCTTTATTTCCCAATTTTTAGTACAATCAACTATAATTTCAACAATCAAAAATATACAATATTCATTTATAATTTTTTGAAAATTGTCACCAAACTAGAAGCTAAAGAAAACTTCCTCAATCTGATGATAACTGTATTCACAAAAAGCCTATAGCTAACTTCTTAATGGTAAAAGACTACATGCCTTCCCCACTAAGATGAAAAACAAGGCAAGGATGTCAGCTCTTACTTGTTCTATTCAACACACCTATTGGTCCAGTAGCCAGTAAGTCTACAAAAGCTACTAGGATAAGTGAATTTAACAAGGTCGAGAGTTCTAGGTCAATATAAAATATCAATTTATTAGTATCAATTTAAATATCGTATACATAATTGCAAACAAACTTTTAAAAAGATTATCATTACCATTTACAACATCACCAAATAACATGAAAACGTAGATACAAATATAACAAAATATGTGCAAGATTTTTATGCTTTCAGCCTTAAAACACTGAGAAAAATCAACGACCTGAAGATACTTCATTAATAGATTAGAAAACAATATTAAAATGTCAATTCTCCCAAAGTATATCTGTAACTTCAATGCATCCACAATCAAAAGCCCACAATGCTTTTTTATAGAAATAAACAGACTGATTCTAAATATGTAAATGAAAGAAAAAGAGCCAGGATACCCAAAACAATTAAAAAAAAAAAACTAAGTTGGAAAACTCAGACTTCCTAATTTCAAGACATACTATAAAGTTACAATAAGGAAGACAGTGTAGTTCTAGCCAAAGGAGAAACACAAAGAATGACAAGATAAGAATTACTGAGAGTCCAAGAACAGATCCACACATACACAGTCAATTGATTTTTGACCAAGGTGACAAGAAAATTTACTGAGGAAAGGACAGTAAGGAAGGTCTTTTCAATAAGTGGTGCTGGACAAACTGAGTACCCATATACAACGAGAGAAAGAGAGATGGGGGTGGAGTTTGACCCATACCTTGCAGCACATACAAAAATAAATCAAAAATTGATCAAAATAGATTACAGACCTTAAGGTAAAATCTAAAGCTATAAAGGTTCTAGAAAAGACAATTAAAAACAAAAACTTTTGTTTCTTTGGGTTAGGCAAACTCTTCTAGTTAGGACACAGAAGCATTAAACCATAAAAGAAAAAGCAATAAACTGGACTTCTTCAAAATTTAAAACTTCTGCTCTTTGAAAGTTACTGTTAAGAAAGTAAAAAGACAGGGGAGTTCCCGTCGTGGCTCAGTGGAAAACGAATCTGACTAGGAAGCATGAGGTGGTGGGTTTGATCCCTGGCCTTGCTCAGTGGGTTAAGGATCTGGTGTTGCCGTGAGCTGTGGTGTAGGTCACAGATGTGGCTTGGATCTGGCGTTGCTGTGACTGTGGTGTAGGATGGCGGCTACAGCTCCGATTAGACCCCTAGCCTGGGAACCTCCATATGCCACGGGGTACGGCCATGAAAGGACAAAAAAGACAAAAAAAAAAAAAAAGACAAACCACGGATTGAAAGAAAATATTTATGAATATATAAATGATAAAGAAATCATAACCTGACTATACAAAACTCAGTAAGAAAATAGACCAAAGATTTGAACAGATACTTCACCAAAAATATACAGATAGCAAATGAAAGCAAATGAGCACATGAAAAGATGCTCAATATAATAGTAGATATGAAAATTCAAATTAAACATTAATGCGATGTCACTAATTACCTATTAGAATAGCTAAAATTAAAAGTAAAATGACAAATGCTGATCAGGATGGATCAACTGGAACCAACAAATATTGCTAGTAAAGATGCAAAACAAAATAGCTATCTTGAAAATACTTTGATGATTTCTTATAAAGTTAAGCATTTGGCAAATGATCAAAGAATATTACCCAAAAGAAATAAAAGCATGTCTACGCAAAGGCCTATACATGAATGCTTATAGCAACTTCATTCCTAAATGCCAAGAAACTAGAAACAACCTAAATTTCCATCAACTGATGATAAACAAATTGTGATACAGTCAGACAATGAAATAGTACTCAGCAATAAAAAAGAACGCATTGATCATGCACCAACATAAATGAATCACAAAAACATTACTTAAAAGGAAGCAGAAGCAAATTCTACACAGTATAGGATTTCATTTATATGACATTCCAAAAAAGACAAACTTATAGGAATAGGGAACAGATCAGTAGATGCCAGGATTTATCTTAAGGAGAGGAAACTAACTACAAAGGAACATGAGGGAACTTTCTGGAATGACAGAAATGTTCTTTGTCTGGATTGTGGTGGTGGTTACAGGGCTATTATGCATTTTTCAGAGTTTAAAGAACAAGACACAAAAAAAGACTTTTTCACGTGTAAAGTATACCACAATAAACCCACATTTTAAAAGACACAGAATATGCCCTTTTGAAAAACATGCATCAAATTAAATGTGCTAAACTCAGGTTAACCGGTATGGAGGTAGGGGAGAAAAAATGGGGAAACAAAATATCCTTTGCAATTTTTCATTGCAAATTAAAAAACTGATTTATCATTAGTAAATAAAAAAATAGATATTGATATAGAGTCAATCTAAAGAGTTACTTTTTTTATTAAATTCTCATTGCTAAGAAAGAAACAAAATTTGATGAGTTTCAAGAAAGACCACAAGTCACAAGTAACACGTTCCTAAAGGAGGCACAGTGATTATAAACTAGAACTTTGAAACAGCTTATACCGTTCCCTTTCCAATTTACTAATGAAAACTGTCTCATGCACCCTAAAGCACTCCCATCCCAGTTTCTGACACGAAGAGAAAGATAATAAACTTTCAAATAATTTTTATTCATAACAATCTTAAAAACCTTACAAATCTTACATCTATAGCTAGGGGTACAAGATAAAATAGCCTTACTAGGCAAATTCCTATTTGTCCATTTAAGCTTCACACCAGCTACTTAACCATCTTTTTTTTTTTTTTACTGCTACCAAAAAAAAAAAAAACCTGTCTCTCTGATGACTTTCTACAGTTTCTTTTTGTTTGCTATTAGGAACAAAATGATTAAAATAAAAAAGCTCTTAGAAGTTTTAATCTGATCTTTCCAAAAAGAGGATACATTTTTCCATTTAATAAAAGTAAAAAGGTAGGTAAATAACTTTCACCACTTTTGTTTTCTGTATGTTTATTCCATTTGGCTTGCACTGTTGCTAGGAAACCAGTTCAAAATAAGATTTTCCCAGCCCACAGAACAACCTCATAGCCAGCCTGGTGGATACTAAACTTTGTAACCACGGCAATTCCCTACCACACAATTTACTGGCTAGCCAGCACCATACAGGTGCATTTTCCCTGGCACCTTCCTGCTCCTTTAACCTGTACAGTACAAACAATCCCATCCATGAAGCAGAAATTGAAGCAGAAGGCAAATGAGATGACGTGTGGAAGTCTCCAATGACAGAGAACAAAATGAATTTATTGCCACTCCCTGTCACCCCACCCAACTAAATACCTAGGTATATTATCCCAAACTGTGGGGTGAAATGTTAGCTCACCCCAATGACAAGATGAAATTCAGCCTCCCCAATCACTACGTACCACGTGATAACCAACTACATCCAAAAGTTATCATCCAACTAACGCCCAAATAAATTATCTAGAGAATAAGATGGCAGGAGTCTCTGCACAGCTCAGAAGCAGAGGGAAGGAAAAGAGTCGAAATTCTTCAGGGGCCGCTGAATCACCTACAGCTGTGGACAGAACGTTACCCTCCAGGAAATCAGGCTCTGCCCCAACTCCCATCAGGGAAGCAAGTGAGAGTAGCAGCAACATCATCCTACCAAAAAAAAAACACGCTCAGCGCCGCTCTTAATAGAGGTGCCACTCCTTCAACTGAAGCCAAAAATAGGTTTCATGTCCAAAGGTTTTCTCCGCAGTACACAACAACCGCAGATGGAAGAAACATCTTTATTGTGGGGAGAGGGGACGCACTGAAGGGGATGAAGGATGCCTCACCACTTGGAAGGTTCCCAATTACTGTCTTCGCCCCGAAATGCCAGTTTTATTACAACATGTGGAGCCCCAAGGAAAAAGGAAATGTGGCTGATGGACGTTACAGAGCTTTTACCCTCGTGAACTTAGCCAAGTCGAAGGGGAAACAAACCAGGACGGATCAGTGAAAATTCAGCTAGAATCAGAGTCTCCGTGCAGTGGGAGCTTCGGTGACACGATAATCACGTGCATGGGTGAGCAGACTTGAAAACATCCGATTCCGGAACGTGCAGGGGGCGAAACCTGCAGGCGAGGGCAAGCACGGGTCAACATCGCTTGCCGAGGTCACGCCCCCTGACGCCCGGTCCGGCGACCTCTAGGGGCCAGGACAGTGGCGGAAGCCGGTCCGCGCTTCCTGCCCGCTTCCAGGCCGCCTCCGGGCGAGCCACCGGCCTCGCCGGGCCCGGCCCCAGACCCAGGCCTGGAAGGCGAGCGTCCGTTTACCTGCTCCGGGCTCTCGCCGCCGCCTCCGCCTCCGCCGCCGCTGCTGCGCCGCTCCCACACGCCGCCAGGTGAGCCACCCTCTGCACACTGTCCCGCACGCGTGCACCCGGGCGCAACCCCGGACCCGAGTGAACTGCGGTCCCACACACCGCGGGGTAGCCCACGCACCACCCGGCTTCGAGCACCTCTGCCCCCGGAAGTTGATTTCCGCCAAGGCCCGCCCAACGCCGCGCCTGTCACTCAAGCCCACACGCGCGTCACGTGTGCCAGGCTGAAGCAGAGCCCTGGCCCCTTCTGTAGAGGCCGCCACCGCAGGCTTGAGTGGTCTCCACCGCTTTGCCCTTTGAAAGAGGTCGACTGCAGCGCTACCTTGTTTGGCCTACAGCTTCTCAAAGCCCTTAAATGACTGAGCCTTTTTCTGTGTTTACCATGCGAATCAAGCTATCCCCAAAATGGCATTCCCAACTGGAATTATAGGATTGCTGCTGAGAAAAGTAGGCCTAATCGCTTCGCCTCCTCAAATTGAGTTCACTAAATGCTGGAATTGAGTTAACTGCCTGGCATGTAGTAAGTGCTCAGGAAACAGTGGATGGAACAACTGCTCCATCCCTTCTCGGCACATTGGAACCTTCTAGCACCAGCTGCACGCAAACCCAGAGCCTCTCCAGATCACTGCTATCTGATTTCAGCCACAGAGCTGTTCTTGAATTATGTTTGTTCTTGTCTTCAACTCCAGATCAAAGCAATTTGTACATGCCATCCCTGTAGTCTATCTTCGGCTGCCATTCGGCCCCCTTTTTTCCAAGCCTGCAAACAGTTTCTCTGAAGAAAAGAGAGCATGACAAAACTGACAGTTTTATTTGAAAGGAAGCGTGGTAATATAGTTTGTGGGTTGTTTTTTTTTTGTTTTTTGTCCATTTCATATAATCAATAGCTGTTCAAGAGAAACAGTTATCGGGCAACTTGTTAAAGATTCTTCCAGCAATGAGAGCCTGCTGTATAGCACTGGGAGCTGTATCTAGTCATTTGTGATGGAGCATGATGGAGGATAATGTGAGAAAAAAGACTGTGTCACATTTCTGTACAGTAGAAAATTGGCAGAACTCTGTAAGCCAACTGTAACAAAAAATAAAAATCATGAAAAATAAAGATTCTTCCATTTTTGACATGGGAAGGATTTGGGGAACATTTATTTGAGAATTCATTATTGAAAGTGTACTTGGCCTGCTGGACCAAGTTAGAACAGTCCAGGAGTGGACAATATACACTCAAGATCTTTGCCTTCAAGATAGTGACAGTCTAGTGAGAAAAACAGACAAGTAACCAGGGAATCTAAGCTTTACTCTCTGGAATATTCAAGATCATTGTATACCAGGCATTCTTAAACATTTTGGACATTACTTTTTCTCATCTTTCCATTGAACAAAATTGGCTGAAGCCTGTAATCATCTCTGCTCTGGAGGTGGAAAATGTCAGCAAGGAATCCTAACAGTTCTCCAGTAAGTGGTGGTTCAAGTGGATAGTGAACAGTTTCAGTATTGACCATAAATGTATCTACTTCTCCTTTACATTTGTATAGCCTGAAGTCTAGCACAGTGTCTAGTGGTTAAAAGAAAGGACTTAAATGTTTCTTAAACTGAATGCATACAATTATACATACAATTTATATCATTTTGTGTCTCATATCTCTTTCTGCTGGAAACTTCAGATGAGTTTCTTTCTGAGTGTTTTCACTGAAATATCTACAGGCTCCCTTTGTCACACCTAAGCCAATATTCAACAATGAACAGATTTATAATAATAATAGAAACTAATGTTTATTGACCACTTGCTTTGTGCCTGGAATTGGGCTAAATATTATAAACCTATTATCTAATTCATCATTACCCTAATCCTCCAAATTAAGTATATTGATATAGTCACTTTTTAGATGAGGATACAGACTTAGGAAGGTTAACTTGACCAAATGGCAGAGCAGGATTCAAAGTCAGGTCTGCCCAACAAAAGTATTTGTTGATTCACCGTAACATGCTGCCTCTGCTTTTCACATCATTTGTGAATCCAGTTCCACCTCCATGAAGTCTTTCCCTCCTTTTATGAAGTACAGTTCAACTGTTGTTAGCATATTCACCAAGTTGTACAACCATCACCACAATCAACTTCAGAACATTTTCATCGCCCCAAAAAGAAATCCCATATCCTTTGTTAGTCACTCCCTATTCCTCCTGTTCCCTGCTCCCCCCAGTCCTAGACAAGCACTAATCTACTTTATGTCTCTATAGATTTGCCTTTTCTGGACATTTCATATGAAAAGAATCATGCAATATGTAGTCTTTTGTGACTGGCTTTTGTCACTTCACACCATATTTATAAAGTTTGTTTATCCATTCTTTAATTGGTGGACCACTTTTGGCTATTATGAATAATTCTTCTATGAACATTCATATACAGGTTTTTGTGTCAACATATGGTTTCGTTCTCTTGGATATATATCTAGGAGTGGAATTGCTGGCTCATGTGGTGACTCTGTGTTTAACTTTTTGGGGAATGGCCGAACTGTTTCCCAAAGTGGCTACCATTTTTTCATTCCCCTTTGCAATGTATGAAGGTCCTAATTTCTCTGTAGTGAGTCCTCTTATCTTCTCTATAACTTATGACTCCATTAATTTTCAGGGTGCTTTCCGCGAGCCATCCTTTTTTTTTAATTGTTATTTGCCTTTGTTGTGTACGTATCTGCAGGCCCACCACCCTAATAGGCTGTAACTTTCTGAGATGAGAGACATGGTTCCTGCCCTCAAGAAGATCAAATTTGGAGAAAGATCTTGATTATCAAATCTAATAAAGTGATAACAAACACTGAAGTCAAGTGTATTGTTGAAATGTGGAGGAAGAGCATCCCGCTCACCCTGCACTACACAGGAAGTACTTCTCCTGAAGTGGAAAGATGAGTCTTGAAGAATCAGTAGGAACTGGCCAGGCTAAGAATAGACAAAAGTGTGCTCTGAAGCAACATGTACCTTTTTATGTATTTCCTTGCCTACACTTTATAGTGTATAGGTAGGTATTGTGGAAGCAAAGGTGATAGATAATGTGTGGGAACGTAGCAGGAGAGATGGGAAAATGCAGATGGGGCAAGATGAATGGAGAGTTTTGTAAACTAGTGATGAGCTTGAAATCCGTCCTTTGGGTAATGGAAAACTAATGGATTATTTAGGCATTGGGGAGAATAACTTCCAGAGCAGTATGAAGGATATATTATTAGGGAAAACGTGGCCAAGACTGGAAAAACAGAAAAACCAGTTAGAAGACTGTTGAAACCAGTAGAATGAGCAACTTTGAAAGCCTGAACTGAGGTCATAGCCATGAAGTTGGCATATAGGATTTGAAAGACATGTGGACAGCAAAAAAAAAAAAAAAAAAGTAGGAAAGACCTATAAAGATACATCCCAGGTTTCTGGCACTATTCAAAGAGGTAAGGGATTCAGGAAGAAGATAGTACACTTGCTGCTAAGAATAATGAAATACGACAACTTTACTACTCTAAGAAACTTGGAGCTGAAACCCTGATCAAACAAAGATCTGTAGCATTATAAATAGGTAAAAGGATGTAGGTAACAAAGTTTCAAATAAGTACCCTTTAGGCCCCCTCCTTTTCCATATTCATTGTTCTTTTATGTGAGTCTTCAAATTAAATCAATAGAGTTTGATTTTTCTGCTGCTAATATTAGTATTGAATATTGAATGTTGAATATTGTAGTTAAACACTGTCAGTTTGAGTTCATTTTTTTACTTTACCTCAAAATACTTTCGTGTAGGTGATGTGATATAAATGTATGTGTGTTGCTTATTTTACTTTATCCTCTAATAGTCATCAGTTGCTGGAATCTAGAGGTCATACTTGAGAAGTATTCAGCTGGTATCTAATCAGAAAGCCTGTATTCCAAACATAGTAATGATTAGTGCTTCAGTTACTACTATCTTCTACTAACACCTGAGACTTTACTAATCAATCAAAGGAATGTTACAAATGGATTTTCTTAGGTGAAATTGGGGGTTGAACAGCCTGATGGATGTTATAAATTGATTCTCACTGATGAGCCCATTGGGTTCATGATATGTAGATTGGATAAAATATTTCAGAAATGGCCCCCACCTTTCATGATCAAGGTTATAAGAAGCTCTGTGGTCCATACTTTTAGGAACAATGGCCTTCAAACCTCAAACTTAAATGTCTGAAATGCTAGTTATCCTAAGAATCACACTTACTATGGAGATGACTGGAAACATAATGCTCATTATGGAGACAAGGAATAAATTATTGGTGCCTTTCTCTCCATCCCCGCCCTCCTCAAATTCAGTCCCCAGTGCAGTTGCTATTAAACTGAGATCTCAGGCCATTAAACTAAAATCAGACTGGCAAAGTCTGAAGGTTAACTCAGAAATAGACGTTCCAAGACATAAAAGCTTGAACTATACATCATCTCTGGCCATATTTACTTGCCTACAGAAATAGCAAGATTGCAAATCGTTCAAAAACCTAATATTATAGGGAAAATATGCTGCTAGGTAAACCTCATTCCTGACAATAGCCTGTGATAATTTAATCTTAGACTTCTAATCCTCAGACTTCTATACTCAAACTAATAGAAAATAAACTGCCAAAATAGTGTAACCTCCTAAAATATCATCTTTCCCAATGACCATCTCAGCTGGGGCCATAAAAGACACAGGGAGCAAAGCAGTACCTGCCTAAAGAACACCTACACCAAAAATAGCCAGGTGTCCTCAATATTGCTATTTATAGACTATACAGAAATCAGTGACCACTGTGTAATGTTTCCAGATAGCCTCTTTTTAATGGGGAGTTTCTTTTGCAATCCTTTCATCCTTTCTCTTCCATTGCATTTCACATTCGTTAGGCCTAGATAACTTGCAATTGATTGCTAGAGCATAACAAACTCCAGGTGAAGCTAAACCACTTTGGAGAGACAGAAAGAAGCTATTTGCTGAATAGAATGACTGCACAGCAAAGGAGTATACTACCATGGACAAGGAAGTTGTTATCCAAACATGCATTTCAGTCTTCCTCCATTGTGCAGCATTCAGGTACCGCACATTGGATGACATTGACCTTAACCTCTTCCAAGGTTAGTCCCGTTTGGTGAAAGCCAAAAGATACTCTCAGCCCCCTTGCTACAGTTTATTCAGGGGGTGTTGAAGGTGGGAACCCGGTCCTAAGTCAATCATTTCTTTGCCCCAACCTTATGAATTGTTTCAGGGATCATCCAACAAGCACAAAGCTCAGGACAATTGCTCAGTGTTTGCTGGAAGGAACTTTCTCTCTTCCTGAGGAGATAAGTGGAGAAATATGTAATTCCTGTTGCTTTTAACAATCGTGTCGCAACCACGAAGGGAACTTATCTGAGGAAAAGGGTAGATGCAGATTGTAGCACAAACGTGGTATAATTCAGAGAAACAGAGCTTAAGCTTTTATCAAATCAGTTCTAAAGCTTCCTTCACAACCTCCCTGGGGATTTTCCCTTAGATAAAGAATTTCCATTTATTATTTAATCCAATTTGACTTGGGTTTTCTGTTACTTTCACTCCCGAGTGTTTTAACTGGTAGAAAGATTCTGTATCTCTGACTTCACTCTAAATGTTAGAAAATAAGTTTTCATTTTCTTAAAATGGAAAATGGCCTTATTTTCCTTCTTCCCTTGGTCCATACTCATGCCAGATTGAAAATGAGCTACTGTCTCTGAGAGCAGTTCTTTCAGGATCCATATGGTATTTAACTTTCACAATAAGCCAATGGGAAACTATTTCAAATACTGTTTTGTAACTTTTTATATGAAGGATATAAAGAATAAACTATGAAAACTTTAAATAAGCACTTTTCTGGCTCTTCCCCCAATCAGGTCTCCTTTGCATTCTATACAGGATGTAAGCCATTTATAAAAATTTCACTACAAAGGAAATGTGTGATCCCTAACTTCTCACTTTTTGTAAATTGTCTTTGGCCACCATGTGGGTTTGCACAGTTTAGCTTGATTTATAATTGGGAAAGAATCACTCCCTAAAGTTTGAAAATATTTGTTATTTCTATTACAACCTCAGGGCCTCATACACAAAAGAAGCCCCAAGGCAGAAAGAGAAACCAGAGAAGCCATCATTTCATTCATATAATCATTACAATTAAGTTAATAAAAACTAATTTATACAATGATTTCTTTATGATCTCCAAATGATAACACAGAAATGTCATTATAGATAGAAAGCACAAATCCACCCTATTTTCTTTATTCCTCGTCATAGCCTTAAAAAAATTGAGTGTTACCTATGGAATTAAACTTTCCAAACACATTGAAAATTCTGGGATTTGTTTATTTTATGGCTTAATTCTAACATCTAAATTATTCACCCAATTCCCAGTGCTTAATTAAATGCCATGTCTCTGATTACTAAACATTACTTTTTATGATGCATACTGAAAAATCAAAAAAAGAGGTAGGTTTTGCATCTATATTAAACTATCACATTGCTTCTGTAGAACTTAACATTATCGCTTTTGCAGATGAAGCAAGCAACACTCTGGGCAAAAAGCCCTGTAAGATCTGCTACAACTAAGATAAGTTGAGTTTTAAATTAAACTTTTTCAAGAATTGCAGTGCACCACAAAATGAACACATCATGAGAAAACTTCAAAGTTTGAAAAACGGAGTCTGAAAGAACCTGGTGGAACCCCAAGCAGGGCTGTCCTCAGAGTCTGATCATCAAGTTGACTAGAAAAACGAAGTATTACATATGAACAGCAGAAAGGCCCTTCTGCCTCTTTCTTCCTTCAAGTTTTGAATATTAAATAATTCTAATGATAAAGAGAATTTTGTGTTTTTAGGGTCAAATTGTAACCTAGCATAGGAAAAAAAACTCATTCAAACATCTCAAAGAAAGTTTTCCCTGCTGAAGGCCCGCTCTGCCTGAATGCTTGTTATGCTGTTGTTCAGGAGTGCCTGGCTTACAATTTAAATTATAAATAAAACGCTAGTCAATTATTTTCTTTCATGACACTTTTCTAAATTTGAAAGCATGGTTATACGTGTATAAAGGCACAAAGTGTGTTAAACCTGCAGTGTCTAAATCTGTTTCTGGCAATAAGCCACAAACCCACTGCCTTTTTTTTGGGGGGGGGGGGGGGGATTGACTAGCGGCTAAGACATTATTTTGCCTATTATTCATATTATAAGCTTTTCATTATTTGAATACATTTATCAGAACATTTGCTTAAGACATGTATCTTAAACCATAGGATAATATTTTGCCAAATTTTTCTACCAAAGAATTTAACAAATGTCAATAATCCCTTTAGATAATAATGCCTAGAGATTAAGTGACAATAAAATTAACTTTTACATTAACAAAGTTATTTTTTAACTAAAATTAGATTTATGAGATACCCCAAATCTAGCCTCTTACGGAGATATTTGATAATAAGACTCCTGAGTAAAATATTGATTATATGAGTCCTGTTACAAGGAGTATGAATAGTGGTATGATCTCAGTTTTCTAGTAAATTGCTCTGAATCGTTGATCATCGTGTTATTACTTCTTACATAGGCAACATTTCTCCCAAGTTTATAATAATAGCGTAAAGGTTTATTGTTAACAATCTACAATGATATGAATATGCTTTGCAATCACTATATGTAAGATTTGTGTGTATGCTTCCCAATTATATTTACTCACTAAAATATACAAGCATATGTGTCTACAAGTCACTCTCTCTTTATAGAAATTGACTCCCCCAGCAACCTTAACAAAATTATTCTCTGTTGATTCTCTGACTTCTCAGACTATTCTTCATCCAATGCAAAGAGTCCTTTCCCTCTACCCTCTCCTTCAGTGTAGCTATTCTGTGAGTTTTCATTCTTTGTTCTCTTCTTGCTCAGACTTACCCATTCTCTGTGGGTAACTTTTCTACTCACCACAGACCTCATCCCCTGAAAACAAATGAGTCTCAAATTCACAGGTGTCTTCTGTATAAAACCTTCTCTCTCAACCAACATTAATATATACTCCACATGCCCACCCAAATACCATTTACCAAACCCACCTTTCATGATGCCATGGAGGTTTTTAACCCTCCAGCGCAGTATTCTCTCTTGAGTTCAAAACAGATTGCATAGCTTCTGACTAGATATGCACCTCGATGTCCCACGGGCAACTTACATGTTCCAGAGCAAACTCATTACCTGTCCTCCACTAACCTACCCAACTTCCTCTCTCCATTGCTTCTATAAAGCACCTGCATTAGTTAGAACACTAGTTTCAGCTCCTTTAACCAAGCCTGGAAAATAATAGAGGCTTAAACAAGAAAAGCCTGATTTGTGTCTCATAAAAACGGAAGAATAGGCAAGCAGGGTTCCATGGATCCCTGACCCAACCTCCTTACATCGTTTTGTTCTCCAATTTTTAACACGTGGCTTCCTTTGCCTGGTCTAAGATACATGCTGCAGTTCCTGCCATCACACCTGCATTATAACCAGAAGAACAAGGGAGAGGGGGAAGTGAAGGGAGTGCCTCTCCTTTTTTAAGGGCGGAGTGCAAAAGGCACATTACCAATTCAGTTAACATCCCACTCAATAGAAAAAATAGAAAACTAAAAAAAAAAAAAAAATCCCACTGGCCAGAGCTTGGTCATGCCTAGCTCCAAGAGAAGCTGGGAACTGTCGTCTTCAGCAGCCGCTTTGTGGCCTGCTGAAACTCAGAGATTCTACTACAAAAGAGGAAGGGGATAGTATACACTGGTGAACAAGTGTGGATCCCTCTCAAATCCGGTTTCAAAAGAAATTCTTTCACTTCCCAATATCTCACTATTACTACTGCCTTGTTGATAGATATTTATTCCTTTCATGTGAATGTACACTGAATGGTTTCTGATCCTGTAATCTGTGTGGGATGGGAAATAATGCATTCATCAAACCAATGGCTATATACTATATTCCTTAGGCCATAGTAATTCACTCAAAGCCGATTAACTCTAACATTGGCCCAGTAGCTATGATCAGAGACACCACTTGACTGAGCTTGAGACATCTACAGGCATCTCCTGGGATCCATCTTGTTGCTCCAGAAGCCAGACAAGTGAAACAAAGGGAGATATGATAGGGACCACCACCCTGGCTCCCCTTAGATCTGAGGTCAGGAAAATTACTCTGCAAAGGGCCAGATATTTTCAGCTTTGCAGGCCATGAAGTTTCTGTTGCAACCAGTGAACTCACTGTAAACTAAAGCTTGGACAAAAATTCTTTTTTTGTGTGTGTCTTTTTAGGGCTGCACCCCAAGCATATGTAGTTTCCTAGGCTAGGGGTCGAATTGGAGGTGTAACTGCTGGCCTACACTACAGCCACAGCAACACAGGATCCAAGCCGCATCTGTGACCTATACCACAGCTCATGGCAATGCCAGATACTTATCCCACTGAGCGAGGCCAGGGATCGAACTCACGTCCTCATGGATATCAGTCAGGTTCGCCACTACTGAGCCACAACAGGAACTCCCAGAAATACATTTTTTAACTGCCTTTCGTATATTCCCACTCTGAGGGTCGCTGATGATGTGTTAGGTTTCCTGGTTTCAATGGCAGTAAGGCCCAGTGCTCAGTGCCACACACACATTACGTATAAAATTTAATATATATATATATATATATATATATATATATATTATATATGTTCACACATTCTTTTTCTCATACTATCTTCCATCATGTTCTATCAGAGGAGATTGGATATAGTTTCCTGTGCTGCACCATAGGACCTCATTGCTTATCCATTCTAAATGTACTGGCTGCCATTCTGACCTTGTCAGTCATTACAACAATGAAAACCCCTGGCTTCTGGAAGTCCAGCGCCTCTACCCAGGCTCTGGTGTTTCAGGGTCCTGTCATCTCCTTTGCCATCAGTGAGACAAGGTTGATAATGGCCTCTCTTACTGTCATTTCTGGCCTGAAGAGGAACATTGCCAATCTCCTGTTTAGTGATGCTGGTGCTCCTCTCACCAGCACATTCCTTACGGCCTTGGTAAATGTGAATTCTCTGGGTTTTCTTATGAAACATATTCATCTCACAGTCTGCCAGCCATACTATATATACGTACATCCCCATTCAAGGATGCCTATTTTCCTGAGCTCTTACTCCCCTCTCCCACATTTTTGCATGGCAATCCTATCATTTCACCTTTGCATAGCACAGGCCATCTGTCTTAGTTGGCATTTAACTATCTTTAAAACTCAGACATTCTGACTATAAAGTCTTGATCTTGGTCCTCAGCTTTATCTAGTCTCCCCTCATAGGAAATGAGAGCATCTTTTGTATGCAACCAAAGAGGCACCCTAAACCTCCCACATGACTTTTAATTTCTTTTTATTCACACTCAGTTGTTCATTATCCTTCTTTAGAGCTCAATGCTGCTTAGAAATAGTCATCCAATCCCATTATTTTTATAGCTACAATATTCTCCATACATCTCAAATATTTGACTCATTTGGCAATTCACCAGGAGTGAAAATTTTGACAAAATTTTACTACCTCATTTTGCAGGGGGCTGTCTGTGTTCCATGCACCACAAATTAAAAGGGTTTTCATATCCAGCCTACAGCAAATGACTCAAGCCAAAATCCTAACTTAGCATCTACTCTCTTGAACCACCCTTGGAACGAAAGGGTTGTGTTCTCAGGAAGCAGAACCCAAGACAGGACTGGGGGTGCAGGATATTAATTAGGAATGAGACACTTAATAGGAAAGGAAAAGGAAGCAAGATTGGGAAGAATAAGAAGCTGAACTATGATGCAGACACAAGAGAGCTTCAGCCAACCCGCTGGAAAATTCTAGAACAAATAGGCCTTTCTGAGTCCTGGATCAGGTCAAAATGACCAGACCTCTCCATCAGCAGATGGAGAACGACCTGGGAAGAGGATGACTTTTGGAAAGACAGCTTTCTGCGCCTGAACATTTCCTAAAAGAGCTGCCAGCTGTAGAAGGCAGCTGTGTAGGGAATCCTCCTTGAGGAGAATCTGTTGGTACATCTCCGTATCTAGAACATTAATGCACTTGCAGTTTTCTCCCGTGGCTAAAACATTCTTATCTTTGTGCATTTGAACATGCTTTTTCCTCTTCCAGGCGTACTCTTCCTTCTGGAAATCTCTGAAATACTGGGCTGTATTAGTTTCCAAGTTTTTAAAGTCTGACCACACATTATTTATGCCATTATCATAGCCATTTTCTTTCTTTCTTTTTTTTTATCTTTTTGCCTTATCTAGGGCCGCACCCGCGGCATATGGAGGTTCCCAGGCTAGGGGTCTAACAGGAGCTGTAGCTGCCGGCCTACGCCACAGCTACAGCAACGCGGGATCCGAGCTGTGTCTGCAACCTACACCACAGCTCACGGCAACACCGGATCCTTAACCCACTGAGCGAGGCCAGGGATCGAACCCGCAGCCTCATGGTTCCTAGTCGGATTCGTTAACTACTGAGCCATGAAGGGAACTCCTATCATAGCCATTTTCAAGCATTATTGTAGTAATTTGTTTACACTTTTTACCCAATATATTATGAACTCCTTGAAGACATGGATTTTTTTTTGTTTCATTTTTGTATCTATCACCTAAAACAATGTATTTCACATAAGAAACATTAAGTAAATATTTCCTAAATAAATGAGAAATCTTGTTTTTAGCTTATTCCTTCCTCTATATCCTATATAAAAATTAGACCCCAAAAGATTCCTGAAATGACTCTTTCATTTTTTATTGCATTTTTAAACAATTTAAAACTAGTGACAGACTAAGTAGTAACACTGGAATCTATATGCTCAGTTCAAACCACTTCCTCAAGCCTTTCCTTCATATATCTTATTGCTTGATGGACAGGTTTTTTTTCTGACTGTCCCAGGACACCTCAGGCTCAACATATCAACATGCCCTAAAGGGCGTGCATTATTTTCTATTTCCAAACCTGCTCTTTTATCTATATTCTCTGTCCTGCTCGATGGTTTTACCTAATCACCACAGCTAGAAAACTGAGAGCCTCCCTAAATTCCTTTTACCTTGATTGTTCATGATCACCATATCCTGATCACTGAACATTCTAAATGATTTTAGCTATGTCTTCTCCTTTCTGACTTCTCCTTTTCCTAATACTTACAACCAACTCGGGTACTTCTCTAGTTTTCTGGACAAATTCTTAAGTGATCTCCTTTTTTTTCAGTCTTATTCCCTTAAAATCCATGCCTCACTGCATTTCTCCAAATATCATCATACTAAATGGTGAGAGACTCAAAACTTTCCTTTTAAGATCAGAAAAAAGGCAAGGATTCCTCTCCCATCACTGCTTTTCCACATTGTCCTAAGGCAATAAGGCAAGAAAAGGAAATAAAAGGCATTCAGACTGGGAAAAAAGAAGTAAAACAGTCTTTCTCTGCAAATGACATAATTGTCTAGATAGAAAATCTGAATGAATCAACCAAAAAACCTTGGAACTAGTAAGTGATTATAGCAAGATTGCAAAAGAAAAGGTTAATATACAAAAATCAATTGCTTTCCCATATACCAGAAATGGGCAAGCAGAATTTGAATTAAACATCTATTTCCGTTTACATTAACATCCCTTGAAATAAAATATTTAGGTAGAACTCTAATGAAAATATGTTCAATGTAGATGTGAAGAGAAACAGAAAACTCTGATGAAAGATATCAAAGAAGAACTGAATAAATGAAGAGATATTTCATGTTCACGAATGAAAAGGCAATATTGTCAAGATTCAGTTCTTCCCATTTTGATCTAGAGATTCAGTGAAATTCCAAACAAAATCTCAGCAAATCATTTTGTGTATGGTGACAAAATTATTCTAAAGATTAGATGGAGATGCAAAAGGCCCGAAATAGCCAACATCAATGATGAAGGAAAAGAACAAAGTAGGAAAACTGACACTACCCAATTTCAAGATTTACTGTAAAACTACAGTAATCAAGACAGTGTAATATTAACAAAAGAAGAAAAAAATCGATGGAACAGAATAGTCTAGAAATAGACCCACATAAATATAGTCAACTGATCTCTGACAGGAGCAAAAGCAGTACACTGGAGCAAAGGCAATCTTTTCAAAGATAATACTGGAATAACTGGACACCCACATGATAAAAAATGGATTGAGATACAGATGGTATACCCCTTCACAAAAAATTAACTCAAAATGGATCAAAGACATAAATATAAAATGAAAAACGATAAAACTCTTAGAAAACAACATAAATGACCTTGGATATGACTTTTAGATGACTTCTCACTTATGATGGAGCATGATGGAGGATAATGTGAGAAGATGAATGTGTGTGTGTGTGTGTGTGAGACTGGGTCACTTTGCTGTACAGCAGAAAACTGACATAACACTGTAAGCCAACTATAATGGAAAAAATAAATATCATTTAAAAAATTAAAAAATAAACTAAAATATTAAAAAAGATATAGTATCAAAGGCATAATCCACAAAAGAAATAATTGAGAAACTGAACTTCATGAATATTAAAAACTTCTGTTCTATAGAAGATAGCATCAAGAGAAGGAGAAAATAATATGCAGTCTGGGAGAAAATATTTGCAAAGGACACAGCTATAAGGAACTCTTAAAACTCAACAATGATAAAATGAACAATTCAGTTAAAAAACTGGCCAAAAACTTTTATGACACCTCACCAAAGGAGAAATATACATGACAAGTAAGCACATGAAAAGATGTTTAACATCATATCTCATTAGGGAATTGCAAATTTAAAAACAATGAGATATGCCTACACACCCATTAGAATAGTCAAAATCCGAAACACTGACAACACCAAATGCTGGCAAGCACATCGAGCAATAGAAACTCATTTATTATTGATAGGAATGAAAAATAATATAGCAACTTTAGAAGACAGTTTGGCAGTTTCTTACAAAACTAAACATACTCTTACCACACATTCCAGTTATTGAGCTCCTTGGTATTTACCCAAATGGAAATGGATGTTCACACAAAAAAATCTCGCATGCAAATATTTAGAGCAGCTGTTTTGACAATTGCTAAAACTTGCAAGTCACCATAATGTCCTGCAGAATGTGGGTAGATAAACATCCAGACAAGAGCATATCATTCAGTGCTAAAAAGAAATGAACAATGAGACCATGAAAAGATATGGAGGAAAGGCAGAACTATGGAGACAGTAAAAAGATTAGTGATTTTCAGGGATTAAAAGAGAGGAAGGGATGAACAGTCAGAGCACGGAGGATTTTTAGGGCAGTTAAAATACTCTATTAATTTGTTAATGTGTCACATTGATAGATATTGAAACAATTACTGAAAGAAATTGAAGATGACACAGCAGATGAAAAGATATGCCAGGTTCATGGATTGAAAGAAATAATACTGTTAAAATGACAAAGTACCCCAAGGCAACCTATGGATTCAATGCAATCCCTATCGACATGCCAATAGCAGTTTTCACAGAACTCAAACAAATAATTCAAAAATTTGTGTGGAAACACAAAAGAAAAAAAAATCTTGAGAAAGTATAACAAAGCTGGGAATTCCCATCATGGCTCAGCAGTTAATGAATGGTGCTAACATCCATGAGGACTCTGGTTCAATCCCTGGCCTTGCTCAGTGGGTTAAGGATTTGGCATTGCCATGAGCTGTGGTGTAGGTCAAATACATGACTCAGATCCTGCATTGCTGTGGATCTGGCATAGGCCAGCGCCTACAGCTCTGATTCAACCCCTAGCCTGGGAACCTCCCTATGCTGTGGGTGCAGCCCTAAAAAGACAAAAAGACAAAAATAAAAGGAATAACAAAGCTGGAGGTATCCTGTTCCTTGGTTTCAAACTATACTACAAAGCTACAGTAATCATAACAATATGGCACAGAAACAGCCATATAGATCAATGGAACAAAATGGAAAGCCCAGAAACGAACACACACCTGCATGGGCAATTAATCTTTGACAAATTAGACAAAAAAATGTAATGGGGAAAAGACAGAATTTTCAATAACTGATGTTGGGAAAACAGGTCAGCTCTATGCAAAACAAATAGGACTACTTTCTGACACTATGCACAAAAATAAATTAAAACGGATTGAAGACTTAAATGTAAGACTCAAAACAGTAAAAGTTTTTGAAGAAAACATAGGCAGTACTTCTTTGATATAGGTCTTAGTAAATTATTTTTGGATATGTTGCTTAAAGAAAGGGAAACAAAGGAAAAATTAGTAAATGGGACTTCATTAAAGTAAAAAGCTTTTTTGCACAACAAGAGAAACTATCAACAACAAAAAAAAAGGCCACCTACTGGATGCAACAGATATTTGCAAATGATATATCCAATAAGGGTTAATATCCAAAATATTCAAGTACTTAATTAAATATCTCAATAAGTGTTTAACTTTATCTGTATTATTTCATTTGATATTTATGACAGTCCTGTGAGGTGTGTGCTAGTCCTATCTGCATTTCACAGGTGAATTAACTCTAACTCTGAGAGGTTCTCTGCCTTTTTTAAATTTACAAAACCAGGAGTTCCTGTGTGGTGCGGTGGAAACGAATCTGACTAGTAACCATGAGGTTGTGGATTTGATCCCTGGCTTTGATCAATGGGTTAGGGATCTAGTGCTACTGTGAGCTGTGGTGTAGGTCACAGACATGGCTCGGATCCTGGATTGCTGTGGCTGTGGCATAGGCCAGTGGCTACAGCTAAGATTTGACCCCTAGCTTGGGAGCCTCCATATGCCGTTGGTACGTCCCCCCCCCCCCAAAAAATAAAAAGAGACACGATGAGATATCATTTTACAATTGTCAGAAAGGGTTTTATCAAAAGGACAACAAATAACAAGTGTTGGCAAGGATGTGGAGAGAAAGGAACACCCTTGCACAGTTGGTAGGAATGTAAATTGGTACAGTCACTATCAGAAATAGTTTGGAAACTCCTGAAAATATCAAAACTAGAGCTACAATATAATACAGCAATTCTGTTCCTGAGTCTATCCAAGGGGAATGAAAACACGAATTAGAAAAGATAGGGGAGTTCCCATCGTGGCTCAGTGGTTAACAAATCCGACTAGAAACCATGAGGTTGCAGGTTCGATCCCTGGCCTTGCTCAGTGGGTTAAGGATCCAGCATTGCCGTGAGCTGTGGTGTAGGTCACAGACTTGGCTCAGATCCCCCATTTCTGTGGCTGTGGCGTAGGCCGGCAGCTACAGCTCCTGTTAGACCCCTAGCCTGGGAACCTCCATATGCCACGGGTGTGTCCCAAATAAGGCAAAAAAAAAAAAAAAAAAAAAAGATAGGGAGTTCCCACTGTGGTTCACCGTTACTGGATTAGTATCCATGAGGACACAGTTTTGATCCCTGGGCTTGCTTAGTGGGTTAAGGATCCAGCATTGCCCTGAGCTGTGGTGTAGTTCATAGACGCGGCTCGGATCTGGCATTGCTGTGGCTGTGGTATAGGCAGCAGCTACAGCTCCGACTGGACCCCTAGTCTGGGAACTTCACTATGCTGAGAATGTGGCCCTAAAAAAAAAGACTAAAAGGTATATGCACCCCTGTTTTCATTGCAGCAGGAAGCAACCTACGTGCCTATCAATAGATGAATGGATAAAGATCTCTCTCTCTCTCTCTCTCTCTCTCTCTCTCTCTCTCTCTCTCTCTCACACACACACACACACACACACACACACACACAGAATATTACTTAGCCATAAATAGGAATGGAATCTTTCCATCTGCAACAACATGGATGGACCTGAGGTTGTTACTACACATAGATTTCAAGTGTTTTAACCAAAATAAAAAATTTTTAAATTTAAAAATAAATAAGTAAATAAATAAGCTATTTAAATCCTATGACCTTAATGGTTGTCTTTCATCTTTTGACTGGTGTCCATAAAAAAATTAGATATAAGAAAAAGCAAAATAAGAAGTTTATATAATACATTATAATAGTGTATCACATACAGGCCATCAATTTTCATATTTGATTTATAACTATTCAGTTTATTTAAAAGTGTTTACTACAAAATATAGATATACCTTGTATGAGTAAATGCTGACTAGACACAAAATTGATAGGTATTTAATCAAGCCCGAGTAACATTTTTTCTTTGGTAAAAACAAATTTCATTTATATCATTTCTCCTTATGATACTTTTTCAGTTACGTAATATACAGCAATACAAAGATTGGGTTTTAGTATATATTAAGCATATGGTAAATAGCTAAAGGTTTAAAATAATTATTCACCAATATGTGATATCAATGTCAACACTGAATTTTGGAGTTTAAAGAACTTTAGATTCTGTTTTATCTAAACTTCTCTCTGAATTTAGGAACCTATTTATTCACATTAAGTAACAGCAAGCAGAACCCTGTATTATACCTCTCACACGTTTTCCTATTTGAAAGTAAAATAAATTAACCATAAGTAAAAACTAGTTTTTTGAGGTTGCATATAAACATCCTCAGAAAATTAAAAGACTGAGAATCAAGAAAGGATTTTCAACTACAACACAAGGAAAATTTACATTTCTGTTTTAGAAGGTTAGAAGTGTCTAAGGCAATATCAGTTGCTTAGAATTTGAGGAAAGTCAAAATATTGATAAAAGAGAATTCTTTTACAAGATTAGAACTCCATTAAACAACAGGAAGTCACTTGTTTGATGTTTCTGCAAGTCTTTTTTTTTTCCTGCCCTTGGGAAAGGAAACTTCCACTTATCTGAAGATCATCCATTACCAGTATCACTTTTACAATATGTAGTTTCCCAAAGTTATTCCCAGAGAAAAAGAAAAAAGTCCTGTGTACAAACAATAAATAGGGTTGATTATAAAAGCCAATGAAACATTCCTTTGGACTTGGGGTTATATGTATCCTTCCTAGAATAACAGTTTTGAGTAGTCCCATGTCTATTCTGAAACTTTTAATTATTGATTTAATCATGGATGATATTTGGTCAGGTGGTGATGAATAAACGAATAATATCACCCAGAAATATGGCTGTTTAAATATGGTCAAAAGCCAGATATACTTGTGGTTCTTCCAAGTCAAACAGTACTTCTAATGTTATTGAGTTGGTTATTTGGTTTTTGGCCTTTTTTTAAGAATGAAAAAGCTCTATATTTTTATATATGAAATAGAACTTGTTTACGTGGATGCAGGAGAATACAGCTTATGCTTTCCTAAGAGTCTGTTTTCCTTGCAAACTGAGGAGAATATTTTTTAGCATTATTTTCATGCAATTCTTTGGGGATATTTGATGATGCAGGGAAATGTCGTGGTGGGAGTAATAGTAATATTTATTTTAAAGTTTGGGTTAGTAAGACTCATTACATCTATTCTGGATCCATTTTTGGCTAAGAGAAGAGGAAAATTTTACCAGCTGATGGCCGTTTGATGACCTGCATGGAAAGAATTGGTAAACTCTAGAGAGCACAATTGAGAGAAGTCATCACATCATAAAATGTGACATCATTCTTTGGCACCAGCTGGCATCCTGAGCTTGGAGAGTAAGTTACACTCTCAACCATGAATTTTCCCCTCTAGATTACCCTTGTGGCTCAGCAGAGGGCAGTGTGCAGTAATCAGCTCTACCGCTTCCTGCTTTGGATGTCTCCTAAAAAAAAGATAAGGTCAAATCATCAGAGTCAGACAACAGGCAAGGTAACAGAGTATGGAAGTTATTTTGTTATATTTGTTGTATCTGGGCCCCCCACATGAAAATTTTAATATTGATAAGTTAATCAATCACCACCTGAGATGTAATGTAGTGAGTTTTTATGAATTTTTCATCAATTGTGTTACAGTTTCAAATTTATGACGATAGCTTTGGGATTACTAAGCTCAATTCTTCCCTTTTAGAGATGAACTAATGCACCATAGCATCCCAAAGTGGGTAAATTGCCTTCCTTTCTGTATCTCACACCTGAATTCTCAAGGACTTTCAATCTTACAGATTTAATAATTCAGTGAATATTAATTCAGGGAATATTTAGGGAGTATGGGATATAACAAAATAAAACACCTATACATCCTGCCCAGAAGGAACTTGAAATATATCAAGGCACTAAAGTGTAAATGAAAAATGCACGATCTAAATTATGCAAAGTGGGTGATATAAATATAATACTACGGGAATTTGGAGGATGGAAATATGAATAGGCTTTGGGAAGTGTTCAGAACCTGTGCTGAGTCTTGCAGGTGAGTCAAAATTCATTTAGACACATTGAGAGTGATGAAAGCACATCCTAGAGAAAGGTAACATCATAGATATGGGAAGATAAAGGACCTAGGATCTTAAGAGCAAGTAAAAGGTAGTAGTGGGAAATAATACTATTGAGAATACATACATATTGAGAATAGGTCCTTGAGAGTACTAGATACTGGGCGTGTTTCAAAAACTAAATTGACAACGGAGGTTGTAGGAACATGGGATCACCATTGTATATCAAGAAAAATGTGTAGCATGGTGTGAGATAGAGTGGAAAATTAAGCATCCAAATGTAGGGAGTCAAGTTAAAAGTTTATTTCAATAATCTTGTGGGCTTTGAGATGGAAAAGAAGGCAAACAAGAGGTTCTGTAAAAGTAAAAGCTAAGTGGATTGTGGGTGGAATAAAGAGAGAAAGAAGTCAAAACATAGTTTGAGGTTTTGAGTGGAAATGGATGACACCTTCACTCACTGAAATACAGGACCCAGAAGAAGGAGCTTTGGGAAAAAAGCGATACATCCACCAAAATCTTCAATAGAAATTCCTAGTCAAAATCTATGTGAAGCTAAAATAAAATGTGAAAAAAAATCTGTGTGAAGCTAAATATTTCTCTCCTTTATCCAAATTAATTCAGATGACTATGGAGAACTCATTATTCTTGATACACTCAAAAGTTCAAACAATTTTTGTTTATTGAAACGTCTTGAAAATTTTAAATATGAAAGCCTAAGAGGAGTTTATTGTGCACTCAGGTTAACAGACTTGAATTATATCTTCATGTTAATTGGGAGAAACTGCAAGTTGTTCTTACACAACTGAGGAAAACAAAATTTATAAAATTTTACTGTTAAAAAATTTGAGAGGGAGTTCCTGTCGTGGCACAGTGGTTAAAGAATCCGACTGGGAACCATGAGGTTGTGGGTTCGATCCCTGGCCTTGTGTAGTGGGTTAAGGATCTGGAGTTGCCGTGAGCTGTGGTGTAGGTTGCAGACGCGGCTCGGATCCCGCGTTGCTGTGGCGGTGGCGTACGCCTGCGGCTACAGCTCTGATTAGACCCTTAGCCTGGGAACCGCCATATGCTGCAAGTGTAGCCCTAGGAAAGACAAAAGAAAAAAAAATTTGAGAGTACCCTACAACTTTATCAAGTGGTGCCATATTACCTTAGATATAGCTCAATAGAAATAGAATAAAAAATCCATAGAAATTCCTGTTGTGACTCCGCTGGTTAAGGACCTGCAACCATGTTCCATGCATTTTTCTCTTTCTAATAGAAAAATATATGATAGAACATTTAAAAGAATCAATAATAATCTTGAACAGCCAAAAATATAATTTCCTTTAATATTTTCGAACATTTCTTACATTAACTGAAAATGCTGTAATGGAGTCCCAGTTCCTCAAACACATTGTAATATTTTTCGCCGATTTGGTTGACAGTTACAAAACCCAAAGACCAAGCTATGAAAGAAGCTTTTCCAGTAAAAGCATTTGCTTTTGTGGCAAATTTTTCAATCATATAGGAAGTTTTGGAGTTGCCTTGAGTTCATCTGTTAGTTTTTATACTCAAATAAATTACATCATAAGTGGCATGGACTCTTTCTTGTCCACTAAAAAAAAAAAAAACTAGTAATAAATTTTCCTCACTTGAATTTTATAAGCCTATCTTTCACTCTTGACCTCTAAAACACCTGCTTAGCAGAGAGCTTTTGTCCATAACCGTAGAGCCTATAGCTTGAAATTTTTTTCTGTGCCACAAAAAGTTGTCTACGTGTTAATCATGTCCTCTCCATCCTACCCTCATATGATTATTTAGAACAAAATAAATTTTTCATCTTGATAGGCTACTGTACATGATATTTCTTAGAGTGTGTTTTGCCAAATTAGCATTGCTAGGTTTTGTGCTATTAATACCACTCTGCTTAGTCACCTAGATGTTCTTAGAGACTATTGGAAGCCCTCTTGAATTCAGCACCACTGGAACTGAAGGTGAACGTTTCAGAAATCAACACTCCCACGCTGTGTTTTGATTGTTCCATCTCTGGTTTATGTACCCCTACTGGAATGTAAGCAGCTGAGAGGAAGGTTGGTGTCTAATTTAAGAAGCACTTGGAATTCATGGACTTGTTAGAAAAAGAGAAGGGAGTGGGAAAGTTAGCTAGTGCCAACATTTCTGGCAGAGGGAAAGGTTCTTGGCTGGTATTCCACTAGAGGGTGAAAAGAGAGGTATCAGGAAATGAGATTGCAGTTAAGGATCAGAAAGCATGAAAAGATCAAAACTCTCTGGTCTTCCTTTTCATGGCTAATCTCTCCAGTATATCTTTTTTTGTTTACGTATATAATTAATTAATTACTTGTGGTAAAAAACATAAAATTGACCATCTTAACCATTTTATTTATTTATCTATTTATTTATTTATTTTTGTCTTTTCAGGGCCGCACCAGCGGCATATGGAAGTTCCCAGGCCAGCTTCCAATGTGAGCTGTAGCTGCTGGCCAACGCCACAGCTACAGCAACAGCAGATCCGAGCTGCTTCTGTGAGCTTCACCGCAGCTCACAGCAACACAGGATGCTTAACCCACTGAGCAAGGCCTGGGGTCAAACCCACATTCTCATGTATACAGGTCAGGTTTGTTACCACTGAGCCAAATGGGAACTCCTTAAACATTTTAAATGTGTTCTGTGACATGGCATATATTCACATTTTTGTGCATTCATTACCTTTGTGCATTCATTACCACTGGCCATCTACAGAACACTTCATCTTGCAACACTGAAACTCTGAAAACTGAACAATAAATCTCCATCCCCTTCTCTTCCCAACACTTAGAAACCACCATAACTGCCTATCTCTGTGTATTCAATTACTTAAGGTAACTTGAAAGTGGAATTAGGTATTAGTTTCTTTGTGACAGGCTTATTTCACTTAGCATAATGTCCTCAAGTCATCCATGTTTTAGCATGTGTCAGAATTTCCTTCTTTTAAGGTTGAAATAATACTCGTGTGTGTGTGTCTGTGTATACACATATATGTGATCTGTCATTGGCACTTGGGTTGTTTCCACCACTTCACTATTGTGAATAACGCTGCCATAAATATGGGTGTACAAATATCCCTTCAAGAAACACTTTCCATTCTTTCGGGTATATATCCAGAAGCGGAATTGATGGATCATTTGAGGAAGTACCATACTGTTTTTCATAGTGACTGCACCATCTGACACTCTCCAACGCACAGGGGTTCCAATTTCTCCATGTCCTTACTAACGCTAAAAGTAATATCTGGTTTTTTGAGAGTAGCCTGGCATGGTATCACATATGCTTTTGAGTTGCATTTCCCTAATGATTACTGATGTTGAGCATTATTTATTTATTTATTTATTATTTTTTACTTTTAGGGCTTCACCTACAGCATATGGAAGTTCCCGGGCTAAGGACTGAATTGAAACTGCAGCTGCTGACCTCACACCATAGCCACAGCAATGAGGGATTTGAGCCGTGTCTGCGACCTACACCACAGCTCGCGGCAACACCAAATCCTTAATCCACTGAGTGGGACCAGGGATTGAACCCGTGTCCTCATGGATACTAATTGCATTTGTAATCTGCTTGAGCATCTTGTTGTCTACTTGTATATCTTTTATGTCTTCTTTGGAGAAATATCTATTCAGGTCTTTGCCCTTTTTTGTTTTGTTTTTTGGGTTGTAGTTCTTTATACATTCCAAATATTAACCCCTTATGCTATATATGATTTGCAAATATTTTCTCCTATTTTGTGAATTACCTTTTCATCATGTTGATCATAGCCTTTGGTGCAGAGAAGGTTTTAATTTTTATGTAGTCTGATTTATCTGTTTTTTTCTTTCATTGTCTGTGTTTTCAATATCATAACAAAGAAATCATTATCACATCCAAAATCATGAGATCTTTCTCATATGTTTTCTTCTAAGGCTTTTTTATAGTCTTGATATTTAGGTTTTTGATCCATTCTGAGTTCATTTTTGTATATAGGGTAGGGTAAGTGTCCCACTCATTCTTTGTGTATATGACTTTCCTATTACCCCAAGATCATTTGTTGAAAAGACTGTTCTTTTCCCTTCAAATGGTCTTGGAACCCTTGTTGAAAATCATTTGAACCATATATGTGAGGGCTTATTTCTGGGCTCTTTATTCTGTTCCATTGGTTTATATATTTGTCTTTATGCTGGTACCACAGTTTAATTATTGCAGCTTTGTAGTAAGCTTTGGAAACAAGAAGTGTGAGACATCTAACTTTGTTCTTCCATTCTAAAAGTGTTTTGGCGACTCAGGGTCCTGTGAGATTTGTTATGAATTTTAGGATGGTTTTCTAATTCTACCAAAAAAAAAAAAAACCTTTGGGATTTTTGATAGATTTTTATTGCAATGGATCAATAGATCACTTTGGATAGTATTGACACCTTAATGATATTAAGTCTTCCAATCTCCAGTATACTTTTAAGTCTGAGAACAAGAGCTGTTTCTAAAAAGCCCGTTTATTGGATGAAAGGCACTGTGAACATTCTAGGCACTCATGATGTCAAATTCCAAGCAATTGATGAGAGAATAAGTATTGGAGTCATCTATTAAAAAAAAAAATTGAAACACAACCTGTAGAGGAGACAGCAGAAAAATTTTAAAACACAACTTTGTTATTATTCCCATAAACTAGGTATGCATGTATGTATGTACGTATGCATGTATTTCACCTGCACCTGCAATATATGGAAGTTCCTGGGCCAGGAACTTGCATCAGAGCTGTAGCTCAGGCCTACACCACAGCCACAGCAACACTGGATCTGGGCTGCACCTTCAAACTTCACCAATGCTTAAGGCAATGCTAAACCAATGCTTAAGGCAATGCTAAACCCTCAACTCACTGAGTGAGGCCGTGGGTTGAATCTTCATCTTCACTGAAACAACAGCAAGTCCTTAGACAGATGAGCCACGATAGGAATTTCTAAATATTTTTTATTCTATTTCTATTGAGGTATATCTAAGGTGATATGATACCATATCACATTTTTTAGTTATTGTAATTTTATAATTTGCTTTAATGTTTGGTAGGCAAATTGTTCTTCACTCGTAAATAGTTTAAGTAATCTTGTTCATAATATTTTGATAAGCTTTACAAAAATTTTATCAAGTTTTAAAGATATTATCATTAGAATTTTATTTAAATCATATTAAGTTTTTAATTTGGAAAGACTGGATATTTTCATAATATGGAATCTTTTGCATCCAAGAATGAGGTATGTCTCTACATTTATTCAAAATTTGTCTATGAAAAGTTCTATTAATTTCTTTAAACATATTGTTTGATATATATATAATAATTGTAATATTTTTTCATCATCTTTCCTAACTGGATGCTGACTGTTATTTCATTGCATGGAAAAAAAATCCACAAATTTCTACAGATTTTAACTTTAATTCATTTGAGTGTGGCAGAGTAAAAAAATAAATCACATCTGACAGTAATGAATATTTTGTTCTCCTCCTATCTTGTAATTACACCTTGTTGTGCATGGACTAAAAGTTAACAGAAATACGTCAGTAAATAATAGTGGTGTTAGCAGAGGTCATGTACCATTTCTGACTTTTTCAGGAATGCCTCTGGTGTTTCACCATTAAACATGATATAACAAAGTGAAATAAGAAATTATCATGCTTTCAGATTATGTATTCTCAGAGTGAGAATCAGGGAGATTGGATTAAGATGGCTGAATAGAAGGACTGGAGCTCAACTTCTCTCCCAAAAAACAGCAAAACTACAACCAAATGCTGAGCAGCCTTCAACCAACTGGACTGTAAACTTCCAAAAAAGATATTCTACTCCAGAAGACAAAGAGGAGACCACATCAAGAGGTAGGAGGGGCGATTACGTGATAGAAGCAACCGCTTACCTCCTGGGTGGGAAGCCCCACACTCTGTAACTGCATCACAGAGACTTAGCTACAGGACTGAGAGTTTTGAGCCCCATGTCAATACTCCACACCTGGGGATCGGGCACAGGGAGAAAGAGCCCCCGGAGCATCTGGCATTGAAGGCCAGCGGGGCTTGTGTGCAGGAGCTCCACAGGACCGGGGGAAACAGAGACCCCATTCTTGAAAGGCACACACAGACTTTCACGTGCACTGGGTCCCAGGGAAAAGCAGTCTCCAGAGGAATCCGGGTGGAACCTGACTGCAATTCTTGGAGGACCTCCTGGGAAAATAGGGGTGACTGTGGCTTTTTGTGGGGGAAGGACACTGGAGGTGAAGCTCTCGGGAACATTCATCAGCCTGCATTTCTCTGGAGGTGGCCATTTCTGGGAAAATCTGGTCCCTCCCATCAGCACTGAGAAGCCCCAGGCCAAACAATAATCCAGGTGGGATCACAGCCCCACTCATCACTAAACAGGCTGCCTAAAAGATCCCTCCGGCACACAGCCAGCTTCTAATCTCATCCAGAGACAAAACCCCACCCATCAGAGGGATAGGAATCAACCCCACCTACCAGTGGGCAGGCATCAGTCCCTCCCATCAGGAAGCCTACAGCAAGCCCCGCCCATACCAGCTTTAGCCACAGGGGAGGCAAACGCCAGAACTAAGAGAGGCTACCACTCTATTGTTGGCAAAAAAGTCACCACACCAAAAACCTATAAAAATGAAAAGACAGAAAACTCTAACCCAGATAAGGGAGAAAGAGAAAAGCCCAGAAAAACAGCTCAGTGATGAGGAGATTATCAGCCTCTCAGAAAGAGACTTTAGACTGTTGATGCTGAAGATGATGCAAGGCACTGGATATAGACTGGAGGCAAAGATTGATCATTTACAGGAAACACTGAGCAGAGAAATACAAGCTGTAAAAATTAAACATGAAGAGATGCAAAATACAATAACTGAAATAAAAATTCATTAGAAGCAGCCAGCAATAGAATACAGGAGGCAGAAGAACGAATCAGCGAGGTGGAGGACAGATTAGCGGAAATCACTAATGCGGAAGAGAAAAGAGATAAAAGATTGAAAGGAAATGAGCTGAGTCTCAGAGAACTCTGGGATACTGTTAAATGCACCAATATCCATATTATAGGGGTGCCAGAGGGAGAAGAGAGAGAGAAGGGGACAGAAAAAATATTCGAGGAGATAATAGCCAAAAACTTTCCTAATATGGGAAAGGAACCACTCAGTCAAATTCAGGAAGCGCAACGAGTGTCATATAAAATAAACCCAAGGACGAACACCCCGAGACACATATTAATCAAAATGACCAAAATTAAAGACAAAGAGAAAATATTGAAAGCAGCTAGGGGAAACAAACAAATGACATACAAGGGAACCCCAATAAGGTTATCAGCAGATTTCTCATCAGAAACTCTGCAGGCCTGAAGGGAGTGGCATGATATACTTAATGTGATGAAAGGGAAAAACTTCCAACCAAGATTGCTTTACCCTGCAAGGCTCACATTCAGATTTGAAGGAGAGCTCAAAACCTTTACAGATAAGCAAAAGCTAAGAGATTTCTGGAACACTAAACCAGCTTTACAACAAGTCTTAAAGGAACTTCTCTAGGCAGAAATGAAAAGGCCACAACCAGAAGCAAAAACACCACAAATGACAAGGCTCACCAGGAAAGGCATATGTACAATAAAGATACTAAATCATCCATGCACAACTATACTACCAAAATCAGAAATCGTGAGAAGAGAGCACAAATGCAGGTCACTGGAGACGCCCGTGCAATTAAGAAACCAACAACTTAAAACAATCTCATTTGTATATAGACTCCTATATCAAAACTTCAGGGTAAAAAAAAAACAACAACAGCAAAAACCCCGAACAGTTAATACAATGGCAATAAGAACATATATATCAGTAATTACCTTAAATGTTAATGGACTGAATGCCCCAACCAAAAGACATAAACTAGCTGAATGGATACAAAAACAAGAAAACAAACAATGGATCACTGAAGAAATCAAAGAGGAAATTAAAAAATACCTAGAAGCAAATGACAACAAAGACACGACACTCCAAAACCTCTGGGATTCAGCAGAAGCAGCGCTAAGAGGAAAGTATATAGCAATACAAGCCAACCTCAGGAAACAAGTATACAACCTAACTCAAATAAACAACCTAACTTTACAGCTAAAGCAGCTAGAGAGGGAAGAAGACAGGTCATGGAAACAACCTAAATGCCCATCGACAGAGGAGTGGATAGGGAAGGTATGGTACATACACATAATGGAATATTTCTCAGCCATTAAAAGGAACGGAATAACAACATTTATAGCAACATGGATGAACCTAGAAATTATCATACGTAGTGGAACCAGTCAGACAATTAGACAGCAACACCCAGTGCTACCGCTTACATGTGGAAACTAAAGAGACACAGTGAACTTCTTTGAAGAACAGCCAATGACTCACAGATTTTGGAAAACCATGGTTTTTCAAATAAGACAATCTGGGGGGTGGGGGGATGCACTGTGGGTTTGGGACACAAAAATCTATCGTATTGACATGATCTTTGTACACCTGTAACTGAAATAAAATTCATTGTTAATATGGAAAAAAAATAAATAAAAGTATGTATTCTCAGAATTCTATGGCTTTATTTTTTTTATTAAGAATTGGATTTGGATGTTTATCAAATATAACTTCTGTAATGTATCAGTCAGAGATTGGCATTTTATGTAATCCAGGTACAAAGAGTTTAATGTGGTTGGGAACTATAGGCTTACACACCTCTTAGAAGAACCAGAAAAACAGAGGTTAGGGAGTACAAAACAGAAGCTCTCAGCCTGAAACATTGAGGCAGGTGGTTCTCAAGAACTCTTGTGAAAGCCACTGTGAATCCCATGTTTGCTCCTTTGTCAGTTTGCAACTGTCTGCACAGAATAATGGCCTCACCTTCTCCAGTATCCTATAGATCTCATGTCACTGTTTGTACTTGCTAAATTCTGAGCTAGCAGTGATAGCCCATGGCTTCTTCTCTGCGATGAACAGGTAGAGAAGTGATGCCAAGTGAACAACTAGCTAGTCCAATTAATGAAGATGAGCATACAGAAAAGAGCAGATAGAGTTTTTTTTGATGTGATAATTATATTAATGGTTTTTGTAATATTAAGCAGGCTTGAGATAAAAACCTGTCTCATCTTGGTTGAGTTCTAAATGTACTGTCAAATTTAATTAAAATTCTATTTCATTTAGTTGGGTTTTTTCCCCCTATATTTATGAGAGAGTTCTGCAATTGTATTGTGATATATTTTTTCTGATTTTGCTACTGAGATTATTTGATTCATAAAATGAATTGGGGAGTTCCCTTGTGGTGTCATGTTGTCACTTCAGTGGCCCGAGTTGTTGCTGTGGACAGGTTTGATCTCTGGCCTAGGGACTTCCACATGCTGCAGGCATGTCCAAGAAAGTGAACTGGGAAGGTTTATATCTTTTTTTTTTCTCTATTCTGAAAGAATTTAAATTTATCACATAGGATATGCTTATTGCTTGAAAATTAGAGATAACTCACAAACACTTCTGGGTTCAATACCTTTTCTATCTATCCCCACTTTTACGAGTAAAAAATTTTTTTTCCAATTTTAAGAGTTAATATTGTTCTGTGCTCTTCTCAATTTAACCAAAAATAGAAAAAAATTTTTTTCAAAGCTGAAGAAACATGTACATTTGTAATAGAAATAGTTCAGTAGTTGAATTGGGCTAAATTAACTAGGTTGAAAATTTTTAATTTCAAAGACGAATATTCTATAACACGGGAACCAGTTAACATAGGTTGCTTATAAAGCAATAAAAATAAAATTGGTTGGGCTTGAGTATAACATTAAACGAAAGAAAACAATGTCTCCTTTTGAGAGAAAATTTTTTATCCTAAAGTTCTAAACGCAGTTAAATTGCTCTTTACAAATGAAGTCGGCAGAAAGTTATTTTCATATAGGCAGGGGTTTATAAAAGTATACCACCCAAATATCCTTAAAGAAAAAATCTACAGGAGTTCCCGTCATGGCTCAGTGGAAATGAATCTGATTAGGAACCGTAAGGTTGCGGGCTTGTTCCCTGGCCTTGCTTAGCAGGTTGTGGATCCGGTTGCCATGAGCGGTGGTGTAGGTTGCAGATGCTGCTTGGATCTGGCGTTGATGTGGCTCTGGTATAGGCAGGGGGTTATAGCTACGATTAGACCCCTAGCCTGGGAAACTCCATATGCCGCTGTGTGGCACTAAAGGACAAAAGCCAAAAAAAAAAAAAAATTTGCAAAGATAAGGCTCTATCCAATGGGAAGTGCTTCAAACTAAATAATAAAAGAGGTAATACAAACAACAAAGAGAGGATAAATGATAATGAAGAAAAATGAGTTGAGCATCAAGGTCAGTCCAATAATGAATTTATTAGAGTAATAAATTTATTGAAATTACTGATACAAACCTAATGCAAATGTCAAAACATTCTTGAGAGGCTGAATATAAAATATTTACTAAGATTAAGGGTTATTCATAGAATTTAAAACAGTATAAGAACACAAAGCTTTTTTTAAAATTGTATCAACAATCATATGAAATTGGATATGAGGCAATCTGTTGTTTCAGTTACTGCTGGTAAAAGCATAAATCTAATCACTTATAATTTGATAACACATTCTAGAAGTTTTCCAAATGCACACATTTTGACTTAGTATATCTACGATTAGGATTTATTCCAAGGAATAAGCAGACAATGTGCAAAAATTTATATACAAGAATGGTCATTACTCTTGCTTATAACAGGAAAAAATATAAATCAATTATCTCTCTATCCTCTATTATCTCTGTTAGTCTCTCTATCCTTTTTTTCTATACACTCATTTTATTTTCTGCAATGTTGCTTCTTCTGGAGACTTAAAAAAAACTTGTTGCATTTGAAATATATTAAATTTCTCTTTTATTATTCAACCACTCTGAAGTTTTATCTTTTAAGAAAAAGATTACCTCCCTTTGTCTCAATTTATAAACTTGCTCTCTGATCTTTTCTGTTATTCTATAGCGATCAGATTCTCTTGAATTTTATTTAAAATACATAGGAAATGTCATTGTCTTCCATATGGCTCCACTTACACACTAACCAGTAGAAATCCCTTGACTGTTCTAACCAATGAGTGGTATTCCTCCACAGGTTCTAGCACTGATACCAGGATTAACCATTTTTGAATCTCAACAGGAAGATGTTAACAGAGTTAGATGCTGTGCCCATGTTGTCACGCAGCATGGAGAGCCCTTTGTTTTTTTTGTGTGTTTTGTTTGTTTGTTTGTTTTAGGGTCCCACCCTGCAGCATATGGAAGTTCCCAGGCTAGGGATCCAGTCAGATGCGTAGCTGCCAGCCTACACCACAGCCACCGCAATGCGGGATCCTTAACCCACTGAGCAAGGCAAGGGATCAAGCAGGCATCCTCATGGATACTAGTCTGGTTTTTAACCTCTTGAGCTATGAAGGACACTCCCAGGAAGTGCCCTTTGAATGCTGCTATAGACACCAGTGGTAGCAGGCAGATGACTCCCCTGAAAAGCAGGTGAGAGGGATGCTCGCATCTCAGGCAGGGACCTACTGAGGAGGACATAAAAATATTCTGGGGGGAAAAAGATAAGGGTCCATACTATGCCTATTTCAATGGAATTGAGAAGGCAGGGTCAATTTGAGAAGTATTTAACTGACACTAATAACAAACATGGTAGTTTATTTAATCTGGAAACTGAGAGAGAGAAAGGACAGCAGAGAATTATTCAGAAATACTGCCTTGGATGACTGGATTAAGGCTAGATTGCTAATTGAGACAGGAGATAAAGGAGGAAAATCAGACTTGTGGAGTTTAGGCAATAATTTCAGTTTGGAGCTTACTGAGTTTGGGATATTTACAGGAAAAAAAAAATGGAAATGCCAAGTTGAACGATGTAAAACATGGAACTGGATCGCAAGTTGTTTTTTGTTTGCTTGTTTGTTTGTTTGTTTGTTGCCCGCACCCATGGCAAACAAAAGTTCATGGACCAGGGATCAAACTTGCACCACAGCAGTGACCCAAGCGACTGAAGTGACAATGCCAGATCCTTAACCTGCTGCACCATAAGAGAACACCTCAAGTAGTTTTTAAAGGTGGAGATATGGATTTGAATATTATCAATAGATTGTAGTTTAAAAAAAAAACAAAAAACTCTGAATCAGATTCCCCGAAAAGAAGGTTGAGGAGAAATGGTTGAGGACAGAAAACAGAGTAATGCTTAAGGAATGATTAGAAGAAAATCTAGGGAAGGGGACTGAGAAGGAACAATTCAGTAACTGGATTAGAACCTGGAGAGTGTGGAGTTCCCGTCGTGGCGCAGCGGTTAACGAATCCGACTAAGAACCATGAGGTTGCGGGTTCGATCCCTGGCCTTGCTCAGTGGGTTAACGATCCGGCGTTGC
>PVHT021183617.1:7466302-7484175 GCA_004024745.2 Catagonus wagneri
GTGAGCTGTGGTGTAGGTTGCAGATGCGGCTCGGATCCCGCGTTGCTGTGGCTGTGGCGTAGGCCAGCGGCTACAGCTCCGATTAGACCCCTAGCCTGGGAACCTCCACATGCCGCAGGTGCGGCCCTAAAAATGACAAAAGGCAAAAAAAAAAAAAAAAAGAACCTGGAGAGTGTGTTGTCACAAAAGCCAAATTAGGGAAAAATCTTTTGTGAGCTATCCTAATTGAGAGAAAGTTTTTAGAGTAGAAATGGTCGAAGAATCAAGCGACCAGAACATTACAGGAGGCAAATATTGAAGAGTGGCCCTGAGAGATGGTGACTCTGTCATTGGCCATCTGTAGGTGGATCTTAGAAATACTGTTTGGCAGCTAATAGATGTAGCGGACTGGATAATAACCAAAAGGTGAGGAAGTTTAAAGGAAAGGAAGACCTATCTTTTAAATAAGCATCTTTTAAAAGACAGGGAGACCTATCTTTTAAATACTCCTATGTATTAGGAGTTCCCACTGTGGCTCAGCAGGCTAAGAACCTGACTGGGATCCAAGAGGATGTGGGTCCGATCTCTGGCCTCATTCGCTGGGTTAAGGATCCAGCACTGCCTCAAGCTGCTGCATAGGTCACAGACGCGGCTCAGATCCTGTGTTGCTGTGGCTGTGGCGTAGGCCGGAAGTTACAATTCTGATTCAACCCATAGCCTGGGAACTTCCATGTGCTGCAGGAGTGGGGCTAAAAATAAATAAATAAATAAATGACTAGGTATTAAACATTTCTCTGTCTTTTTTTTTTCCTCTTCAATTTTATCTAAAATTTTACTGGAGTATAAGTTCAAGAGAGTACAGGAATCTTAAGAGTATAGCCTAATGAATTGTCACAAAGTAAATATATTCACGTAACCAACAAACTAATAGAGGTTCAAAAGCCTCTTTGGTGTTCTCTTCTCTTCTCTACCCATCTGCCATCTCCCTCAAGCTTAATATCAATGACATCCAACATCATAAATAATCTTGGTTGTCCCCGTACTTTCCTTTTAAATGTCTCTGTACTTTTCCTTTAAAAGCCTTTAAAATTGTCTTTTTAAAATAAAAGGTATAGTCTAACTTAATATTTTTCAATAACTCAGGGTAGTTATTACAGCATAAGGCAGTTGTCTCATTGGCCTCCATATTCCCAGAGCCTGGCAGAGGCCCTGAAGTATCATAGGTACTACTAAATTAAATGAATGAGTTCCCGTTGTGACAGCAGGTTAAGAACCCAACATACTGTCCGTGAGGATGCAGCCTTGCTCAGTGGGTTAAGGATCCAGTGCTACCCCAAGCTGCGGCTTAGGTCAAAGAGGAGCCTCGGATCCGGTGTTGCTGTGGCTGTGGTGTACACCCCAGCTGTGGCTCTGATTTGAGCCCTAGCCTGGGAATGTCCATATGCCCCAGGTGCAGCCATACAAAGAAAAATAAATTAATTGAAAGAAAGAATAGAACTTCATAATCAATTGCCATGCTTCTAACCCTTCTACTCCCAAACTTTGACATTCTCAAGGCTGTTGCCACTCCTTTGGATTGAAATCTCTCTTACTATAGTGTATTAAAAAATTAGAGGAATGTAGCCAGAAAAATGCTTTATCAAAAAGTAAACCTATTCATTTTTTTTCTAGTTGAGAGAGATTTTTAGCTTGCTTCTTCCTTTAGCATTTGCGTCACGTCTTATTCATTATTTCTAGCTCTGCTTGGTCCTGACATCTTCTCCAAAAGTCTCTCAATTCTGCAACCCATTAGCAAAATCCCTGACTCATTTTTTTACTTCAGGCTCTTTTGAAGCTTTACTAAATGTAGCTGTTGTTTTTAATAGCAAAATCCTTAAGAACTAGGACTTATTCCTTAAATCATAAAGATATATCTTGAAATCACATAGCTCTATTTACAACTCCAACAACTTATATATTTTTTATTGTAAAATGCATTTGTTTGCAGTGAAAAACAGCTGAGTGGAAATCTGATTAAAAGGCAACTATCACTGATTTCATATGGCTCTGTTAATTGCATGCCATTCCTTCCATATATTTTTTTATTTAATTTGATCTGATACCATTAAAATATTAACCTCAAGGAAATTTACAGGAATTCAAGCATTTAAGATTAAAACCATAAGTTAAAGCTACTTCTTTGCCTATACTCTCCACGCTTGTTCCTAACAAAAGCAGATTACATGGAATCCTTTTTTTACCTTTGGATAGTGCATTTAACTCACTTTGCCTAAACTATATGTCCATTATGACAAAGCATGAGGATTGCTTTTCTGAATGAGTACAGAGATATATGCTTTTCTTTTTCTTTTCAGGAAAAGAATTCAAATTATTTATCGTAATAACTAGGTTTTTTTTTTTTTACATCAAAAACTCATTTGTGAACACAAGTATCAGAAACAAAGCAAAATACTGTTATAAAGTGCTATTTCTGCTGCAGTGAGCTATAAGGAGAAAATATAATTCAGATATGAAATACCCCACACCTCTGGGAAGAAGAGACTTTTTGAATTGCAAATATTTTAAATGCAAAAATACCAACAGATATTCCTACATATTCTAAACTGAAGTATTTATTGTTTAAATCCTATCTAATTTAATTTATATAGAAGACACAGATGTAGGTGAATATTAACGTAAAGTATAAAAGCAAAAAAGCCAAGATATATAAAAGGGGAAAGGGCAGAAAAAGCAATCTGGTTTACCAGAAAAGCCTACACCCAGAATATTACTGATTTAACCAAAATATTAGCTTTAACCTTCTTGGTGATCAAGTATTAAAAAAAAAAAAGGGAATATATGTGTTGCACAGTTTTCTCTATAAAAGAAACCTACTAGTTAGAAAAACTTCTTTTCCACCTTAAACTCTGAAACAAGCTATGAAGTTCCCGTCGTGGCTCAGTGGTTAATGAATCCGACTAGGAACCATGAGGTTGTGGGTTCGATCCCTGGCCTTGCTCAGTGGGTTAACGATCCGGCGTTGCAGTGAGCTGTGGTGTAGGTTGTAGATGCAGCTCGGATCCCACGTTGCTGTGCCTGTGGTGTAGGCCGGCAGCTACAGCTCTGTTAGACCCCTAGCCTGGGAACCTCCATATGCCACGAGTGCAGCCCTAGAAAAGGCAAAAAGACAAAAAAAACCCCTCTGAAACAAGCTAGATATGTGGATGAATCTTCATATTGAACATACAGAATAAAAGTACAGTTATTTTTAAAAATAGAGATTTTATAAAAGTTTTGAAATGTTGAGGGCATTATGGAAGTTTATATCAATGATATGTAAAAACAAGTTGTGTTCAGGGTCAGTATAAACTTTAGTTTATTAATTGAATTTTCATGTCAATCTCAAATTATCAGCATTTAAAATCTTTAAACATCTTTACATTTGCAAAACTATTTTTAAAAGGCAAAAATTCAAAGATCAGGATAGTTAAGAGAGGAAGAGCAAGGGATTGACGTTAAAATTTATTGAACAATTAATTTTTGTTGACTACAGCCTGCTTATAATTTTTTTGGTTACCTTTCCTTGTTTTTGATGCATGAAGCCATGAATAATTTAGAAAAGTCTGTACATCAAAAATAGGATGCATATTTCCTGTCTCATCTCCTTTGTTTTTATACAGAACAACCCCTCAGTTTCTTCAAACATGTGGTTTTATAGTTTATAATAAATAGTCTCAAATGTTTCTGTCAATATAATAAGCACTTGATGTTCACAACACAGGTAGAATACTAGATATTTTTTTCTACAGAATGGAGACCCACATCTAATTATTCAACTCTCCCCTTTTGTTAAATTGCTTTAGATATATTTTAATTTTAAAACCTCCTGTGAGTACAATACTTTATCCAGGAAGTAGATAGAGGAGATAGCAAGGTTCTCTTCCTTATGGTATAAATAATGTTTTTATTTCCTTGTGGTCCTGCTGTTTACTCATATATTTTCTATACTCTTTTCACTTTCATCACAAGCTACTACAACAGAGTCTGAGAATATAAGATTCTTAAGCCCACAACATTGGGCTGAATGAGAAACAGTACTCGTAAACTACCTAGGGTGCTGCAAACTTCTGGCAATTAATTTCAATTAAGTTATTTACAAGGTGTGCCACTACTAACTTGTGCCCAGATGTTTCAGTTGGCAAAACGTGATGGCCACCAATGTAGTCAATTTCAGTAACAATCACTCATTGATGGAATTTTCACACTGAATTCACAGCACCGTAGTCCATGATGTCATCACCCTTCGCCTCATCATAACCATAAAAATGCCAATACGAGTTGCAACAAATTACTGCAGGCAATGGCTTTCTAGAGATGTAGAGAACACCTGGGCTGGCTCGAAATCCAGCAGCTTTCAAAGTTTCGTTACCAGATGTTTGTGGAACAACTTATGCATGTATGGAAAAACACTTTTTTTTTTTATTTGCATGAACGATTACTAGATCTTTGGAAGCAGTGGAAACACATGTTTCATGAAAAAAAAGTTAGCTAATAAGAATTTATTAGGGAAATATTTTTATTAAAATCAGTATGGTTAGCCTTAAACACTCTGAATTGAATCTGCATAGCCATGTCTCTATGCAACTGTTTAAATAATAAAATATATCTTCGCAAATTAGGTGAGTGGTTTAATGGATTATACCTTTCTTAGGTGAAGAAAAAAAGACTTTGGGAAAGTTTCATTAATACTAACATAAAAAAATCAGCTAAGTGCCTATTTTGATCTTTTTGCATTTTTGGAAGAGTATCTTTATTAATTGTCTTCCTTTTCCTAGATTTCCTACATCTTCCTAGACAAAGAAAAAGATGGTTTAATATGGTCTGTATTTGTTAATTTTTGCCATTAACTGAACATAATATTAACTTTCTGTACATTTTAGAAAAGTCGCACTATGTTGTTTAAATGATACATATTTTTAGAAAAGCACTTTTCTGTGTCACTTCAAAATATATTCTCCACCCATAAGGAGAATATGAATAGAAAGAAAAGAGCTAACTTTTTGATAGGTCTCTTTCTTCTGGGATTTCTATTTTCAATGCAGACAGTGATGATTTTTAATTTTTTAACTAACTGAAATGGGAGTCCTATTAAAATAAACAGGTCTCCCCTTTATTAAAGTTGAACTATTGTTCTCAGCGTAATTCACTATTTTATATAAAGACCTGAAATGGACCACATTTTTCTCCCTCTGGGCAACTACAAGAAGTTGTTAAAACTATTAACAGCTGTCTGGTAACTGTAAAGAGTCTCAGTGATTTCATTTAGTTCAAAAGACTGCTAAAGTTATCCAGGTGTCAAATATATTAAATCCTGGGAAAAAAATCAAAGGATAGTCTATTAGAGATGCATTTTAGATTTGATGGATACATTATGTCTGTAAAGGCCACAAACAGGTAAGTGAATGTCTTAAAAACAAAAACAGAAACAAACAAACAAACAAAAAACAAAAACAAAAACAAAACCCTCTTGTTTAAGAATCAAATATTTCAACACCTTTACTTAGAAATGAGAATTACACATTCCATTACAACAGACCTGTTCGCTATCAGGGTCTAAATTGAATGAAGTGCCAGAAACAAACCCACAGTAATAGGCTGGATAGTACATCTGAAATGAAAACGCCTTTGCAGCTTTAACACTTAAGAGATGGATGCACATCGCTCTTTGCATGGCTCTGAAGTTCACGGTGGTCCTGGGGTGCTGCCCTGATGACTTAGTTTGACTTTCCTTCTTATAGGTCCAGGAATCCCTGTCCATCTCCAGGGAGTCATTCTGCGCTGCAGGACGGTGCTGCACTCAGGCGCCTCCAGGGCATCTCCAGGGAGCTGCAGACCAGAGATACACTGAGAGTCACTGTGGAGCCCACATTTTCTCATTCCTTGTTTGTTATAAGACTTGGGCCCCGGGGGGTGTGAAAGAATGTCATGTGAATATAGTCTCCTCTGTTTTGTTAAGAAAATGTAAATGAGAAAATGTCGCATTTTTTTACCCAAAATGATCCTGAAAGTTTAATCTTGACCCCGAGGCAAACTCACAGAGTACCTCCTAGTAGTGCCGCTGTTAAAAATAAGCTGCAATTTGTTTTCATTCCTTGGGACATTTTTACACTCCCATTAAGTGAAAGAAATAATCACAAAGGAAATTAAACCACAAAGAAAATAGGTTAAAGCCATGTTTAAGCGTCTGACCTAAATATATAATAGAAAGGAAATGCATGGCTGCGGTTAGGATTCGGTCTTCAAACCACCTATTGGCGTTTACAGCGAACGGTAACGTGGTAACAATATGTCCAGGAGATTCTGAAGCTGTGTTTACTCAAGGCAACATATTAGGAAGAAGAGTGAAAGATTAACAGAATTATCCCAACGTTTATGCACTTGACATAAAACTTCCAGGTTTTTAGAAGTATGAGTAGTGTCGGGAAAAGTCAGAATGGATATTCGGAGTATGTTTACACTGACATCTCCTCCATACGCAAATATCATTTCCAGTGGAAAAACGCTGAACATGGCTGGATAGAACAGGTCACCCACGCCAGCGCACCGGCAAGCTCGAGCCTCCAAAGGCAATTTGGTTGAAATGATTCCCAGGTGAACTCCTCCATTCTTACATTTCCCCCAAAATGAAACACTTTAAGGAGGTCAATACTGGTACCCAACATGCCTGTCAGTAGTCTGACTTCTCTTTATATGTTAGAGGTAGTATCTCACATTTGTCCTCTGCTTCATTTGATATCTATAAGCCTATATGTTAGTGAAGACAAGCAAACAAGAGCAGCCCTCCAAATTTCTGCTTTAGCTCCAGTGGGTCATCCTGATATTGCTCAGTCTGAGACCCAGGCTTTGCTTACTGCACGACCTCATCGCCTGGAGTTTTAAACTGGTAGGATTTCAGCCATTCCAAAAATACAGTCCAGTCCAGCTTGCAGGTAGTCATATAAACCTTAGATCATATGCTCAAATTGAAATTATTCTTGGCAATTACGTTTTTCACATCGCAAAAAGATGAGCAGGCTATTTTTGTTATTACCAGAAGAATTGCACGGTAGGCATAATATTTATACAGCCCAGGGCTCTGTAGAGTATATTGGATTTCTTAAAGTCCAGTATGCTCTGTATAATCTAAGTCAGTCAAGTGGTTAAGGATCCTTGTCATACATGGGAAAGTGGCTGAAGAAATCCACTATAGTGGGAATCTACGCTCCAGTCTAAGATAGAACATTGGGCCAACTCCAAGAAGCAAATGGAGAAGTGCAGTTCTGCTATCTTCTTGGCATGCATCTGACAGAAATGTAAAACTGTGTCTGGGGGAAATTTGTTTTAGTTGAAACAGTGTTTTGATAATATCTTAACTTTTCCTCTTTGCAAAGATCTTTTTTTTTTTTTAACATAGATTTGCTTAATTGCATTGCAGCTTTCCCCACTAGGTTCAGATGTGCTGATGACCAGGGGAGTATAGAGTATCAAAAACAACTGGGAATTTACCAATAGAAAAAAAAAAAAAAGAAAAATTGAGTTCTTTGTTGAAAGTCTTCCTTTTAGCATGATTAAATTTGGCCCTACTTTTGAAGGTGCCCTTAAAAAAATGGCATCAAAGCAAGCGGGAGTCTGACAGTTGAACAATATGTGCCCCCGGAGGTGGAGAGTTAGGCTACCTAAAAAAAAAAAAAAAAAAGCCATTGTGCTGTAGGATGTTTGGGAAGCGCCTCACCGGGGTAAGCTTTATTTAGCATCTGCGCCAAAACCCTCACTCACCAGCTGCTGAAGTTCTGAGAGACAACCCACAGAGCAGCTCAGGGACGCAATTAGACTTTGGAGTTTCCTGCCCCTTAATTAAATTTCAACTGCTTTCTTCAGTGACAGGGCTCCAATTAGAGGACAAGTTCAAAGAAAATCTAACACTGTTTTACCTGTGGCTGTATCCTAAGTTTTAATGTAGCCCAGGGTTTGGAGAGTACAACCTTAAGCGAGGCTTCTATAGCTGTCTTAACAGGGACACATTTTAACTGGGATAAATCCTGGAGCCTGGAGGGAAAGTTTCTTTTCTTTGTTGAGTTTTTTCCTAAGTGGTCTAATCCACATATATGAATCACACATAAATACAGTTCTTGGGGAGACGATTTCCCTTTGTTCAACGTGAAGTATACTTCCCACAAAAGCCATCCACAAAAGCTGGGTCTATTTTCGCACACCCCCCACAAATACTAACACCAAATAATGCTGGCATGGCTCTAAACATTTCCTCTACACTTATTGTTTTCAAATCGTTACAAAGGGACTAGAAAAGGAGACCAGTGCACATTGCCACAATCTTCAGAGAGACTTTCAAACGCTCAACCTCTCAAACCTTCTCAAAGAGGCAGACATAATAATTTCTTCAAAATGTCACTTAAAATTTGTTCCCCTTTCTCTCTTCTTAAAAGGAGTATGGCCCATCCATTTTAAGTCAGCATTTTCAAAAAGGATCAACTGAAACTTGAACAGGCAGAAGGAAAAATGTTTCCACTTCTACCAGACTTAAAAGAAGTTGGGCATCTTTTCAGATTTTTCTTATTAGCCTTGTAATACAAAACATCTGTAATAATTTAGTAAATTAAATACATTAAAACAACAAATAAAAGAAGCTGTAATGAATAAAAGACAGAAGACCCCATGTGGCTGTCTGTTCTTTTCTTGACAAGCTGCATGGTCAAGTAGCTAGAGCCATGAATAACTATGTGGACAGGAAATACACCAACAAGAGCTCCTGTGTGCTCACGTGAAAACCAGCTTTGACTGATTTCCTTGCCTTTGTAACAGAATGCCATATTCTGCCACTCCTCTCCAATTCTCTTCCTCTCCTTGGAAACAGCAGTCTCATAACTTCTTTTTCCTTTGTCACTCTTGTCTAGTCCCATTTTCTTATACCTACCGGTTCTGTTTCCTATGTCTTTTCCTCATCAGACCTACCGTTTTTATCCAAACTGTTATCGCCTACCTAGATTACAGAAGAGGTTTAGAGTTCATATTTTTCCCTTCATTCAAGATTAGTCATTATATGGAAGTCAAGTAGTGTTTCTCAACTCAAGTAACTCCCAAGCAAGAACTAAGAGTGGCAGACAACAGCCTAATGGAGAAAATCTACATTCTTTGACCTTATTACTTATGGGCCTCTGTCACAAGGTCCTTCTGAGGAGTTCCCTTCGTGGCTCAGTGGTTAACGAATCCGACTAAGAACCATGAGGTTGCGGGTTCGATCCCTGGCCTTGCTCAGTGGGTTAACGATCCGGCGTTGCCGTGAGCTGTGGTGTAGGTTACAGACGCGGCTCGGATCCCGCGTTGCTCTGGCTGTGGCAAAGGCCGGCAGCTACAGCTCCTGTCAGACCCCTAGTGTGGGAACCTCCATATGCCGCAGGTGCGGCTCTAGATAAAGGCAAAAAGACAAAAAAAAAGCAAAAAAAAAAAAACAAGGTCCTTCTGAAACTACCCCTTTCCATCTATCAGCATTCCACCAATAGAGTCTCTTAATTTCACATAGGCCAGCTTCTATTCCACCCCTATTTCGTTCACACGCATGCATGGCTCACCTCTCCTAGCCTTTGTACAAGCTGATCTCCCCAAAATAAATGAATGCCCACTTCTTCGATGATGACAGTGGACATCCCAGGACTATAAACTCAGATGTGTTCAGAGGTAGGGCAGGCAACATCCTCATGAGAGAGTAAATGATGGAACAAAACACCAAGTAGTGGTACAGAGTCTAGATACATTGACTGGAAAGAGCAGGTCCCATGTAAAGACATTCAAATTTAAGTGGCTTTTCAAATACCATGCTGGCCCATCCAAACATACTGAGAGCTGATTTGGTCTATCATTACCTTCTTGGGATAAATCCCTCTTGGTTGTGGTGTATGATCCTTTTTATATGTTGTTGGATTCAGTTGGCTAAAATTTTGTTGAGAATTTTTGAGTCTATATTCATCAGAGATATTGGCCTATAATTTTCTTTTTTTGGTGGTATCTTTGTCTGGTTCTGGTATTCGGGTGATGGTGGCATCATAGAATGTCCTTGGGAGTGTTCCTTCTTTTCAACCTTTTGGAAAAGCTTAAGAAGGAATGGGTATAAGTTCGTCTTTGCATGTTTGGTAGAATTTGCCTGTGAAGCCACCTGGTCCTGGACTTTTGTTTGTAAAGATAGGTTAAAAATTAGCTTCCAGAAAGTCTTTCTGAGGATTTCCACCTGTAGTCCTTATTTCTTCTTCCTTCAGTAATTTCTATGCAATTTGACTTGCATTGCAATACATTTACTTTTGCTATCTCTTTCATTTATGGAGACATTATTTTCTCAATTATTTAGGCAACTTATTTTGGGAAAGCAGAGGTTGTGGGTTTTGAATCTTTTGTCCTCATGTTCTAGTGGTAACCTCCCTCCACTGTGTACATAAAAAACATGATTGTGGAACATAACAAAGAATTGACAAATCAATATACTACCAGGGTAAGATCATCTGAAAAATTTTCTCTTTTCACTTACCTAACTAGCATTCTCTCTAATTTCCTTGAAAGAAACAAATGGAAAAGTAGGGAAAGAGGACTGTGGGATTCAGAGAGGCAGAAAGTGAAACAGACTAATGTTTCGCCACAGCTTATTTAATGTTAATCAGTCTACGGTCAAGAAAGTCAAATCAGTTCCCACTGTGGCTCAGCGGGTTAAGAAACTGACTAGTATCCATGAGGATTCAGGATCCATCCCTGACCTTGCTCAGTGGGTTAAGGATTCAGCATTGCTGCAGGCTCCAGCACAGGTCCCAGATGCAGCTCAGATCTGACATTCCCATGGCTGTGGTGTAGGCTGGCAGCTGCAGCTCTGACTCAAGCCCCAGCCTGGAAACTTCTATGTCGCAGGGCCATCCCTAAAAAGGGGTGGGGGGGGGAGTCAAGTCAAGTCATATGTGAAAATAGCACTAGATGGGGAATTCTCACTTTATGACCTTGGCCAACTAATTAAACATTTGGAGGGACGTTACCTTACATACAAAATGGTGTATTTGGGGTGGGGGTGTTGGGGGAAAGATGGGAGTAGCCTTTCTGAGGGACGATCTGCTTAGCCTACAAAGGCCCCCTTAACTCTCCCCCTACCCAACCCTAAACATGGTGAATATATTCCTTTAAGACACATGAGTTTCATTTCTGAACCACAGCTGATTGGACTATGAGTGACATCAATCAATGTCTCTCCCTCAGGAGTATGGAACTGCGGTGGAGAAAAAGAGAATATGCCCAGATTGCTGGGCATATTTCATGTTGCAGCCTGGGTCATGTTCTACGTAACTGGCTAGCACACAGAGGAAACAAAGTTGGAGTAATACAGAAGGATGAAGCAGAGACAAGAGGTAATAAAATCGAATCTGCCTGGGTTCAAGACATCCTTCCCATTACTGGTTCCAGGCATTCTGTTTGCAGAATGAGTTATTCTGTTAACAACCAACAGTCCTAATCATCAAGCAAAATAGAGGCTGTGAGTGGAACAACCACTAAAAGGATAGTTCATTTTAATGGGACTTGAAAACCATGCAGTCAGCCAAAACTGTCTGTATTTCCTGGGATAGGAGATAAGAATGTGTCATAATGACATATATCTTACTTTCCATCCAAGGTGATGACATGGTGTTTAGAAAAAAATAATAACCTAGAGGAGTTCCTGTCATGGTACAGCAGAAACGAATCCGACTGGGAACCATGAGGTTGCAGGTTCCATCCCTGGCCTTGTTCAGTGGGCTAAGGATCTGGTGTTGCCATGAGCTGTGGTATAGGTTGCACACACAGCTCAGATGTGGTGTTGCTGTGGCTGTGGTGTAGCCAGCAGCTGTAGCTCCAATTGGACCCTTAGCCTGGGAACCTCCACATGCCATGGGTGCAGCCCTAAAAAGCAAAATAATAAAAAGAAGAATAACCTAAAAAGCTATGAGGATTCCTAAGGTAATATCTGAAAAAGGCTTTAAGTTTCCCAAATTTAAGAACCATTTTTTCTTTCTTTTTCAGCTGCTCTGTGGCCTGTGGAATTCCAGGGCTGGGGATCAGATCCAAGCTACAACTGTGACCTATGCCACAGGTGCAGCAATGCTGGATCCTTTAACCCGCAGACCCAGGTTTCAAACCTGCATCTTGGCACTGTAGAGATGTTGCAAATCCCCATTGCACCACAGCAGGAGCTCCAGAACCATATAGATTCAAAGAACTTTTCTGCATTTTTGTTTCTCTTTACATGTGTGAGGAAACTGAAGAGAGAGACTCAAATATATTAGTACTTAATTATCATAAAATGACACATAACACTTTCAAGTTGGTGCAAAATAAATGCTTATTGAGTAGTTTTTAAAATTTCGTGATCCATCCAATGGACTTAATAAAGAGAAAATAATTCAAAATACTCTTATGGTATTATATCCTTACACTTTGGGCTGAAAGGACTTAATTTTACTAAGTGATTTTCAGTTTCAGTATTCTTGGAATTTCTGGCTGGTGGCTCCACTCCACATACTCTCCTATGGGAAGTACAGTAGAATCTTGTTGCAGGACAAAGAGCTGTGAACAGAGAAGCTGGAAATACAACTACAGATGAGAAAAGTCCTATATGAAAAACTCGTCTCTCTAAGCCAGTGTGTGCAGTAGCTTGCCAAATCAGCATCTCCTTGGAGTAGCCTCTCTTTCCTATTTTTCAGGCTAAAAGTCATTCATTTCTTAGAGAATGAGGAGAAAGAGAAAGGGAGGGAGAGAGCAAAGAAGAGAAAGGAGGAAAGAAAAAGAGAAGAGGGGAGGAAGAGAGAGAAAGGCAGCCTTCTTCAAGACACCTCTATGCATACTCAAACTTCTGGAAAGAGCCAGCCACTGATGTGGGAGCCACTGAGGAGGAAGTCACACACTCTCTCCTCCTCTCCTTTTCTCTCTTAAACCCCTTCCGATCTGGCTTTTCCCTCCTTTGCACTTAGAAAAATATTTTTGTGATTTGACTCCAAAGGCCCTAGAACTGCAGAATTTGATGGGCACTTATCATTTATTAGTGCAATGAATTAACACCATTCCGAACACTTACCAAAGTCTATTTGAGATGCTTGCGTTTCTTACTTTACGTGGCAATTACTTGAGCTTCCTCCACCTCAGTTAGTTCCAGCTCCTTCTTCTTTGGTTACTCTTACCTACACTAGGTCCTTCTACACTCTGGTTGGCCTCCAGGAGTCTGCTCTCTGCAGGTTCATCATGGCCATCTCAGCCCCTCTGGGACCCTCAGGTGCCGGGTGTTTCAGACTCTGGAGCTTTTATCTTTCCTACAGATCCTTCTTTTGAACTTCACATTTGTATTTTTAAGCCTGTAACAGACATCTCTCCTAGATATACCACAAGCACCTTAAACTTAACAGATCTAAAATTAAATCCTCTTTTTAGTTCTTTCCACTTCTGCTCCACTTCATTTCACAAGATCTCAGTATTTAAGTCAGGAACTTCAGAATCACTTCTTTGCTTCTTCTCAGTCCTTACGTCTGGTCGAGTCTGGGGACGTCTCTGGGATGCACTCCATGCTCACTGTCAGCATTTCTTGCCTGTTCTATCGCTGAGGCCTCCGACCAGATCTCCCCGCCTGCAGACTTTCCCACGCTTCCTTTCTCCTGAATCTGTGTCTTGCATTATTGCCTCTGGTACTGACGGCACAAAACTAGTCAGGACACTTCTCTGTCTAATACCTTTCAATGACTTTTCAATCACCTATTTTTTAAAAATCGGCTCTTTTCCTTGATGAACATAAAAGGCCCTTCATGATCAGACACCCTCCTATTAATTATCTCCCCGCTTTCTCCTACTTACCTCTTGCGGTTCAGCCTTCGCCGTCTCCTTGTAATTTCCCAAACATGCCAGCCTGTTTCACCTCTCCCGGTTTTTGGACAGGCTGATGCATTTGCCTGGAATGATCTTTCCCTCTCGTGCACCTAACAAATTCCCACCTAGTGTTTGAAAATTGTATAAAATATCACCCTCCATGTGCATCTTCCTATAGCTGTTCTCAACCAAAGTACAGAGGTATCCGCCTCCATTAACTTTTTTTTTTTTTTTTAATTTCGACTGCCCCTTTGCATATAGAGTTCTCAGGGCGAGGGATCAGATCCAAGTCACAGTTGCAACCTACGCCACAGCTGTGGCAATGCTATATCCTATAGCCCACTGTCCCGGGCCAGGGGATCGAACCTGCGTCCTAGTGTTCCACAGACACTACTGAACCCAATGTCCTACAGTGGGAATTCCCACTGACATTTTTTTTCTCCCTATGTGGTAGTTTTTAAGAGGGCTCCATCAATCCTCGAGTGCCCTGACGGATGCCTTAATCATCTTTATTTCAGTTGCTTTAAGCTATGCTTGGTGTGTAATATGTGCTCAATGCATGTTGATTAAATGCATGACAAATGAATGCATACAGAAAACGACTAGAGAGAGAGAGCAGCTTGTTGGAGGTGTTTGGTATTCCTTTTCTGTGCCATTTGGAATATATGTAATACTATGCAACAACATTCTTGAATCTCTTAAAAGCTAAGTTTCAGAGAAGGAGACAACTGAATAATGAAGCAAAACTTTGGAACCTCAACTCTTTTATAGCAAAAGAAGCGGTTTCTTAAAGCAAAGATCTGAACTGATGTGAAGGAGAAAATTGACCTGTTGTTACTAACTCACGAAATAAGAGAAATTGGGTCTGGCTTTCTCCTTGTTAATTCTGCCCCTCAAAGTATTTGAAAAATGGTAACCAATCTTACAGCCTGTGGGGTCAATTCCACCCAGTGAACAAAACCTGCACAAGTGCGTCACCATCTACCTTGCAAAATCCTCTAGCAGGCCTGCGTCTACATGCACGTCTCTAATTTTATAAGATCCTGTACGTGACAATAAACACATCCACAGTGCGTCTAGACCAGGAGGTCATGTTCAGAAACTTATGACTTCAACAGGGGTGGAGACTGTGGGGGAACAGAGCCTAGATCGGGTGAACTTCTAAATAGAAAAGGCATTTGTGTGTTCATGCGGAAAAGAAACAAGGAAAGGAGCCTGTTAACAAAAGAATGACTTATCATAATTCTGGGAACTACTGGAGCAAAGAATTATGAACTTAACCCAATACCCAGATAATTGTCATGACGAACAGAACTTTTCCGGAAGAAGATTTCTACTAACTCTTGGGTGAGAATGGGGTGAAGAATAACAATCAAAAGTGCAGATTAAGATCAGTTTGCAAAAGACATTTCCACTGAAATTAAGCCGATTTCTTTCTTTGGATGGTAGATGATGTTAGAATGAAAAAAACAGTGACAAGCCAGAAGCATATTTCTCTGAAGAGGAAATAAAAATAAAGGAACTTCCATGAGCCACAGGCCTGGCCAGAATCGTTCCCCCTTAAATAATTTTTATACAGTTTCCTCTTCCTCCCTTGCCATACCTTACTTCTCATCCCATATTTTTCTTATTTTTTCTGTACGAATTTTTCATGTCTTCCTTAATAATTATTCTCTCTTTATTTGGGTGGAGGGTTGACTACCATCTCCAGAACCCAGAAGTCCCAGGCACCAGCATAGTCCAATTCTGCTAGCAGCCCAATTCTGATAAGAACAAACAAGTACCTAAAAAACAAAAAGCACAGCAGCATCACCTTGGTGTTATTTTGCATTTTCTCAGCCAAGCTATAAAAATCTATCCCATTAATGTTTCCACTTAAATTGTTACATTGCCAGTTGTGAATGCAAATAATAAATGGAAAGTGATCATTATTCATATTTCATTAACTGGAATTCATAATTTTTTTTTTTAAAAAAAGGCTTTTGGGCAGACAATTTACCCAAGTCTGGTTCCTGTCTCTGATTACAGAGACGTTTTCTGGGGAAATGTGAGTTGAATTTTCTAATGTCGAACAGAAGTGTTTAGTCATTTCCCAATTCTCTGTTTTCTTTTCATAATCTAATGTTAATTTTAATACACAGTAATTCTCTCTTCAACCCACTTACATATGCAGTCTCCATTCTCTTCTGAAGGTAACAAAATTCACATTTTTCTATCCATCATATAAAATATATGTTTTTCTTCTAAATTCCTGGTTAACAAATTTTATGGGGATGTTCCCCTTTTTAATAAGCTTACCAGTATGCTTCACAATTTTCCAAACTTAGGAAGGTTTTTATTTTTGACACAACCATCACTATTGAAGCTGTAAATTCTTAAACTTTCTTTGCTGTCCAAATCGTTTATGCCATGCACTTGACTCTATCTCGCTTCTTGGGTTAAAATACATAATTATGGCTTAGTACAAAAGATATCCATTGTTATGTACTTTTTTAGCTTGTTTGGATTGTGGTTGCATATTGGGCTGCTGTCACCTGATTTCTCCAGCAGTGGTTTTCAAGAACTTCAAGTTTCTTGTTCGTTTCATTTTAAAAATGAAAATAATGCTCTTTTTATTCATTAAAAATCTACCTATTACAAAAAAGATACAAAAGAAAATAAGAATCACCTGACTCTCCCTGGCAAAGATCACTGCAGTCAACATGCTTCCTGCTTCCGGATACTTCTTCTGTGTTCATACTCATATGTATTGTTTTCCTAAAACGGAAAAAAAGATACAACCATAATTCTTGACTTGGGAAGAGTGTGGAAGGAAAGGAGTGGTGTGGTTGGTGATTCAGAACCATCTGCGGAGCGTTCTCAAAGCACATATGGTTCCCACCTTAATCAAATACGACTCCTGCAAAGGTAGGTCAAATTGCGGAGGGGAGAGAGCAATGAATGACAGATCCCCTCCTCCGCTGTTCCTACTTCTCCATTCAAACTGCTGCTCTAATGTTATTTTGTAATCCTTTCCTTTTGCTCATTTACCTTATGCTGTAAACATTTTTCTGTACCAATGCTCAAGTAGCAGCTAGTCAGCGAAAGAATGATGTCTATAATATATTTTATGTTTAAAAAAATAGAGAACAGTGTTCAATGTGTTGTCATTTATAATAATGAAGTACTTATAAATACCTAAAACCTTTTGAAGGGGTATATATCTATTTGTTAATGGGATTAATTTCCGGAGCTTTGGTTATTGGGGTGCTGGGGGCCTTTTAATTCTTTTTTTTTGCCTTTATCTAGAGCCGCACCCGCGGCATATGGAGGTTCCCAGGCTCGGGGTCTAATCGGAGCTATAGCCGCCGGCCTTCGCCACAGCCACAGCAACGCGGGATCCGAGCCGCGTTTGCGACCTACACCACAGCTCATGGAAACGCCGGATCCTTAACCCACTGTGTAAGGCCAGGGATCGAACCCGCAACCTCATGGTTCTTAGTCGGATTCGTTAACCACTGAGCCAGGAAGAGAACTCCGTGGGGGGGGGGCTTTTAATTCTTGTGTAGAATGCAGAGAGTTTTGTGAAACAGAAAAAGAGATTGTGTTTTGGAAAAGAGATATAAAAAAATCATTTTAGTGGGTCGACGATAATTTTTTAAATAGTCTCCTTTTGTCTCTTAAAAATATTGTAAATAATGCTTATTTAAATATTGATGTGTCTATTTCTTAGTACATTTATTTGTTCTTAAACATAATTCCTGATAATGGAATGGGTAAAGGGCATGCACGTGGAATATTTGAAATCTGTTGTCAGAACTGTCTGAAAAAAAAAAAAGTATCAGTGTGTTTCCACCAATGAGCATGTCCATTTTCTCACAACTTCATCAACACTTCATCAGTTCTTTTCGTTTTTGAAAATCTAATATGTATGTGAAAAATGTCATTGAAACGGCATATGGAAGTTCCCAGGCTAGGGTTCGAATTGGAGCTACAGCTGACGGCCTACCCCACAGCCACAGCAA
>PVHT021183617.1:7485175-7561688 GCA_004024745.2 Catagonus wagneri
CTAGGGGTCTTATCGGAGCTGTAGCCACTGGCCTACGCCGCGGCCACAGCAACGCAGGATCCGAGCCGCGTCTGCGACCTACACCACAGCTCACGGCAACGCCGGATCGTTAACCCACTGAGCAAGGGCAGGGAACGAACCCGCAACCTCATGGTTCCTAGTCGGATTCGTTAACCACTGCGCCACGACGGGAACTCCACATTTATTTGTTCTTAAACATAATTCCTGATAATGGAATGGGTAAAGGGCATGCACGTGGAATATTTGAAATCTGTTGTCAGAACTGTCTGAAAAAAAAAAAAAGTATCAGTGTGTTTCCACCAATGAGCATGTCCATTTTCTCACAACTTCATCAACACTTCATCAGTTCTTTTCGTTTTTGAAAATCTAATATGTATGTGAAAAATGTCATTGAAACGGCATATGGAAGTTCCCAGGCTAGGGTTCGAATTGGAGCTACAGCTGACGGCCTACCCCACAGCCACAGCAATGCCAGATCCGAGCCCCATCTGTAAACTGCTGCAGCTTGCAGCAATGCCAGATCCTTAACGCACTAAGTGAGGCCAGGGAATGAGCCCATATCCTCATGGATCCTGGTTGGGTTTGATACCACTGAGCTATGAAGGGAACTCTGATATTTGCATTTTTTGATTACAGTAAGAGAATGACTATTCATACATTTATTGATTCTATACATTTTTTTTCTTTGGTGAATTACTTGTTTAGGGTCTTTGCTCACCTTTCTATTGAGGCGTATACATTTTTATTATTAATTTGTAAATGCTTCTCATATCTTAGGTATATTAATAATTGCCATACATCATGCCAGCATGAAATTTCTGTGGAGTTTGCCATTAGTCCGTATAGGTTTTCTTTCTTTCTTTTCTTTTTTTTTTTTTTTTGCTATTTTTGTTTTTGTATTTTGCATTTTTTAGGGCCGCATGTGTGATATATGGAAGTTCCCAGGCTAGCGGTCCAATCGGAATTATAGCTGCTGACCTACACCATAGTCACAGCAAGGCGGGATCCGAACTGCCTCTGCGACCTAAACCACAGCACATGGCAACGCCGACTCCTTAACGTATAGATTGAGGCCAGGGATTGAACCTGCATCCTCATGGATACTAGTCAGGTTCGTTACCACTGAGTCACAATGGGAACTCTGTATAGGTTTTCTTTGCTTATAGGAATTTGTAATGCTTATTCTTTCCTTTATGATTGGCTTTCTTGACTCAAAATTATAAAACAATTTACTTCGATTAATATTATTATCTTTTACATGCATTTAAAACTTCAGTCCATCTGGAATATTATTTAGATGTCTTGCTGCCATTTAAGGCAAATGTTTTTCTGCAATATTTTCACCTTAATTTCTGAGTATTACACAAAGTCCAAATGAACATTACATTGATATTGTAATAAACCATTTTGTATTTATTATTATTTGTTTAATGCTATTAAAATACAGTGTTTTATCTCATTCTTTCCACACTTTTTCCTCTTCTTTTTGTCATCAGCTGTAAGCAAGGTCTATTCACTATACACACAATGTAGATTTTTTTAAAAAATATGGAGGTATTAATGTATTCTGCTTGCCTAACCTTCACATATGAAATATACTATACAATAAATTAATGGTCATTTCAAAAGCGATTTAAAATGTGGATAAACTGGAGTTCCTGTTGTGACCCAGCGGTTAATAAAACCAACTAGCACCCATGAGGACACAGGTTTCATCCCTGGCCTTGCTCAGTGGGTTAAAGATCTGACTTTACTGTGAGCTGTGGTGTAGTTCGCAGATGGGGCTTGGATCCCACATTGCTGTGTCTGCTGTATAGGTTGGCGGTACAGCTCCTGTTAGACCCCCCAAACTTGGGAACCTCCATATGGTGCGGGTGCGGCCCTAAAAAGACAAAAAGACAAAAAATAAAATATAGCGTAAACTACTTGGTTTTCCACAGTGTCTGGCATGTTGCAGGCCCTTGATAAGGATTTTTGGAATAGCTAGACTGAAAAACCAAACCAAATATTTAATCATAGCCAATAAATGGCACCATAATCTCATGAATTTAACTGATGTTCAGTATGGGCTTGTTAACCATTCATTTATTCTCTTTTCCATGATATTGGTAAGCACTTTGTTTAACACCCTGGGTTTCCTGATCTCTATTTGTCATCGGAGTCCTTTTTACTCACCTCCTGACAAGATTGTTGGAAGATTAACAAGACACGATTCTGAAAGTGTTTTGAGAGAAAAGAACTTTTTACATGAAAAATGCTGCCATATAAACAAATAGCAGTGGCCATGGATGATCTGTTGCTGTTTCAAAAACAAACAAAAGCACGATAGACCATCAGCATGTTTCCAACTGGCCAATAAAGCTTAGCGATTTCTATTCTGAAATAAAAATGAATTCCCCACACAAAAATTCATGAAGACAGGTATCACCTGTCCTGCCAGACCACAGTGAGGAGGAGATTGATTGCAGGTTAGGTATTTCCTGTGGGCTCAGCTGTATCTATGATTATAAGCGGTGAGTGTTCATTCTTCAAGGTTGGTGTGTGTTGATGACATGATCTGCCCTCTGCGGCTAGCCTCCAAGGCTCACCACATCACAGCCTAAGCCATGATAGGAAGAACTGCATTATGTAATAACGACCCACCTCACCTCCCTCTTACATAATATTTCACACTCTCATGGGGCTTTGCAGTCATATGGCAATCATTCCTCACAGAGTTTCAAGGAAGACAGTAAATTTCATGTAACATAAGAATATGGGCCATGTTGATTTTTTTTAACTAAAAAAGCTAATTTACAGAAGACTGACTTGACAAAGGTAAAGATATAAGCTCCACAAGCACGGCCTCAAATGGCAAAATCCATATCAGAACACGGGTTTACACACAAGGGTTCATTTAGAAGCTATGATGTGCCTACAACTACGATTAATGCAATACCATCTGCTTTCCCTTTTTTTTTTTCTTTTTATAGCCACACCTGTGGCATATGGAAGTTCCCAGGCTAGGGGTCAAATCAGAGCTGAAGCTGCTGGCCTATACCACCGCCACAGAAACACCAGATCCAAGCCGCATCTGCAGCCTATGCTGCAGCTCAAGGCAACACCAGATACTTAGCCCTCTGAGCAAGGCCAGGGATCAAATCTGCATCCTCACAGACACTATGTCAGGTTCTTAACCCACTGAGCCACAATGGGAACTCCCACCTGCTGTCTTTTAAGAAGCTCATAGTTCGACTTCAAGGGTGAAGACTTGAAACTCAAGATTAGATGTCATTTAACAATCCCATGTATCTCAAGGGTTGTAGCAACCTTCATGTACAAATCATACATCTGAGGAACTGGATGCGTAGAGCCAAACTCAAGCATCCTTAACTCACACGCATCCTTACATATGAAGGCATTTGGGATTCCTGGATTCCCTCTTGGTGGTGGTGGGGTCTAAAACTCTCTCTTAGTGAGCATGCTGTTGGGTTTGGGGGTAGTATAATTCTTTGAGGTACAGCAGTGACAGAGAGAAAGGGGAACCCTCAGCATGGAAATGAGAGTCCCCACGTGTTTCTGCTGCCCCCTTTGGGCTGACTAGATACATTTCCAAATGTCCCCTGGGGGCGGGTTTCACCCCAGATGTGAACCATTGGATCGAGGGAGATTCCAAGAATTTGCTTTGTCTCATTAGCTCATTTTTAGCTGTAAAAATCCACAGGGAGAAAGCAAAATTTTATTTGGTTAAAACTGATTGCAATTATCCATCCAGCCTTCTGTTTTTCATGGCAGGTCATTCCATTTTTTGAGACAACTCCAACTGTTAAAAACATTTCTTAAAGTTAGGAAGCTAGGATTTCTGGTCAAACCCTGGGGTTGAACTCTTGCACACCATAACCAAGCCTCACACGAAACATAATAAATGGATCAAAATCTCACAGAGATCATTAAAAACAGAGAGAGGAGACAACGCTGGGTGTAAGGTTAAGCACGATCATTTCGCTGCCTGCTCAGAACTCTTCCATGTCTCCCCATCTCACTTTAAGCCCATGGTCCTTGCCACGGCTATGAAGACCCAGTACAAACACTGTCACCACTCCTAATCTCTGACGTCACTTCCTCCTTGGCTGCCACACCAGCTTCCTTGCTGTTCCTTACAAGCTAGTGCTTCTGCTTTAGGACATGTGCTTTTGATTGTCTCTGGCCTTGGAGCGCACTTCCCCCAGCATATTTGCAGAGCTTTTTCCCTAACCTTCTTCAGGCTTCTGTTCAAATGCTGCCTTTTGGGAGAGGCTCTCCCTGCACCTGCCATATAAAAGAGTGCTCCCACCACCCTTCTCTCTCTCACCCTAGGTAATTTTTTAAAAATATTTATTACCAGTAGACATCTCTTATGTTTTTATTACCTGTCTCCTCTCCTAGAAAAGAAGCTCTAGAAGGGCAAGAGCAAAATGATGCCAGTTATCTGTCAATCGGTGGATCAAAGAATGTCAAGAAATGTTAAAAATGGAAAATTTGTGGATGAAAGTTAACTAACATAATAGAGAAGAGAAAGCTGACACACAAGTATCTGTAGGTGGAATGGCAGCAGAAACCAACCAAGTCACACTGAAGAGTCTTGAAAAGTCTCAGAAATTTGAAATTCCCATTGTGCCTCAATGGGTTAAGAACTCAACGTTGTCTCTGTGAGGATGTCGGTTTGATCCCTGGCCTTGCTCAGTGGGTTAAGGACCCAGCATTGCCACAAGCTATAGCGTAGGTCAGAGATGCGGCTCGGATCTGGTGTTGCTGTGGCTGTGGCATAGCCCTCAGCTGAAGTTCCAACTCAACCCCTGGCCCAGGAACGCCCATATGCCACAGATGTGACCATAAAAAGAAAGCAAAGAGAAGTTTCAGAAATTGGAGGCACTGGAGACCCCAGAAGGCAAGAGTTATTAATTGATTTGAAAAATAAGATGATGAGGATCAGTTGAAATTCCTGTAAAAGAAACTAGACTCCTGGTTCACTTTCTAACTCCATGTAACCAGGTGAAAAGCTCTCTTCAAGACTCATGAAAGACTAGAAGTTTAGTCTTCGGAGAAAATGAACAGAAACTCAGGATGAGAAGAAGCCAAGCTGTGTCAGGGATGAGGCATTGTACCTAAAAGAGGGCATGTAGAAGAGTTGCATGTAAGAATATAGACTTATAAAACAGAGTAAAAAGAGATGGAAAATATCAAAGAACATAGAAGAAATGTGAAAGATCGATCTAAACAGTCTAGGTAATAGGAGTTCCAGAAATAGACTTAGAAGTGAAAAGAAATTATCCAAGAAATAAATTAAGAAAGTTTCCCAGTACTGAGATATATACATTTCTATTTTGAAGAGATCCCTCGAATTACCTCCACAAGGAATGAAAAATGAACTACACAAAAGCAGTTCATCGTGAAATATCAGACTGACCATAAAAGCTTCCAGAGAGAGAGAGAGAGACATTAAAAATAAGAAGGTCATATCTAAAACATTAGGAATCAAAATAGCAACAGATTTCTCAATAATACTAGAAGCTGGAAGGCAATAATACTAGAATTTAAAAGAGACGTCGACATTTAGAGGGATAAATGGTTTCCGACTCAGAATTCTAAACGGAACCAAATTTTCACTCCGAAGGTAAGCAAGTTTTCATACATGAGATGTGCAACCGTAAGGATGAGGTTCCTCGTAGACATAATTTCTCTCTTGCGCAAAAGCACAGGCTTGTGCAGTCCAAGGTTGGCATGGAGGCTTTGTTCCACGATGCCCTCCAGGACCCTGGCCCCTTACAACTCTTTGCTCCATTGGCCTTAGATTTGACCCAGGTCCGCATAGTCCAAGGTGGCATCTATATTCTGGGGACGAAAAAGGATTCGCTAGAGCTTAGCTCATGGAAGTCCCCCAGCAGATTATTACTGGGTGCTCTCACTCCAGAATTTAGCCGCAATAACCCTACAGAGCTGCTCAAGACGCTGGAAAATGTAGTCTTCAACGTGGGGACGTTGGAGCCATGGGCTCAGCTAAAGACTCTACAACTGCAAGAGAAGGAGAATAGAGGTATTGATAATAACCAGCAACTTCCTCCATGCAAGGACCTAGCAGACCTTACCTGCATCTTTTTTAGGCAGCTACGAGCATTTGCATGCCACTAAAACAGAGGAATAAACAAAAAAGATGAAGAAGTTGGATCCAGGAAAAGAATAAGAGAAAAGAGAAAATCCCAGGATAATGGTCAAGGAAGTCTCGAGAGAGCAGCTATGCAGTACACCCAAAGAGCAACCTATTCAGATGGAACAGAGTGACTGGGGCAGCGGCGGGTGGGGGGAAAGAAATTGCTAAATTGCCTAATGCATCAGAGATTGTATTCACAGGAGTTTTTCATGTAAATCAGGTAGAAATTTGAGTATGCATTAATAATACGTACCTAGAAAACAAAGAAACTTAATAACAAACAGACAAACATGGTATCTGTTACCTCTAAGGAAAACCAAAAAGATCTGCAAAGAAGGAAATGTAATCATACCCCATCATGGCCCAAAATGGAAAAACTAGACACTGGATGTAATGGAAGTCTCTTAGGAGGAAAACGGTGAAGGGATGCGTGTGTGTGTGTGTGTGTGTGTAAAATAAAACAGAAGCATTCTTGTTTCCCATATTTGGAAGTCAATGGATACATTCTAATATTGAAATATAAGGAAAGGAGGAAACTATGTCACCATAAGCATGTCATTTAGAAATACCAGAAGAAAAAGCTAAAAGAGTTAAAAGATTACCCCTAAGGAGGGGGGGATTGGTGTGGAAAGGGGCTAGTATTGATAGCCACTATTTTCCATCATTCTTCCTGTAGTACTGTTTAACTTTCTAGATTATAGTCCTACACTATTTTGATTTAAAAAGAATAGAAGAAGGCATAGCTAAGAAAGATAAGACGAAATCCAAACCTTTTCTATTCAGGGTGCTTTGCAGCTCTTCTTTCCCTAGCCCTGCCTTTAATAGTAGAAATAGAGAAGGTTTCCAATGCTTCATTCTTTTGGCTCAAAAAAAATTAATAACCCATTGGTAGAATTATATTTGTTATTATACAAACAACATCATTTGAGCATGTGCTGTGTACCAGGATTGCTTAATTTAATCCTCAAATGGTCCAGTGAATTGGGCGGTATTTTTTACCCCTACTGTACAGATGAGGAATCTAAAGCTTGGAGCACCTTACATAACTTGCCCAAGGTATCATGGTGAGTTAAAAACAACTCAGTAAACAACCTAGTTCAAAAGAGCAAGTCCCTTATTGACTTACAACATAGGTGTGCTTCTGATCTGTGAGTGTTATTTATCCTTCAAAACCTTCAGTAAACTTAGGGCAGATGCTATTTCGATACTTGTAGCATCTTTAATCTCTGCCTGATCGGACACCCAAGAAGCTTCCCACAGACGGTCCTGCCAATGTACCTCAGGCCTGACCTTCAGCACCCAAGGTTTGGGTCGCTTTTGAATTGGGTATGCCAAGAACACCAAATTATATGAAATGATGTCAGTGCTTTCATTAGTATAAATATTGCACTGAGGCTTTGGGGCTTCATCAATAAGAGTTCAAATTTATAAGAGCTTTAGTGAAAAGTCAAATGATGCAATTATCACCTCTCTGTCATGTCTGATGAAGATACACATCTAAGAGGCCAAAGGAGTAGTGAAGACAGGAGATGAAAGAAGAAAGCAGACTGTCCAATTTGCTTTTTCAGTTTTCACCTTTTTCCAAGCAGTACTGAAAATCTCTAAGCCCATTTCCTTAAGACAAACTTCTCCAAGCAGAATGACAAAGTGGGAATGTTAATTTCTTAGTGCCTTTCCATTCCTCCTTTTGGAAGTTTTCAGATGTGTCCGCTTTCCTGGGGACTCCGTAGGGAAATAGCTCCCCCCACCCCACTCCCCATCCCTTCCCCTGCCATGGCAGTGACATATCATCATGCCGAGAATTGACCCATTTGATAATTTGAATAGAGAAAAGAGGGGGTAGTAAATAAACAGAAAGAGAAAGCATGAAGAAAGAATTTTATCGTTAAAAAAAAAATAGGATTAGCTTCTAATTTGGATGAGTGGATGGATTTGGTAGTGTTAAACGGCAACGTTGAATACTGAGAAAGGATTTGGCTCTTTGAAGGAAAACAAGTTCAATTTTGATGAAATAGTTAGGAATCTGCTGAACATCCAAATGGAGATGTCCAAATAGATCTTTGTCCCGTTCAGGGCAATTTGGTAGCAGATTATAACGAGATGCCACTGGAATCCAAACTAGGGGGACGGTGCTTAGAGAAAGTTCAGTCTTATTCTGGGTGTGGTACCATAGTCTGAACCGAAAAGACTGTTTTTCCAGACATCAAGGGATAAACAGAAATAGCTCAATCCTCTGTTTTAGTTTCACTGCCTCTGTCTACCCTTCGGAATGATCCCTACTAATTATCCTCATCTGTTTCTGCTTTAATTGCTTTTCTGGCTCACTGTTTACCCTGGGCTGGGGCTTACAGATACCACGCTGCCACTGCCCACTCTTGCGCCCACAGAAGACATTGCTGATTGGACAAGAGTCCTTCCCACGCCGACTCCAGGTGATCCACAATTCTTCCCCACCTGGTGCTCGCAGCAGCCAGCACCCAGCAGAGCTGGCACAAAATATGAAACCCACCTCTCTCCTATGTCCTTGCCCAGGCTTAGGCTCTCCAATGTGGAACCAATTATTTGAGTTTTCTTTGAGATCTCTCGTTTTCTAAACATTTTTAAACAATTTTTGATGTTTCTGCCCATCCTTGGTTACCAGTCCTTATCTGGGCTTTCCAGTTTCCAAACCAAGACCACAGATTCAACAAACTGGAATTCTAAAAGTGCAGCTGAAAAGTCCCGGGCTGTGAACTCAGACAGACATGGGTTCCAATCCTTGCTCCATTACCTGCCAAGCTTGTGATTTGAGCATGTAACCTGACCTCACTGAGCCTCTGTTTCCATAGCTGGAAAACAGCGAAAATATTATCTACCTTGAAGGATTATTTGGAGTCTAGCTGATTCACATAAAACTTGGTACACAGCACTTGGTCAAGAAATATCTCTTTTAATTATTGAACCAGTCTCTATTTCATGCATTTCCTCTAGAAGACTTTTTAAGTTCCCCGAGAACCAGCTATGTGTTTTATTTTAATTTGTGTCTCTCACAATGCTTATCACAACATAGGTCCTCAATATGTCCTCAAAACATTCTTTTGGAGAAAAAAATGGATAAATTATTTGGTAACTTTTTGGCCAATAAAGATCCATTTTTTTATTTTAAATAAACTAGGGTATATCATAGTACAGAAAGCAGGTGATTATCGTCAAAATAATAGGAGCTAGCATTTATTGAGCAATTGGTGCATGCCAGACCCTCTTGTGAGAACTTCCTGAATTAACTCATTCCGTACTCACAACAGCCCCATTATGAGAGCAGTATTATTATCCCCACCTAACAGGTGAAGTAATTAAAGCAGATGGATAGGCTGCTCCATCAAGGTCGCCCAACTAGTAAATCATGGCATAGAGATTCAAGATCAGACCATTCAGCTTTAAGAACCTATGTTATTAACCTCTAGGCCATACATACGGGAAACCTGAAAAAAAATTATTGCTTCTGGCTATCGTGTTCAGGTTTTGTCCCTAATCCTGGCTCTTCACTCATGGTTGTGGTTAGGTCTATTTTGGTGGAAAAATTGGGGAAGCTGGGCCTAATGAAATCCAAGCATGAACATCCAAGCTCTAGCACCTTCCTGTTAGCAGACAACCAGTTTCTAACATTTAAAATAGATTCAGAGGGGAGTTCCCATCATGGCTCAGTGGTTAACGAATCCAACTAGGAACAACGAGGTTGTGGGTTCGATCCCTGGCCTTGCTCAGTGGGTTAAGGATCTGGTGTTGCAGTGAGTTGTGGTGTAGGTTGCAGACGCAGCTCAGATCCTCCGTTGCTGTGGCTGTGGTGAAGGCCGGCGGCTACAGCTCCTGTTAGACCCCTAGCCTGGGAACCTCCATATGTCGTGGGAGTAGCCCCAGATAAGACAAAAAGACAAAAATAAAATAAAAGAGATTCAGAACATTTTCTCCAAACAAAACCAAAACACTTACTTCAAATAAGAACATGATGAAAGATAGTATGAGCAAAAGAATGTATATATATGTATGACTGGGTCGCAATTTTGTACAGCAGAAATTGGCGCCCCATGTAAATTACCATACTCTAATAAAAATAAAATTAATTAAGAAAGTCACACTAATCTGTAGAAAGACTATCATATCCCTTATTTTCAAGGTCTAACTGAAAAGCTGTTTACAGGTGTAGACTGATAGCTTGCTCATCCATTTTCAGATTTGATTTATCCACCTCTCTATGCAAATACATCCACCTTCACATGTGTTTTTTGCATGCTGATGAGTGCACCTGGAATTGTGACACACAAGATTGAATATGTAGGGGCCATAGTGGGTGGTGAAGTTGGGATGTGCAAAGAGATAAACAGAAAATGAGGTCTGACTTATTTTCCCACACAAGTTTGCCTCCCTTTCTCTTTGCTGTTCACTTCCTTCAGGGGAAGATTTCCCTCAGGGAAAACAACATAAAGAGACCTCTTCTCTAAAAATGCTCTGGTTGTACGCCCATGCTTTGCAGGTTTGGGAGAGGTCTGAAGTAGTCTGCTAAATCACCTCTTGAATTCTCTGAGGGGTAGCTACAGTTTTTATTTCTTCTTGAAAATTTTCCTCTATCCTTTGCTTTGCTGTAGGTTTCCCTTTGTTGTTTTATTTGCTTATTTTTTGGTATTTCATGACAAATCGAGGAAAAGGCCAGAGATAGAAACTGAATAGAAACTGCAAGCTCCATATGATGTAAAACTTAATGCTTTGGAGGTCCGCACTCAATCTTTCTGCTATACCAGCAGTGAAGATCAATGACCAGAACTCGCATCTTCACTAGCTAAGCTGCTGATGAACAAGGCAAAGTTCTTTTTCAGGGTGAAAGAGCCAAAGTCTACCTAGGGGCAAGGCCAAAGTGAAGAATGTATATTGGTGTCAGAGTGGAAAGGACAGAACTACCAGACCTTATGCCTTCCCATTAATTAAACCTGGGACATCCACTTCCTCTCTTGGCCCTGATTTCCTCATTTGTAAAATAATAATAATAAATTGATAATACCAGTTAACATTTAATAAGAACTCAACCAGGGGTGTCAGGCATGTTGTACTCTCAAATATTTTAACTCATTTTAACTATGTAATAGCGCTATGAAGTTGGTACTATAATAGCCTCATTTTGCAAATGAGAAAACTAAAGGACAAAGAGATTGAATAACTAGCTCAAGATCTCAATTCCAAACTCACATACCTCTGAGAGCTTTGAAGGCATGCTTTGCAGAGATATAAAAGAATTTAACAATTCAAAAGTTTACGAAGTTTATTCAGATTTGCATTTCATTAAACATTTTTAGTTTGCACATAGAATCTATTTCCTTTGGGTAGAGTTTATCAATTTCACATAGTTGTAACTGGCCAACTTAAATTCTAAACCAAAAAAGCACTTTTGATGTTGAGTAGGGAACACTTTAAATATTAATACACTTTGATTTACAAGATGGAAAAATACTAACTTAACATTTATTAAATGGACTGAAATGGATCCAGTCACTGTGCAGGTACTTTATCCATACTACTTCATGTAATCCTCACTCGATCTCAGACAACAGTCTGATAGGATATTTTCCGCATTTTACAGAGGGGTCAAATAACTTGCCCACAATCACACAGCTTAGCAAAAACCTTGGGATTTAATCCAGTCACAGTCTTGCTCCAAAGCCCTCACACTTAACTTCTCAATGTGGAAGGAAAGTAAAATAATGAAAGATGGATTTTGGAAAGAAGGTAAACCCTGGAGTCTGGGGAGTGCTGTCTTAAGAGTTTTAAAACCTGCTCAAAGGTTTAGAATGGCAAAATTAAGACATGAACAAAAACCAGTCCATAATGACTACTGATCTTTGCCAATTTAAGCATATCATTAAGCATTAAAATTAATTTTCCATTATCTATGTCATCTAGGACTTGGAAGAACACAAAGAATTCAAATTCTCAGAAGAAACTCAGACCTCATTCTAGTCAGTAGTTACAACCTTTTCCCTGACCAGACATTTTACAGAACAGCCTGGTTATTACAGTTTGTAAAATGGAATGCTTATGGGATTTTGTGAGTTCTTTTTTTCCCCCTTGAGTTAAGCTGCAGTATAAGGGGAACTCAAAGTGGATAAAAGTGTGTTTGGACAAAGTAAGTTGGGGGAAACATGTCTGGTGCCCGCGTACCATTTCAGATGAGTAAGCAATTCCTTGTTCATTTAATTGTTTGCCAAAATTCCTCCAAAATCTGAAACATGTCAGATACCATGTTAACCATTTTTTATTTTCAAATTTCTGCTTTCATAAGTGGAGAGTTGAGCAAATCTGAAGGCCAGTTACAAAGCACCCAGGGTACACTGGCTAATAGATAAACCAAGTACATAGCAAGCAAGTACAAGAAATATGAGATAGGATAGACTTTTCTTTATCTAAGAAACTACAAGGTTTTGCTTTGTTCAGAAATGCCTCATACTACCCATCACGGAAGCATTGTTTCATGGTCACTACAGCAAAAATAGGTCAGCATATTCTCTGCAGAAATGTAAATATTCATTGCTGAAGACAGTCGGGTATCTTCTTTATAAGCATGAAGCACTGAGAAAGACTTGGTTTTTTCAATCGGATGCTTCCATCAAATTCTTGCTATAAACATATGATGGGCTGAAGCAAATTAACATTTAAACACTGGGTTTATGTACTTTCTTTGTTTGTTTTATAGCCACAAAGAAAACCCACCTTTTCTTAGATTTTAGTATCATGAATCACAGACCTATTATTTCCTCCTTCCCATCTACATTTTACAGTTTTTAGACAAATAGCACTGTCTCCAGAAAAGCAGTAATTTCGTTTCTGCCGGTTATGTTCTTTGTTCAGTTTCTGCTTGACTTCCAAGAACCATGTAACTGAAGGGAACACTGAGAGAGCATCTGGACCAACCATCCCATGAGGGCATTTTACAACATGTACTTCATGCATTGATAAGAGATCCTCTATTTGATAGAGGGTTCTCTTCCACTAAGATAACTATGTACTTGAATTCATCAGCCAACAAGTATTTGCTTTTATTTCATGTCCAGAACTGTTACAGATCTTATGAGAATTTTATAACAACGACCAAAAAAACCCCTTTTATTCTACAGTTTTCTTATTGATAAAATAGGGAGTAATGCTACCTACCTCGCAGGGTTGATGTGCCCCGCACAGAAATCCACTGAAATGATTGAATACCACTAACTCATTCTGAAGAAAAAAGAAAATTAAAGTTCAGCAAGGTTAAGTGTCATCACTGAATTATTTGTGTCAATCATAAAACTAGTAAGTAACCAAGTCTTGATCTCAGGTGGAATCTCAAATTTTTTCCCTTTGATCTCCAGTTATTGTTTTCCCCTCCTTCTGAATACCTGACATGTATCTAGCAGTACACATTTTATAAAGTTCTTCCACCTACATTCTTCTTTTAAGGAGATAGTCTTGTCTTTATTTTACCGATGAGGAAACCTGGACATAGAAGAAATGGTTTGTCTGCTGGCACCTGGCTGGGGAGACAGATCAGGTTCTATGCTCCCTTCTGATCCAGATTTCAGTGTGTTTTTCACTGCAGCCCTGCCATCACCAGAGTTCACAGTCTTGCTTGGGAACCCACATAAACACACACGAGACAAAGCAAAATTAAATCATAAGATTCTGTTTGACTCCTTGCAACAGGAGACCAGGGTTCATGAGCTGTTTTTCAAGTGGTTTTCCAACTGCCTCCATCTATGTCCTGTGTCACTAAATCTTTCCGTTTTCCTCTACCACTGTAGTCCATATGCCCGCTTGCCTTTGAACTTCATTTGACTTGTCTATTAAATACTTCCAAGTATAAGTCTTACATTCCTTTCATCCTTAAACATGATTGTCTTCATAAATGTTCAAATGGGCTTAGAACTATTTCTTTTTGTTAACTTGAGAGACGGATTGCTCATTCTTACACCGGGTTTACGTGTTCATACAGATTGTTAAATACCTTCCATGTTATTCCTCAGCTTATGGGGCTATGCAGAGATTTCTCAATGACTCAGCTTTAGTTATGTGCCAAATACTGTAGCTGTGAGCAATGCTCCTCTTTAAAGGCACGTCCCTTGGCCTGACTTTGCCTTCCACTGAAAAGCACATCTCGGATGATTTTTATTTCCCCCAGTGTTTTGGCCTTGTAGACGGCCATGTCCATTCTGTAAGGCTGCCTTGTATTCTTTCTTTCCTGTTTTATAACGATTGTTATTTTTTCCATTATAGCTTATTTACAGTGTTCTGTCAATTTTCTGCTGCACAGCAGGGTGACCCAGGCACACATACATGTATACATTCTTTTTTCTTACATTATCATGCTCCATCGCAAGTGACCAGATGTAGTTCCCAGTGCTATACAGCAGGATCTCATTGCTTACCTATAAAAAAGGCAATAGTTTGCATCTATTAACCCCAAATTCCAAGTCCATCCCACTCCCTCCCCTTCGCTCTTGGCAGCCACAAGTCTATTCTCCATGTCCATGCTTTGATTTTCTGTGGAAAGGTCCATTTGTGCCCTATATTAGATTCCAGATATCAGTGAAATCATATGGTATTTGTCTTTCTCTTTCTGACTTACTTCACTTAGTATGAGAGTCTCTTATTCCACCCATGTTGCTGCAAACGGCATTATTCTTTTTGTATAGCTGAGTAGTATTCCATTGTGTATGTATACCACATCTCCTTAATCCATTCATCTGTCGATGGACATTTAGGTTGCTTCCATGTCTTGGCTACTGTGAATAGTGCTGCAATGAACATGCAGGTGCATGTGTCTTTTTCAAGGAACGTTTTGGCTAGGTATATGTTTCTAATGGTACAGGTAAGGCAAGTGGTGAAATAGCTTACCTGGTGTGCAAGCTGTGGGGCCATGCTCGCTGGGCTCAATGCTCAGTTCTGCCAAAGCTGTGTGACCGTGACTTAGCTACTCTGTGCCTGTTTCCTTGTTTGTAAAATGAGGATAATAACTGTAGCTTCCTCCTAGGATTACTGTGAGGATTAAATGAGTCAATGAGTATAAAATGCTTGAACACAAACACATACGAGTCTGTATGTACTAGTATCACATTTTCAGTTAATCAGCAGGATATGGCTGGTATAGTGTAAGGGGAGGTGATAAACCTTTTAGTGTGTTCATTGAATTCTCATAAAAACCTTGGAGGACCAGTGTCCTTATCCTTACATATGATGAAGAATCGAGGCTCAGAGATTAATCAGTTTGCTCAAGTTAGTGTGGCTAGAAAATGGCAGAGAAAGAAAAACCCAGATTGGTATGATTCCTACATGTCAAATAATAATAATAATAGCTAAGTAGCTGATATTTATTCAATGCTTATGAGATGCCAGGCACAGTGTTCCCTTATAATAACCCCTTGAAATAAATACTATTAAGATACTTTTTTTAACAGTTCACAAAATGGAGGCTCAGTGAGTTCAAGTAACTTGAACATTAAATCAAACTGATACTGATTCAAAATAATTTTTTTTCTGATATGAGGAGTATCTCAAAGTTAGAAGGTGGAAGTTAAGCAAACAGTGTTTTTGGTAATTAACTAATATTTAATGGAACAAAATGTAACAATAAGAAAAAAAGAAACTCTAATGGAGGATTGCATGTAAAACAATTTAAGGATCTCTTTAATAGGTTACCTACAATTTAATACATTTTTATAAGGAGTCTGAAAGAATCAACTACTTCCTCTTCTAGATTACTCCATAAGCTGTATTTCATCAACCCTAAGGCCCTTTTTTTTTTTCATATTTGAACATCTCAATTAAGATTCTTATTAAAATGATAATTGGGAATATTTTCTCTGCTTCAGTGAGACATAGGATAATAGTGTTACTTAACAGTCAAAGACTTCTTAAGAGTCAATGAATCTCGTCATTTTGTATTTGCTTTCTTTTGTGTTCTCAGTATTATAGGCTTTGAGAGTGTTTTTTTGTTTGTTTGTTTGTTTGTTTTATTTAATAGCAAGCAAGCTCCTTACTTGGACTTAAATAAAGAAGGAGAACTCCCACAAAATCACTTTTTCACTCATGATACCCCATATTTCATCGGTAGTTATAATAAATCACAAGCTGATCCTACATGGAGGGAAATGAGTGAAGAGTTTTCCCAGAAAAGATTTAAGCTGGTTCTGTACGAGAACAATGGTGACCAAATTAAGAAGTCGGCATGCTGGTTGAATGTTTCTTTTCTCTTCTTGAAGTTTTCCTTTGGCTTCATGAAGTCACAGTTCAAATATTTTTAAGATCTTATTTTTGAAAGATACTATTTATTTCAAAATTCCCCCACTCTGTTCTTTGCTTTTAAGTTTCTTCTTCTGTGATCCTGATATTTTTCCAGTTCCCATCCCTAGTTTAATTTTAGGTTTTTATCCACCTCTTGCAGGTGAGTGTTTTAAGGCTTTCTTCTCTCATTTGCTTGAAATAGATTTTGCTCCCCACTAAAATGTTCTTTCACGGTAAACTTCTATCAGTGTTTTTTATTTTTTATTTGTATAACCAGGTTGCTATGCATTCTTTCTAGCCTCTTCCCTTCTTCTCTAACATATTCAGTTGTGTTTGGTGTGGGCGTTATGCAAAGCACCTTCCAGTTTAAGGACTGGCTATGGTCTCTTTTGTCACTGTTTCCTCAGATATTGTGTGTATATGTTTTTAACTGCAATTACTTAAATTGCAAATCCATTCTATAGATCTGAAACATAAAACACAAAGTGTGAATCCTAATGTAAACTATAGACTTTAGTTAATAATAGCGTATTAATATTGGTTCATTACAGAATTCCTGTGTGGTGCAGTGGAAATGAATCCAAGCACTATCCGTGAGGATGTGGGTTAGATCCCTGGCCTCGCTCAGTGGGTTAAGGATCCAGCGTTGCTGTGGCTATGGCATAGGCTGGCGGCTGCAGTTCTGATTCAACTCCCAGCCTGGGAACCCCCATATGCTTTGCCTCCTGAAAAGCAAAAAAAAAAAAAAAAAAAAAAAAAAAAAAAAAAAAAAAAAAAAAAAAAAGATATATATATATATATATATATATATATATATATATATATAATATGTTGTGACTCAAAAGAAGTTTCCAAAGGTAAGTGAGGAGACAACGTACGCAGAGAAGCGAAGCAGGAAAGGTTTATTGAGCATCCATATGGAGGTTCAGAGACCAAGCCGGTAAGTGAACCCGAGGAACGAGAGTAAGCAGTTTTTATGCAGTTCACAAACAACTCAACCATGGGTGGGTATCCATGTCAACGCATCCGGGTGCACTTTTACCACAACAAGCACTTATTTTGTAGCTTGCGCAATGGTGATACGCAGGCACACTAAGAACATGTGGTCTCGAAAACATGTTGTCCCTTCATTCCCCATTTTTTTTTTTTTTAAGAAGAAGCAAAGCGAGAAGTCTAAGGGGTAGAGGTTATCTCTGTTTCTACTTCTAAGTCTATACTGGGTCCTAGCGGCTGCTAAATTCACCACATTGCCATAATCCTTATTTGGCTCATCTGCTTGTGAATAAAATTTAAAAGACAATTAAGCAGGCAAGGCCCTAACATGATTAACAAGAGCAAGATCACAATTGGAAGGCTGGTAGTCAGCCAGGGGGACCATTGGAACCACTGTTTATATCATGGCCCCTGGGTTTTTCTTTTTCTCTGTCTAATGTCTAAATCTCTTTTAACTTGCTCAAGGGAGTTCTTGGTAACTCCCGATTTGTTTGCATAGAAACAGCAGGCTTTTCTTAGTGCTGTACTGAGGCCACCCTCTTTTAGGAAAATTAGATCTAGGGCTCTCCTATTCTGGAGAACTACCTCTGCCAAGGAGTTCAGCTCCTCCTGCAAGCTCTCTGTTGAATTAGTCCACACCCAGCCACTGTGTACTTCTGCCCTCCCCAACCCTTTTTCCAGTTATCAAAAAGGGAGCAGAGATCAAGGCCAAAACAAGGCCCATGGAGGGAGGCATTCCGAGCCAACACCTTACCAGAGTTGGTGTCCCGTAGTTCCCAGGACCACCCAGGGTGAGTAGCTAGATTGGGGTGGCCCTGGGCACAGTCCACAATGAGAATCGCCAAAAGGATTAACATAGTTTAGCAACCTAAGAGTCCTTGCGAACAGTGAGTTTCAGAGGATCCTCTGGATGTGGTTAAGTCACCCACTGCTGTGCTTTCATGGCAGATCTGGGCTCGTTGACTGGCCACCGTTTCACCCTGGTATGGTGAATCCAGGTCCTGGTGCCATCCGCCTTCAGAGCCATGGGCGTAGTGAGGAGTACAGTTCAGGACCCGTCCCACCTTGTCTCAAGGCCTGATTTCAAATCATGACGTTTTATGAGAACTAAGTCCCCCAGCTTTCATGAGTGCTGAGGAGCTGTAAGAGAAGTGTCAGGTGGAAGTAACCGAGTAAGCTGTTCACGTACCCCGTGAAGCATTTGTACATCCCGTACCCATTTGCCCATGTCCCATTCCCCCAATTCCGCCGACACAGGAAAGTAAGGAAGAAGTGGGGGGGCATCCCATATAGAAGTTCATAAGGGGTGTTTCTTACTCGATACAAAGCAAAAGGGAGAAAGTCAACCCAAGTCTGGCCAGACTCCAAAGTTAGCTTAGTTAGTGTCTCTTTTAGGGAGCGATTCATTCTTTCGACTTGCCCTGAACTCTGGGGGTGATAGGCACAGTGTGGATCCCAGCGTATCCCTAAAGCCTTAGCCACCTGCTGCATAACCTTGGCTGCAAAGCCTGGTCCATTATCTGATCCTATCCTCCGGGGAATACCAAACTGGGGGTATTATCTCATGAATGATCTTCTGAGCGATTGTAGTAGTTCCTTTATCCCTCATGGGCCATGCTTCTGTCCATCCGGTGAAGGTCTCCACCATGACCAGCAAATACTTGTATCCATATTTGCTTGGTTTAATTTCAGTAAAGTCCGCCTCCCATTGAGTTGCTGGCGTGTATCCAGTCTTCCGAGCTGCTGGGATGTTTGGTCCTTGCCGGGCATTTATTCGAGCACAGGGGAGGCATCCTCTTACTACCTCATGTATGATTTCTCTCATCTGTGGCACAACAGGGGATTTTGTCAAAAGGCTAGCCAGGTTACATTCTCCCAGGTGGGTGGCTTCATGTATTCTTTTAATAAGTGTTGCTCCAAAACCTTTTGGTAAGATTGGGTGGCCTTTCTCATCGATCCACCAAGATTCCTCTTGGCTTACCCCTCGATCCTTGCCTTGTATCCAAAGTTAATATTTGGGGGTCATGGGTAATAATGGCTCCGGCAGATGGACTGGGGTTATCCGCTGAGGAGAGGGGACTTGGGCCATGGCAGCCTCCCTGGCTGCTTGGTCCGCTAAGGAGTTCCCTTGGACCCTTGAGTCAAATGAGTCTGTCTGGTGACCTGGCATGTGAATAATTGCCACCTCTAGTGGGGCCCAGACTGTGGCGAGGAGATCTAGGATTTCTTGACAAGTCTCCAGGGTGGGGGCTGCCACTAAGAGATCCTCCACATATTGGAGCAGAGTTCATTTTCGGTCCTTTTAGGAGTGGGGTCAGGTCTTGCCTCAGTGCCTCGCTAAAAAGGGTTGGGGAGTTTTTAAAACCTTGTGGCAGTCTTGTCCATGTTAATTGATTTCCGGGATTGGGTCCCCATTGGAAAGCAAAGAGCTCTTGCCTCGTGGGAGCCAACTGAAGTGCAAAGAAAGCATCCTTTAAATCCAGCACAGTATAGAATGTCTGGCCCGGCGTAAGCATGCTCAAAACGGTGTAAGGGTTGGGGACCATCGGGGGTATATCCAGCACACGGTTGTTCACTGCCCTTAGATCTTGGACTGGCCTGTAATCTCCAGAGGACTTTCTAACTGGAAGGAGAGGTGTATTCCATTTTGAAATACAAGGCCGGAGTATGCCTTCAGCCAGAAACAGCTGGATGTGTTTGTTGATCCTCTCTCTGGCCTCCTTAGACATCGGGTACTGTTGGGCCCATATTGGTTCTGCTCCGGGCTTTAAGTCCACCCAAATAGGGGCCCGACTTGAGGCCAATCCATATTTACCAGGGGTTGCCCAAGCTTGGGGAAACTCTCGTAGGAGCCTTTCCATCAGTAGGGGAGGTACCCGTAGGCAGGCCAACAGGAGGTATCAGGCCTTCTGCCTCCAAAGGCAGAGTTATAGTCAGCACAGTGGGAGGACATGGGCCTTGCGAGGGGTTTCGGAATTCAAATGTATATCTCCCTTTGTCAAATTTGAGAATTGCCTTTATGGCATGAAGTAAGTCTCGGCCTAGGAGGCCCTCATAGGGGCATTCTGGCATAACCAGAAATGAATGAGTCACAGTCTGTTTTTCCAAGTTTATCTTATGACTTGTGGTCCATTTACAGACTTGTGTTCCTGTTGCCCCCTCCACCAGGGTTGTATTGCTTTGCCAGGGGCCTGTATCAGTTTTTAGAACTGAGTGTGAAGCCCCTATGTCGATCAAGAATTGGAGGGGTTTTTCCTCCACTTGTAACATAACCAAGGGGTCCTGGAGGGGGACCCCTGGCCCCTTCAGTCCAAGTTAATTTCTAAGAGCCAAGGTTTTGGCTTGGCCTGCTGCTTCAGCTGTAACTTTGGACATTCTCAGCGCCAGTGTCCCCTCTCTCTACAATATGCACACTGGTTTTTATCGAAAGGGGGACATTGTGGATGATTTTTTTCTCTCCTATTGGGGCCTTTTATTGGGGGTTTGGTTTCCTTTGCTACCGTCATCACCATGGCTTTGGCGATCCTGCATACCTGTTTGTCTCCATCAGTGTCCCGGTTGTTAAATGCGCGAGTTGTTAGCTGACTGGGACACGAAAGAAATCACGATGGCATGGCGGTTCTCTGGGGCCTCGGGGTCTATGGGGGTCTATTCCCGGTAAGCCTGCATCAGCCTTTCTAGGTAAGCGACGAAGGATTGATACCTTTGGGCCCTGCATTACCTCAGTTACCTTCGACATATTTGTAGCCACCGTGCAGCAGCTCGGAGGCCCCCTAATAGAGTCTGGTGAAACCGGGTTAAGGCAAGATTCCCATATCCCATATTAGGGTCCCAATCGGGTCGAGTTGATGGGAATCCTGCCTCAATCTGGGCTGGATCCTCAGTAGGCAAGCCATCTGGCCCAAGCACTGCCCGTCAGGCCAATGTTTTAATTTTTTTTCTCTTTAGTCGTAAAGAGAACTTGGAGCATCTGCTGGCAATCATCCCATGTAGGCTGGTGAGTAGTAAAGACTGTCTCCAGCAGGCTTATCAAGGCTTGGGGCTTTTCAGGGAGCGGCGGTTTTGCTTCTTCCAATTGTAAAAGTCGGTAGTCAAGAAGGGGACAGGGATCAAAAAGGGGCGGTTTTCCCCCCGCCTAGGGGGTTGTTGCCACAGGGGCAACATGGGAGCCCTAAGCGTGGAGGGCTGGGCTGGTGTGCCAAATAGCTTGCCTGACCGAGTATGAGGAGGTGTTAACCAATCAGCTGGAGGCGGCGGTAATGGCTGATCCAGGCTTTGTTCTTGTCTGGCCTTATCAGTTTCATCTAGGTAAGGTGGGGAGAACTACATCTTCATCCGTTTGGGGAAGTGGCGGATAAAATGGCTTTTTTAGTTTTTTTCTTTCCCCTGGGGGGGGGGCGGCGGCTAGCTTTAGCAGCTAAAATTGTAGTCCCCTGAGGCCGTAAGGTAGGTCTCATTGCTTTATGGGTGGGGAGAAACCAAGGGCGTAGCCAAGGTGGGGGGGAGTCTCAACTAGTGACAACCAAGATTCTATATAGGTGATCTGATCATCATGATCCCGGAAAACAACCCGATGGACAGAAGCCACAGTAACTTGGTCGAAAGTTCCCATCTCCGGCCATCCTACCTCGAAGGTGGGCCACTCCAGTTCACAAAGCATTTGGAGTTGGCCAGGGCTCACCGTGACACCCAGGGTGCTGGCCTGTTTGCAGAAGTCAGAGAAGTGGGCAAGCACCAGGTCGAGAGGGGTGCAGAGCTTGCTACCCCTCTGGCCCATTGTGCACTGCCACAGTAATGGCTGAGCAGCCGCAATTGGAAATAAATCAAAGAAAACTGTTGGGAGGCAAAGAAAGTTAATAATAGCTGTCAGGGTAACGACCGTGTTCCTTTGTTTCATAAATTTCCCTGGAGAGGGCAAGAGCATTAGAAGCGGCAAAGAAGAGTGGCGTCAAGCAAGCCCAAACTCGGTTCAGCAAACCAAACCAAACCAAACTGAACCGAAACCAAAGAGGTCATGGAGCGTCCTCCGATCCCTCGGACACTGGTCCTCAGCCACGTCCGGCAGACCAGTTATAAGGTCTACTTCATAACCTCCGGAGGTCCCCCAATCCTCACTTACCACCAAAGGGCTGAGTTACAACCTTCCTACGAAAGGGGAAGGATCCCAGACGAGCCCTCAAATGTTGTGGCTCAAAAGAAGTTTCCAAAGGTAAGTGAGGAGACAACGTACGCAGAGAAGCGAAGCAGGAAAGGTTTATTGAGCATCCATATGGAGGTTCAAAGACCAAGCCGGTAAGTGAACCCCGAGGAACGAGAGGAAGCAGCTTTTATGCAGTTCACAAATAGCTCAACCATGGGTGGGTATCCATGTCAACGCATCCGGGTGCACTTTTACAACAACAAACACTTATTTTGTAGCTTGCACAATGGTTATACGCAGGCACACTAAGAACATGTTGTCTTGAAAACATGTTGTCCCTTCAATATATACATACATATATATATATATATATATATATTCATTAACTGTAACAAATGTTCCACAGTAACACAGGATGTAAAAATGGAATTTATGCGTGTGTGTGCATACGTGTGCAGGAAATCCCTAATTTCCATTTTTCTATGAACTCACACCTGCTCTGAAAAAAGTATTAATTTTAAAAAATCAATTTTCCCAAATTAAGAAAGTAATATGGCTCATGGATTTATGGTCTTTAAAATCAATCCCCTTAGTTACCTTCTAGGAGTGGGTTCAGACCTTGTCATCCTGGATTAGCACCTTCCCCCCCCCCCACGAAATGACCACGGATGACTGAAAGAAGGAGAAGATGATGCTGATTCAATGTACCCTATGCTCTGTTCCTCGGTGAGTCAGTACCATTAATGCTTCTATTGCCCTTTGTTTTTAGATTGCTTTACAATAGCTTAATAGCTGAGCCTCACAATACTTCTTTGAGGTGGGTGGTCAGCAAATACTTTGGTTAGCAGTTTCCTTTGATGTCCCAAGTAGCTAATGATATAAGCAAGGTAACAGTGAGTCAGGGAGTGGGGAGGGAAGCGGAAACGGGGACGTCTCAGAGTGCCTCGTTCCATTGTGTTGGCCTTTACCAGACCAGCATGCTACGGGGTGTGCAATTATTATAAGTCTGTTTTTCAAAAGGTAGTTATTTAGAAGGTAAGGAGAGTTGGGAGTAAAATTACAGGACGTTGCACCTCTATATCTTCTGTAAGCGTGGAACTTGCTCATGTCAACGCCCTGAGGCTAATACTGGTAGCGAGGATGTGACCTGATATCTCCATGGAAACGGTTTACTTAGAGGTGAAAAATAACATGGGAGTTGATGGAAAAACTCTCTCACACTTCTTTTTTTTTTAAGGCGGCACCTGTGGCATATGGAAGTTCCTGGGCTAGGGGTTGAATAGGCGCTGCAGCTGCCAACCTACCCCACAGCCACAGCACTGATGGATCTGAGCTGCATCTGTGACCTACCGCGCAGCTTGTGGCAACACCGGATCCTTAACCCACTAAGCGAGGCCAGGGATCAAACCCACATCTTCACGGGGACTATGTTAGCTTCTTAACCCACTGAGCCACAGTGGAAACTCCTCTCATACTTTCCTTTTTTTTTTTTAGGGCCGCACCTGAGGCATATAGACGTTCCCCAGGCTAGGAGTCGAATCAGAGCTATAGCTGCCACTGAGCCACAACGGGAACTCCCTCTCATACTTTTTAAAATTAGGAAGAAAAATTTTTTAAATAGAGATACAGTTGATGTACAATATTATGTAAATTTCAGGTGTACAACATGGGAATCACAGTTTTTAAAGGTTATACTCCATTTATAGTTATTTATAGTTATAAAATATTGGCAATATTTTCTGTACTGAACACTATATCCTTGTAGCTTATTTATATTATAAATACTTCTTTAAAAATGAGAATACTACCATCACTTTCCTCACGGTCAAAGCAGAAGGAAAGTTGTTCCAGCTGCTAGACTCAGTCATCTCAGTGTTTCACTTATGCAGACATAGAATCACAGAATGAAATTAATGGTCCACTCATGGCTTCTCATCTATAACCACGGAATTTCAGTTCTAGATGTGGGCATTGCAGAGTGTAGAATTCTAGAGTTTTTTTTTAAGAAGGAAGTCTGTTATCTTAAAAAAAAGATGTGATTTAAAGCATTCCATGCTTTTCTACACTTGAAACCACTTAGTCATTTCTGAAAAAAATCAGGTATTATGGAGAAAGAAGTATAGATATGTGATTTTTGCCCTTATCACATTTGGAGAATACTTGTTTTAAAGCTCAAAAATCAGAAGAAAGTAAAAGATATTGGTCCTTAGATCATTGGTATAAATCAGATAATCATCCTTTCATACATAATGGTCTCTTAGGGAGAATAGAGAATGAATGCACGGCAGCTTGAGAAAAGGAAACATTAAATGCAAGTGAATTAATTAGCAAACAAACACTGAAGTTGGAGAAAAATTTACACTGAAGGCTACCAAAAGAAGTGTTTATGGTTGAAATATGGCCAGGCACAGAGAGAGTTATTCAATAAAATCTTTTTTTTTTCTGGGAAATGAACAGGAAAGTTTGTATGAGATCATTTCATGTGAGGTGATACTGGCTTTACATTCTGCCAAAAAACAGTTATTTACCGAGCACCAATTATGTATACCACAGCAGTCAGGTGTTATAGTGAATACAAAGATAGTTTCTCCCTAAAACTTAACAAGGTGTCTATAAGCTAGTAAGGTAAACATTTTCTACTTATAATAATAAAAAATTATAATCCAAGAACGCATTTCTCAGAGCATTAAAACTCAGTATAGATTTGTTTTGTGATTAGTTAATAACGTAATTCATATACAATGTTTAGAAGGTAAAAACTTTTTAATTTTCTTCTTCTTAATTGAATGAATGCCTTATCACAATATTGTATCTACTCAAACCTTACAAAACTGGAGTAATCAGCAACTAAAATCTGAAGAATCCATAATGACCAAGATAGTGCTATGTTATTTAGTGAGTAGTTTTAAAAGTTAAAATAAAATTTTTGAGGGATCTTTTGACATACACTAATATGTCTTTAATTTCATCTATACCGTAAGCTCTGGACTATTTCATTTTTTGTGTTGCAAAATTATTTCTGTAACAAATCTCTAAAACTTGAAATTGGATGTTGCAGCTATTTCCTTACATGAAAGAAGAAACAATTCTTCATAATTCATAATTAAAACAACAACCTGTTTTGGAAATGGGGGAAAAAAATCCCTGTGCTAATTCTCTGGGCTACATAATAGTTAAGACTATTATTTTTCATTGAAAGCTAAACATAGATCAATTAAATTCTATCAGCATGGTTATCTAATCTAGAGGATGATTTTTAATTAACCAAGGAGAAACATTACTGTAATTATTTGAAATAACTTTCAATTCACAAGTTTTTAAATAAGAATGGAGAAAAATAATTACCAAACATAGGTGAGTAAAAAAAAAATGCTCCAAAATTTTTTTCTCATAGTATTATTTTTCTCATAATATTAATGTTTTTCTCATAATATTAATCTTTATTCCTTTAATATACTCTATAGTTAGTCTTTTTAAAAAGAATCTCCTTTAAAGATCCAGCACTCTGAAAGCCACAGCAAAGCAGATGCTTGAGAACATTTCAGATTTGTTTACTTTGGACAGTACATGATGTGTGATAACTTTTTTTGTTGTTTTCTAATCCGAAACACAAAAAGTATTAGAGACCCTTTTGTTATCAGTATGCATCGGAATATGAAGAAAGGTTAGCCATCAAATATTTCTTGGAAAAAGAATAAACAAGTTATGCCAGTTATAACAAGCCAAGGAATTTAGAACTATAATATTTGGGATGTTATTAGTAAATAGGGGAGGATGCGTGGGGGGAACCCACAATCAAAATATTTTTGATACAGCAAAAAAGAGATAGGAAGATATATAAAGAAATGTCATATTTTCACTGCATTTGGATGTTTTCAACAAAACAGAGCTTTGTGCCCAAGCCAGTTGGCATTGTCATATCTGTGTGGATTTCTGGGGCCCTTCTCAAGTTATGAGAAATTTGATTAAGCATCGCATTTGTTCCTTACAGCAAGAAATTCTCCTGTCTGCTGTAAATCCACCGTTTTCATCCACTTTTCTAAGGAGAGAAACTGTATCAAAATAAAGGTCCACTTTGTTCGATAAAGAATTGCAGCCACTGTCACCACCATTAACATGGAAAAAAATTCAACCTGACCTTTCCTTGTTACTGTTTATACCCTGGGGCTTGAATTTGATTTTTCTTCATTGCTTTGAGGATGTCAAAGTATAAACTTCAAAGCTATAAAATGATTGATATGTGGTATTCACAATAGGTTGTTTTAAGTAATACATGTATGTAGTGATTCATTTGAAACATTCCTTTGATAATTAAAACCTCATTCTTAAAGAAAACTCTTAGAAAGAGGGCTTCACACAAAGAACCATGTGATATCTGCCTCTTCTTATATACATTTCTTTTAAAAGTTATTATTCCCAAAATAAATTCTTACACACTTATTTCATTTTTTATTTCCATTCGTACTTTAATGTTTTGCTTTTAAATATTTTTGAAAATACCATTTCGGTTTCACGTAGAACTTGCTTTTCTGCTTTGATGTTTCTTACTACTCTAATTTTATCTTAAATATAGGTAAAGATTTTGTATAGTCCTTTTGTATCTTTAAATTTTTTATTGTCAATGCCTTTGCTTAGCTTTTTCCAAATTTCATAAAAAGAAGTAATCTGCAATAGGTGGGAGAGATACCCCAGATTAAAATTCTTCAAGAGGGAGATTTTTCGTAGTTCAGAGAAAAAGAAAAAAAAACAGATTTAAATTGGTGAAAATTGGTACTGATTACAGCTGTTAAGAAATGGTGGAAAAAATCCTAATTTTGGTTTGTTCTTTGTATGAGAACAAGTCAAACCCACCTGAGAGGGGTAAAGTAGGGGGGGAGTATAAAACACATATGAATGTGCCATCAAAATGCCCATACTTTTGTTTTGGTGGACAATACACTAAGCTAACAATTCTCTTAAAAATAATAAAAAATTAAAAACAGGTGATAAGCCAGAGAATTGGGGAAAGAGTACCACGTACAGTTCCCAATAATTATGTTAAAAAAAACTCAGGAGAATTTCCACTTCTTTATAGTAAAAGCAGCATTGCTTTAGTGAGGAGGAATCAGAGCAGAGCTGCTAAAGTGTAGCTGGCTCTCTGGCCACTGATTCCCATAAATGCATCGCTGCAGCGCTCTGTCTCCCTCCAAAACCAAGTTCCCAGTTTCATCTCCTCACTAGCATCTACACACTACGTGCACTTTAACACTTACACTGTTGAATACTCTCTTATAATAATAATGAAGAATACAAAACCCCAAGTTAGTGCAACTTAGGATCGCCAGCTAAATATGTTTTGTTATAAAAGGTGTTTCCTTTTTGTTGGTTTGTATTTAAAAGATCAGAAAGACAAACCCAGCAAAGAGATTATTTGCTTCATTGCAAACTGTAGTTACCTCTGTTGGGAGGAAGATGCTGCTTTCCTCCCTCATGTTCCTTAACTGCTTTTCCTTTTGAAGATGCTCTGGGGACAAAATTAGATGTGCGACAAATTGACCAACCTTAGGATTTTTGGATGAAACACTGTCACTAGGATCAGACTATTCCCAGATGGTAATTAACCCAATGCACTTGAAGTCACATAATCTTTTTCCAGATTTCCATGTCAGCGAGGGCAATTAGCATTCTGCTTTTGTCTCAGGAGTCCTGAATTTTGGAATACAATCGCAATGACCAACCCAGCCAGCTGTGAAATCAATTCAGCCTTTACTGCCACGAGCCACACAACTCTTCTTTAATAGTTCCTTCTTAGATCACATTTATAGCAGAATTCCTCTTCTTTTAGGATTTATATCCTTTAGCTACTTACAGATACTTGTAGTTTTTCTGCTCAATCTATACTACACGTGTTTCTTAAGTCTTCCTATCAGAGTCAAATCCATTTTTCTTCTTTTCCTTTTCCTTCCTTCCATCCTCCCTCCCTTCCTTCCTCCATTCCTTCTTTCCTTCCTTCCTTCTTTCTTCCCTTCCTTTCTTCCTTTTCATCCTACCCACCCCTCCTCCTTCCTCTTCTTTTATCTCAGCTCCCGAGTCTCCTACAGATCTTCTGAGCAAAGAGGAGCTAGTGTGAAATCTTTCAGAAGCTCTTGTTGATTTACTTAAAACACTTTCTTCAAGGTGAATTAACTCCTTTGGAATTAACTACTTTCATTTCCGTCATTAAGAATTTGCGTAATTTGAAGCGAGTGTGTTGAAGATCTATGGGGATTTTTCTGAGGGACTCAAATAGTCAGCACTCTGTGCCTTTGCACATGGGGGTGCACCCTTCACCCATTGCCTCTAGTACCCGTGCTAGTCCTACAGGGAAGGGTGCTCGGAGGACTAGCGAGAGTACTGGAGGCGATAGGTCCCAAAGTAAGGAACGGGGTTGCCAGAGATTAAATACACGACTTCAGATCGATTTACAGTGTCTGCCATACAAAAAAATGGACCCCTTGCAGATGTGGTAAACTGAAGGTACCAAAGATACAAGTTACTGAGATGAAACTAGCATTCAAATCTCGATGAGTGAGATTCCCAAATCCCTTTCCTTGCTGCCTCAACACAGTTTTTAAGTCCTATATCAGACTGAACTAAAGAATCTAATTAAGAATCATGCTAAAGCAAATACAACCAAAGTTTGATTTATTTGATCTTGCTTTAAAAAAAAAAAAATAGTTTGGCCCTATTGGCCTGAAAGGTTTTGTTTAGCTTGTATCACTTTCTTAAAAACAAAACAAAACCCAAAAACTGATGCTTCCTGTGGTATGTTGTAATGCTATAAAACACAAAGCAAAAATTGTGCATGAAAAGACTAAAGAAAACAAAGAAAACACATCAAGCTTTAAATAGGAGTTATCTTCGAAGGGATTATGGATCTTTATTTTTCACTTTCTACTTTTCTGTATTTCCAAATTTTCTAGTAAGTATGAATTATTTTTTCAATGAAATAAATCTTCAGTAAAATTAACCAGTAGAATTAAATAAATGAGTGAAAAAAAAAAATTGCTGCTATCACCTTACATTTTCACCATGAATTTTTTTTTAAGCAGCTACATCAAATCAGGTGACTATGTGTTATGTTTGTAAGAAATATTTTAATCAGGGCTTAGAGAGTTTAGCAACCCCCTGCCATGACAAGCATGCTACTTGTTCAATGCAAGGAAAAAAAAAAAATGCTTTAACTGAGTTAAGCTTTGGAGTTTAATTACTATTTGAATGAAGAATTAAGACTTTAAAACCCAGCTGGGCATTAACTCATCAAGACTTCTGACACAAAACTGTTTTAATAAAGCTTCTGAAGTTGATGCCACCCAGTAAACAGGGGCAAAAAACCCCAACTCAGTGAATTCCAGTATTGAGTTTGTACTTTATGAAAGCTGCAGCTTGTCTTAAGGGGTTAAGGAACCAAGAAATCTGTTCAGATCATTTACTTTCAGACTCTGAACTTCTCCCTAGTCCTTCCTTTAGGTATAAGCCTCATATTCCAAGTTTATTCCCAACGGAGAGGGAAATAGCCAATGATAAGAAATTGTTTTGTAACAACTTTAGTACTTCCAATTTAAACGATCTTAATTGAAAATGGCACTACCTGAGTCTCTAATAAATCACTTTCCTTGAAGATTGTTCAGGCTTCTCAGAAATACCCTTACATTCATCCTAGAAAATTATGGTAGGTTGTTGACAATCATATTCCAAATATAAAGCATATTTTGAGAAGTCTTTTGTTATTCATTTATTTATCAAACATTTATTCACATGCTGAGGGTAAAAAGACAAATATGAAACAGTTCTGGCCTCCAAAATGGCAGGTAAGGGGCTAGAAAATAGGGATTGTTTATGGTATTAGCATAAGAAGTAGCACTATTATATTGTATGTTTTAAAAACTGTCCAATTCAGTTCTTAATTTCTTGAAAACATCCCAGGGTAGTATGGCGTGTGTGTCTGTCTATGTGTATACGTATGAGTATAATATAATGTAAATAGATGAATATACTACTCTTTTTTAAAATAATTCTAGGCTTGGAGTAATAAAACCTGATTGCAAGTCACAGTAGTGCCACACATTAAGTAACTGACTAAAAAATAAACGATACTTCTAGTTGTTAAACTGGTCACACATAATAGATTCTGGAGGAAAAAAGAAAGGTGACTTTCCTTTTTGAGGTGGAATCACTTCCAGGTAAGGATTTATGGAAGAGTACAAAACGAAAATACCTAGTAAAGATGGGTTTTGCACTTAACATTTTAATTTTTAAACACATGATATAGTCAAGGGGTACAAAGGAATATGCAGTGAGTTTATCTTTCTCATTTCCTTGTTCCCCCAATACAGCAAGCACAACTGTTAGCAGTTTCTTATTATTTTTCCAGAGCTGTCTTGACTGGCAATGTATAAATATATAAAACAAATAATAGGATATTATATACTCTACTAGCTAGCTTTCCCACCTCATTAAATGTTTAAAATCTTTTGAACACAACATTGTAAAATAAACTATACTTCAATAAAAAAATAAAAAATCTTTTGAAATATTTCAAACATTATAGATAACACAGTGCTTCATATTACCACAAAAGTTGTGGACCTCACCACTCCATGGGACCCCTTTCAGACTGACTGTGATGGGATTGGTTATCTCTGACACAGGGCAGCCCTATGGGAAATAACAAAAGATGAACACCTTTGCCTTCTGTTCACCACAGTTTTATGAGAGCACAGCAAAAAGATTATGTTTGCTCCAAATTTTTGAAACTTAGCAGATAGAGTAGAAGTCATTTGAATATCACTTTTTGATCTCTTTATGCTCCTGCCTTCTTCCATAGTCACAGATTTAGTGTTTTATGTCTCATCCACTCATCCATAATTTTTGCCTACATACATAATCAATAATTACATATCCATCAATATAGGTAATTTTATGTAATGTGCTAGTATTTACTGGTTTTTAAAGTTTACTCAAATAGTATACTGGTGTACATGTCATTCAGCAACTTGCTTCTCCCCCATCTAACTGCTTTCACGGTTAATCATAGTTCCTTCTTTTAAAATGCTATATAGTATTCCACTATATGACTCTATCACAGCTTATCCATATACTCTCCTATTGAATGATATGTCAGTTTTTAATTTTTTCATTAGAAACCATGTTGAAATAAATATTTTTGCATTCTTTCACTTGCACAAAAATTTTCTCCAAGTTATAAAGCTGCTAGCAGTGGAATTGCTAGGTTGGAAAGTATGAATATTAACTTTACCAGGTATTTCAAAGTTGCCCTCCAAAGTAGTGATACCAATTCACATGCTTACTAGCAATATATGAGTTACCGTTACTGTGCAACCAGGACATCTCTCGGTACTGTCATAATTTAAATGTTGCCCATTTGAGATGATATCTCACTGTGATTTCTTTCCAGTGACTATTAGTAGGTTGAGCATCTTTCCATAGGTTGACTATGCACTTAGGTTTCTTTCTCTGAATTACCTGTTAATGACCTTTTTTCATTCTCCTCTTTGGTTATGAAAAATAATAAATTCCTTTGTCAGTTATGTATTTTTACATGCTGTGGTTTATTTTTTCACTTTGTTTCTATGTCTTTGCTGAACACTAGAGATTTTTAGAATTTATCTTGGTGTCATCAAATTACCAATCTTCTGCTCTACTTTTTCTGTCTTGTCTAAGAAAACTTTCTACACCTAAATGTTATGAAGATATCCTATATTTTCTACCCAAAGCTTCTTTTAGTGTTTAGATCTCCTATCCATGTGGAATTCATTTTTGTATATGGTGTGAGAATGGGATCCAATATTACATAATTTTGTCCATATGGTTAACCAATTGTTCTAGTACCATTTATTGAATAGTCCTTCCTTTTCTCATTGATTTGTAGTGCCACCTTGGTCATAGTTCAAGTTTCCACATATGCACACATCTGTTTCTGGGCTCTCTCTTATGTCCCTTTGGCTTATTTGAGGCTTCCTTTGCCAGTACCACGCTGTCTCATTTCTATAGCCCTATAAATTCCTGGTATATTTGGTCAAGCACATTTCCCCCTCCCCCATCTTATTCTCCTTCAAATAAGATTTATTTTGGCTATTCTTGATTCTCTGTGTTTCCATATCAGTTTTAAGATTCACCTATTGGATCTCATAAAGTCTTTTTTTAGATTTTTGTTATGATTTTGTTTCTTGAGTATTTTGGAGGGAAACTGACACCTTTACAATTCTGCAACGTAACAGCGTATGACTGCATGTAAATCTTTTCTATTTTTCAAATATATTTTGGTTTCTTGTTAGAGGTCTTACCCATCATGCGCTAAGTTCATTACTAAATATTTGATAGAGTTTTCCCCTGTTTAATTTTCTGGCTGGTTACCATTTGTGGAAATGAGTATGCTGAGTGAAGTCTAGTAAACTTATGCAAGTTTCTTATTAATTCTAGTAGCTTCACTGCCAAGCTTTTGGCTTTTCTTGGTTTAAAATCATATATATAAAGTCTCCATGTTTTGCTGCTAGGAACATTTTTAAAATGTCACCTTCACATGTGATATCTGTAGGTTTTCTTTTATTAGGGAATAATCCTAGTTTTCTGTGATGGTTAATTTTATGCGTCAACTTGACAGGGGCATGGGCTTCTTCCACATTTGGTCAACCGCTATTCTGGATATGTCTGTGATATCAGTGCATCAGTGCATCTGGATGAGACTTGCATTTGAAGTGATAGGCTGAGTAAAACAGATTAAATTCCTTAATGTGAGTGGCCCCATCTTATAGCTGAAGGCCAGACAAGAACAAAAGGTTAACCATCCAGGGAGTGAAAGGAAATTCCTCCTGCTTGATCTACCTGTGAGATAGGACTTTACTTTTGTCCTGACTTCAGATTCAAATGGAAACATTGGCTCTTTCTGGGTCTCAAGCTTATCAGCCTTTAGGCTGGAATGACAGGCCAGGCTCTCCTGGTTCTCAGGACTTTGGACTTGGACTAGAACTACAATATTAGCTATCTTGGTCTCTAACTTCCCGACCACAGATCTTAAAACCTGTCAACCTCCATAACTGCACAAGCCAATTCCTTAAAATGAAAGCATATATACTTCCTATCAGTTCTGTTTCTCTGGGAAGCCCTGACCAATACATTTGCTAGCAGATTTTATCCATGAATGAGTTTAATCTCTCTCACCACTGAAACCACCTAGTACAAGCCACCATATTATTTCATACTGCCATTTTCTTTTAACTGGGCTTCTTTTTTTGACTGGTTTCGATATCAGTTAGACTTGCCCTAGTATAGATTATACCCCACATAGTAGCCAGAGAGGTTATTTAAAACACAAGTCAGATCTTGTAACTCTTCTTCTGAACACCCTCCAAGGTTTTTCCATCGCAGTTGTAATAAAAACCAAAGTCCTTATTTTGGCATAGGAAACCATACACAATCTGGGTTCTAGCAATCTCTCCCACCTCTTAGCTTTTGCTCAGTTTCTCTGTACACCCTCTTGCTCCTTCTGCTGGCCAGGCATGCTTCTAAATGTTCCTCCTTGATCCTTGACCCAAGCAGATTCCTACTTTGGAAATCTTGCATTCAAAATTCTCTCTGCCTGGTGTGCTCTCTCACTAAAAATTTTGATTGTCACTCCCTCAGTTCATCCAGATATCTTCACAAAATAGCACTCTGCATCCCATTCTACCTCATTATCCTGCTTTATTTTCCTTTGTAGCAATTATTACATCATGACATTATACAGTTTAGCTACCTGTTGATTTATCTGATTCATTCACTTGAATGTAAAATCTTTTGGCAGAGAATTTTTCTCTGTATTTATGTTATAGCCCCATTGCCTGGGCAATGCTTAACGTGTAGTAGATGCTAAATCAATATTTGTTAAATAAACAAATAGTCAACATTATTACCTTTTTTGCATCTATGATTTGATTATGTGTAACGGGATCGATAGAGTTTCTGCTATGAAACAACTTTGCTATTCTGGAATAAACATTAATTAAACATGATGTGTGTGTATTTTTAGAATACTGATGAATTCAATTTGTAATATTTTATTTAGGATTTTTATTTTTATGTCCATATAGGAATAGTTCTATGGTTTCCTTTTTTTTATGATGTCCTTGCTTAGTCTGAGTATCAACATCATATAAGCCTCACAATTTGAGCCAGTCAGCTTTCCTTCTTTGACTTTTATCATAAACAATCTATGTAAAATAGCAGATACCTACTTTTAGGAAGTTTGTTAAAACATACCTGTAAAGATGGCTTGGTGTCTTTGGAAAGAGACTTTTAATTTCTTTAATAGTTATTAGTTGATCCATGTTTTCTGTTTTACCTCCCAGTCAAGTTTGGTAATTTTAGTTTTTCTAGAAAATTACCATTTCATCTAAATTTTCAACTGATTTAGTATGTCTCTATTATGTATGATATCTGTACTTGTCTGTATTTATGTCTTTTTAAATTAATAGTTATATGCGATCTTTATTTTTAAAAAATTTTATCAAAGCTTTAGTTTGTAGGACTATTAATCTCCATTTTTTCTTTATTTTCTACTTATTAATCTGTGCTCTTATCTTTATTATGTCCTTAAATTAGATATAATTTCTTGTTTTCTTTCTTTTTCCTCCATAGCTTTCTGAGTTGAACACTAAACTGATTCGTTTTAAATATTTTTTTAAGTTTAAACATGTTAAAGGCTCTACTTTTTTGACAACATACCCATGGCATATGGGGGTTCCCAGGCTAGGGGTCCAATCAGAGCTACAGCCTCCGACATATGCCACAGCCATAGCAAGGCCAGATCCAAGCCGCGTCTGCAAACTACACCACAGTTCATGGCAATGCCGGATATTTAACCCTACTTTTTCATGTTGATTTCTTACTTAATTGCAGAAAATGAAGTTTATATAATATTTCTTACAATTTATTGAGATATCATTGGTGTCCTAGCACATAGACAATTTTTTCTTTTTTTTTGTCTTTTTGCCTTTATGTAGAGCCGCACCTGTGGCATATGGAGGTTCCCAGGCTAGGGGTCTAACAGGAGCTGTAGCCGCCGACCTTCGCCACAGCCACAGCAACGCGGGATCCTTAACCCATTGAGCAAGGCCAGGGATCGAACCTGCAATCTCATGGTTCTTAGTCGGATTCGTTAACCACTGAGCCACGAAGGGAACTCCATAGACAGTTTTTTAAAAAGTAAATATTCCATATATTTGAAAGGAATGTATATTTTTATTTTTGGGGTATAGAGCTTTCTTAATTCTTAATTTAGAAATTTAGAATTTCTATATTCCTTTTGTGTTTTGTCTATCAATTGTAAGTTAAAATTATGTTAAGTATATAGAAATTCATGACGCATGTGCTTCATGGATCATTACTTTCATTATTATGTGATTTTTTATCACATTATTATTATTTATGTGATTCTTATGTATATTATTATTATGCATATCTTCATTCCTAGTGATGCTTTTTGCTTTCAGTTTTATCTTGTCTGATATTAATATTAATGTAGCAGCTTTCTTTTTGCTTAATATTTATGTAGTCCATCTTTTACCATACCTTCAACTAACAGATACACACTACCATATATAAGAGATAATCAATAAGGACCTAAAAAAAGGAAAAGAAAAAATAGTTTCTTCTTTTTGCTACTCACAGATCCATCTACTCTACCATCATTTGGGGTACACTTTTATTTTAATAAAACAATTCCAAAAAAAAATTGAAGTTTTGAGACTTCTCTTGCTCCAGGTTAGGCAGCTAAAACACTAAAATTTGACCAAAGGCAATCTTACACCAAAGCCCTTATTCTCAACTATGCTGTTTCCTGAAATGTATTTCCAATCTTGGAATCCAGGAAGCTCAAGTCTGCAGGCCATCTCACTGCATTTCTTTTTCACAGAGAAAAAAAACCTGTTTTTTCTCCATCATGGCCATGCACTTCCTGATCGTGCTTAACAATATTCTGAAAGATGGATGGCCTCATATCATTTATGTATAGAGCTCCTTCAGTGGGTTTAATGGCTGCATAGTACTTCATTGTAATATGTTTCAGTGTAAAATTAGTCCCAGAAAGATGGGCACTTAGGTTATTTCCAATATTTTTTTGCCGTCACCAATAATACTGAAATAAACACTCTTGCACATAAACAGTTTGGAATATTGAAGTATATTTGTGGAATAAATTCCTAACTATGGAATTGCTGGGCCAAACACTCTAGGGACTGCCCCAGTTTAAGGATAGCTATTGTGCAATTGTTTTCCACAGAGTTTTGAAAAGCTATACTCCCAAAAACCATGTATGACAGTTTCTAATTCCCATACAGCCTCACAAATTTTTTAGTTTCAAACTCTTTGATCTCTTTAATCTAAGTAAAAAAGATATATCACTACTTTAATTTTCATTTCTTTTCCCTAGTTTTACATTTTTACAGTGAAATTTATGTTTTTACATTCTATTGAGATATAACTGACATATAACATTGTGTAAGGTGTACAGTGTGATAATTTGGAGTTCCCATCATGGCTCAGTGGAAATGAATCTGACCAGGAACCATGAGGTTGCAGGTTCAATCCCTGGCCTCACTCAGTGGGTTAAGGATCCGGTGTTGCCGTGAGCTGTGGTGTAGTTTGAGGAAGGGACTCGGATCCCAAGTTGCTGTGGCTCTGGTATAGGCCGGCGGGTGTAGCTCCGATTCAACCCCTAGCCTGGGAACCTCCATATGCTGCGGGAGCGGCCCTAAAAAACAAAACAAACAAAAATATAATTTGATATACATATATGTTGTGAGATGATTGCCACAACGAGGTTTGTTAACACATCCGTCACCTCACATAGTTACTTTTTGTGTGTATGCGCAATGAGAACATTTATGATCTACTGTCTTAGCAAGTTTCAAGTACACAAACAGTATTTTTAATTCTAGTCACCATGCTGTATGTTAGTTTCTCAGAACTTCTTCATTTTATAACTAAGTTATACAAAGTTTTGTATGCTTTGACCAAAATCTACCCATTTCCCTCATCCCTCAGGCCCTGGAAGCCACCAACCTACTCTTTGTTTCTATGAATTCGGCATTTCTTATACTCCACATGTAAGTGAGATCATACAGTATTTGAGTTTCTCTGTCTGACTTATTTCACTTTGTTCTCAAAGTTCATCCATAGTGTAACAAATGGTAGGAGTTCCTTTTATGGCTGAATAATATTTCCTTTTTATCCATTTATCCATCAGTTGACATTTAGGTTGTTTCCATGTCTTGGCTGCTACGAATAATGCTGCAATGAATATGGAAATTAAGATATTTCTTCAAGATCTTGTTTTCATTTCCTTTGGATATATACCCAGAGGTGAGATTTCTGGGTCTTATGGCAGTTCCATTTTTAATTTTTTGAGGAAACATCATAGTGCACCAAAAAGGTTGCACTAATTTACATTCCCACTAACAATCCATAAGGATTCCCTTTTCGTCACACACTCACCAACACTAGTCATCTCTTGTCTTTTTTTATGATAGTCATTCTGGCAGGTGTGAGGTGATATCTCGTTGTGGTTTTTATTTGCATTTGATGATCAATGATGCGAGTATTTTTTATATACCTATTTTCTTCTTTGGAAAAAAATGGCTATTCAGGTCCTCTGCTTATATATTGTTTTCTTTTTATGGATGCACCTGTGGTATATGCAAGCTCCTGAGCCAGGGTTTGAATCAGAGCTGCAGCTGCTGCAATGCCACAGTCATAGCAACACCAGATCCGAGCCACATCTGCAACCTATGCCACAGCTTACAGCAACACCAGATCCTTAGCCAACTGAGCCAGGGCAGGGATGGAATCCAAATCTTCCCAGAGACAACATTGGGTCTTTAAACTGTTGAACCACAACAGGAACTCCCTCTGCTCATATTTTAATCAAATCACAAAACTGGAGTTTTTTGCAATTGAGTTATTGAGTTCTTTGTATATTTTCTCAATTTAACTTAATTTTTATTTTACATTGGAGTATACTTGATTTACAGTGTTGTTTAGTTTCAAGGGCACAACAAAGTGTTTCAGTTATACACACATATATATCCATTCTTTTTCAGATTCTTTTCCCATATAGGTTATTACAGAATATTGAGTAGAGTTCCCTGTGCTTTACAGTAGGTCTTTGTTGATTATCTGTTTTATGCAGTAGTGTGTATATGTTAATCCCAAACTCCTAATTTATCCCTCCCCCTAACCTTTCCCATTTGGTAACCAAAAGTTTGTTTTTGAAGTCTGTGAGTCTGTTTCTGTTTTGTAAATAGGTTCATTTGTATCATTCGTTAGATCCCACATATGTGATATATGATATTTGTCTTTCTCTGACTGAGTTACCTCACTTAGTATGGTACTTACTAACTCCATCCATTGCTGCAAATGGCATTAACTCATTCATTTTTATGGCTAATATTCCATGGGCTATATGTACCTCAATCTTCTTCATCCATTCCTCTGTTGATGGAGATTTAAGCTTCTTCCATGTCTTGATACTGAAAATTGTGCTGCAATGAACATTTGAGTGCATGTATCTTTTCAAATTATAATTTTATCTGGATATATGCCCAGGAGTGGGATTGCAGAATCACATGGTAGTTCTATTTTTAGTTTTCTGAGGAACTTCCAGGCTGTTTTCCATAGTTGTTTTACTAATTTACATTCCCACCAAAAATGTAGGCCAGCACCTTTTACTACACACCTTCTCCAGCATTTACTGTTTGTTGACTTTTTGATGATGGCCATTCTGACCAGTGTGCAATGATACCTCACTGTAGTTTTGATTAGCATTTCCCTAATAATTAGCGATGTCAAGCATCTTTTCATGTAGTTTTTGGCCATCTGTCTTTTTTTGAAAAATCTCTATTTGGATCTTTTGCCCATTTTTTTGATTTTTTTTTGTACTGTTTGTATATCAGCTGTTGGTAGATTCTTTCAGAAGTATTTTCTCCCACTTTGCAGACTGATTTTTCATTTGTTTCCTTTGCTATGCAAAAGCTTTTAAGTTTTATTAGGTCCATTTGTTTATTTTTAATTTTCATTACCCTAGGAAGTGGATCCAAAAAGACATTGCTGCGATATAAGTCAGAGTGTTCTGCCTATGTTTTCTTCCAGAAATTTTACAGTGTCCAGTCTTATATTTAGGTCTTTAATCCATTTTGAATTAATTTTTGTGCGTAAAGTTAGAGAATGTTCTGATTTTATCCTTTTACATATAGCTGGCCAAATTTGCCATCACCACTTACTGAAAAGACTATCTTTCCTCCACTGTGTATTCTTGCCTCCTTTGTTGTCAGTTGATTGGTATATTTTGAATATTAGCTCATTATCAGATATGTGATTTGTAAATATTTTCTCCCATTCTGTAGGTTGCCTTTTCATTTGTTTTTTCTTTATGGGGTCAAACCTGCAACGTATGGAAAGTCCCAGGCTAGAGGTCAAATTGGAGCTGCAGCTGCCAGCCTATGCCACAGACACAACACTGCTGGATCCAAGCTGCATCTGTGACCTACACCACAGCTTGTGGCAATGCTGGATCCTTAACCCACTGAACAAGGCCAGGGATCGAACCTGTGTCCTCATGGACATTATGTTGGGTTCTTGACCCACTGAGCCACAACAGAAACGCCACCATTTCATTTTTTTGATTGTTTATTTGCCATGAAGAAGCTTTTTAATTTTATGTAGTGCCACTTAATACTATTTGCTTTTATTGCTTTTGCTTTTGGTACCATATCAAAAAACATCATTGCAAGATTAATGTCAAAAACCTTTTTCTCTGTTTTTTTCTAGGAGCTTTAATAGTTTCAGGTCTCACATTTAAGTCTTTAACCCATTTCAAGTTAGTTTTTGTGAATATGTAATACTGTGATCAAATTTCTTTCTTTCTTTCTTTTTTGCACATGAATATCTGTTTTCTCAAATGTCATTTATGGAAGAGACTATCCTTTCCTCATCTAGTATTCTTGACTCTTTTGTCAAATACTTGTTGACGTCATATACATGAGTTTATTTCTGAGTTCTTGATTCTGTTCCATTGGTCTATATATCTGGTTTTATGCCAATAACATACAGTTTTGTTTACCATAGTTTTGTAATGCAGTTTGAAACCAGGAAATGTGATGCCTCCAGCTTTATTATTATTTTTTTCAAGATTGCTTTGATTATTCAAGTCTTTTGTGGTTCTGCATGTATTTTCTTTTCCTTTTCTTATGAAGGAGACTGAGAATATTTTCCTGTGCTTAAATGTATTTCTCTTTTGCTTCCTGGTATTTGCTTTTTTGCTACATTACCCATTTTTAAAATATTTATATCCTGAAAAATGTCTTCTCTCTTATTTTTTAAATTTGAGTTTGTTTGAAAGTTAAATAGATTCAATACACAACTTCAGTACTTCTCTTTTCCTTTTTTGTATTCTTTCCATTTTGCTCTTGGTTGACAAAGTTTTCCTCTACAGGATTATCTACCCCATTCTTAAACAAGTTTAAATAGATATAAAATTCTTAGTTTATACTTTTTTTTGATTGTTAAAATTGTGTCTTTTTATGTTCCAGCATTCATTCTTTCTATAAACTTTTTTGTAGTCCTCCTTGTTTATTTTTATTTTTTCTTTTTTGGTTGCATCCACAGCATATGGAAGTTCCTGGGCAAAGGATAGAATCTAAGCTGCAGCTGCAACCTACACCACAGCCTCAGCAATACTGGAGTCGTAACCCACTGGGCCACAGTGGGAAACTCCTAGCCCACCTTTATTGTCTTTTCGACTAGAACCCCAAGTAATTTTTTTCTTTGTTTTTAATATTCATAAGCTTTTCTAGGATGTGTATCTGTGTTCATTGTTCCAAGTCAGTATTCCCTGGACCATGCTATATGTGCCCCTTCAATCAACATATCTAAGGCTACTTCTCTTGCTATGAAATCCTCTTTAATTATATCTTTAAATATCTTTCTTCTTTCATAGTTTGTATTGTATTCTTGGGGACAGCATTATTTGATATTTTACTATTTTGTCTATTGGATCTTTCATATTTGTTTTCCACACCTATCATTTTCTCTTTAACCTTTCTAATCTTGCTTTAACTTTCCATTTTATTTTGTTACCTTTACAATATTCCATATTTCTTACACCGTTTTTAGTAAAGCCTACCCCTCTTTGTGCTGCTCCCAATGTGGATTTTATTTCTGTTATGGTTTTGTTTTATCTTCTACTTCTGTTGAGATTGCCAGTCCAAATTCATTGCATTATGTTACTTCACTCTATTTTTCCTACACTCTTATGTCTATAGTTAGAATTCCTGTTTAACAGAAACAATATCTTAACAATAATGTCTTTAAAATTCACGGCACATACTTGTTCACAGTTTTTTTTAACAACTCTATAAAAATACTTGCCTAGTGAGGATTTATTACCTGCCACTTTTTTTTCCCTTATATTTGAGTAGTTCTACAGGAGGTGTTTAAAAAAAAATACTCCTATTTGAATGAGGTTGCTTCTTCCTGAATTAGCTATCTGTAGAATGACATATTGAAGGGGGCTAAGACTCTATTTTTAGAACTCCAAGAATTCTCCTTATAATGTAAGTATGGGGATATTAATGAGTTACTCCTCTCCAACTTGATTGATATTTCAAGGCTTCTTACAATGTATTCTTTCTCTTCTAACCTGTCTCACCAACAAAACTGCTTCTGACAATACAGCTTATCTTTGCGTTCGTATTTCGTCACTTAGCCATTCTTGTCTTTAAACAATTTACCTAATTATACCGTCCCAGACAAAGAAGAATGGGTCCTTGCCAGTCTTGATTAGATCTTCAGCCTCTGGAGCCCTCCCTCAGCATCTTCCTGCATCCCAATTTTATTTCCAAAAACTTGACAGCCCTCCTCCTATGTCAGGATACAGAGCTAAAGGTATCTCTTAGTCATAGAACATGAATGTTCAGATTCTATCTTGTTCTTATGTTTATTTGTATAATTTCTAAAGGTGGGAATGAAAATATCTGTTTTATTTCACCTATTTTCAAACAGAAAATTCTGTACTTAAATTTTAACGGTTTTCTCTAATAACTTTTAATGCTCCATTTGAATTTCTTCACTGCTTCCATTTCCAACTCTTTATCAGGTGCATTCCTTTATTTATGGCTATCTACAACTTATTTTCAATCTTGTTCAGTTAAATTTCAGAAATAAGGGCATACTCTTTAAAAAACACAAGGAGCAGTTCACGTTAGAGTCTTGCCCACAAATTGACATATATTTCCAAGATCACATTGTTTTTCTAAATTATCACTTCTTATTTAGAACTGCTGTTATATATTCAATAAAAAGATCACAGGGAAATTTTTTCTCTCTGATAAAAAAGCATGGTGATGGATAATATACATATTAAAAGTCTCAGTTCATTCTAAAATGTACATATTTTCATAAATACCATTATATAACCAGTTATGCTTTATTAAAGTTGGTAAATGCATATAAAAAGGAATTATTTTGAAACAGCGTGGCAATTAATGTTCACATACATTTTCACATCAAAGACTGCAACTATTGGAAGTGTCTATTCCTTTAGTCACTTAAAGAATCAAATATATTAGGGTAATAAGTAACCTTTACAAAGGAAATGTTAGTTTATCAGTTTGGTAGGGGGAGGCTCAGTATAGGGTTTTATTAAACTTCCTATTCCTGCTGGCTGCTTGCTTGAGTAACTGTGGAGACCCATGTGATTGTAGCAAATGTTGGATGTAAATTTATATCTTTGGCATAAAATGAAAGATAAAATTATCAGAAATCTGAAAATGTTTTTGCTTGCCTAACAATTTGATCTTAGAAGTTACTATATACCACCTTAGAGAAGAAGAGGGATAGAATTAATGTCAATAGTCTAAATATTGGCTTGGGTTTCTGGCAAGTTTTCCGTGGGAGGCAGTGCTTACCAGGAAGAACACTTAGATAATCTCTATCAGAGGCCCACACGTAATCTGTGGGCTGGAAAGGGTTGTATGCTGGGTCCCCAGATGATTAAAGAAACTTGATCTAAGGTAGCATTAAACTGAGACTCTAGAAGTCCAGATTTTATGCTGCGTTGGACCAAGTTAATATTCTAGTTAAATGAGTGAAAATGAGAGATTTAAACTTATACAGAGATTTTTGAAGACAAAATAATCAACAAATATGTATAAGAACGGTTTCCTACTAAATGAAAAATTTCTTGCCCTGGTGTGCATAGATTCTTTTTTTTTTCATATTCAAACTTACTAGACTCTTACAAATTAGATACCCTATATTCTAACAATAAGGTTGTTGCTACAGCTGCACCGTTCTCTGATTTGGGGTGGAGGGGGAGACTGGAAACCAGTGTGGTTTGTTTTTGTACATAGTGACTTTGCCCAGATCCCAGGAAGACCGCAAAAGAGGCTGGTAATACATTTGAACTCCGACTTCACATGCAAAAATGAAAATATACATCCCGCACTAACTTTTTCACTCTCACACTTATGCTTAAAACATTAAAGCAGTTGTTGTTGTTTGTATTTCCTGCTCAAACCACATGCCCATGGTGGTCAGCCAAGGCTCCTCATTATCAGTCTCACGCAGGCACCTAAATAACTGTCACAGAAGGAAGGGAGACGGTAGAAGCACACATTGTCCCTTAAACTTTCTACATGGAAAGGACACACATGACTTTCTGTCCCATGTCAGTAGTAAAAGGCAAGTCACGTGGCTCTGCCTGGCTTCGAGGGGATGGATATTGGAGATTAGTAATACAATCGACCATTTTCTATTTTTGTAACAAGTCTGAGCATTTGATGTATAAGAACAATTTTTTTTAGACCATATTCTATGGAACACGAAAAGCAAAGCTGTTTTATTCTTCTCTTAGATGACGAATAAGTACACCTGGACATTGATGTAAAAGGAAACAGAAGTGTAATTAAGTAATAAAGAGGGATCCTTGAAATATTGCTGCTTGCACCCGGTGTTTCAGAACATGAAATTTCATTTTAAGACAATGCCATGAAGACAAGCCAGGCATTCACTAATGTTTTTAAAAACAGTTTTTTTCCTTTGAAAATTATTCACTTTATAGTGTTGATTGCCCTCTTCTTTTCTGATCAATCTTGATCAGATTAAATCTAACTGCTATCCCTATAAATATGAAAAAATGTGATGGCTCCTTTATTTTCATTGTATGCGAAGGAAATTATTTTCATGGTCTTATGGTGTACCTGTTTATTTAAGAAGTGTTATGCCAGCCCAAGAGTTGATTATGACACAGTGCCTGCCCTTGAGGAGATGAGGATTTAAACAGAGGAAAGGTTAGAAAGGAGAAGATATACAATAATTACTTAAGGATTATATGCTAATGCATTTCCAAAGTGACGGGGTTTTTAATGTGTTGCCATTGTTAAATCCTTCCTTCCTTGTATGTAAGCCGAAGTTATTAGACACATAAAGGAGAGCTCTTCTGATTGAAGTGGGAATGAAATGTCATTAACTTCTCCCGCTGGTGCTCTTATCTTAGCTCCTTGCAATGCTTAAGTTTCTTCTGTGAAAACTCCTGGCATTTTTGGAGCAGAGCTCTGGAGGCAACAAAGAAACTCTCCTAATCCCGACTATATACGCACATACCTTTATTCTGTACAAATAATCAAAGAGAGATATATCTAATGTATACTATCGGTTTCCGGCTGTAGGTGTGCGAAGGGCCCTGCCACAGACTAGACTATGATTTTAAAGTGGAAATAAATGAGAGGTCAAGAAAAGATAGAAAAGGAAGAATGAAAGATGGTGGTTGGTATGTTTCTTTCCTCTGATGTTGCAAAACTAGCCAATTGATGGCTGAAAGATAAACAAATTAAACTTTCTAAATACAGGCTCCAATGGATAAGACTGATGAGAATTATTGCCATTTTGTCCCTCAAGTATCATCTAAGTGACAATGTCAACTGATGGGTAGGGACTATGGGACACTGTAGTACCTTCAAATGTCTCTAGATTCATGTGTTTAGTACAGACGTTGTATAAATTAGGGCATTCCAGAGAGGTCTTGGATTGAGATAAATATGCCATAAGCTCCGGTTGTTAGACGAAAACCAGCTATAATGAAAAAAATAAAAATCATTGTAAAAAAATAAAAATTAAAAAAAAGTTTTTAGAAGCTGACCCTTTGAGAGACTAGTTCAATTTTGTTGTTGTTGTTTGCAATTTTTTATTCAGTATATTAAGTAAGTTGATAGACAATATTATATGTTATAGGTGTGCAACAGAGTGATTCACAATTTTGAAGGTTTTACTTCATTTACAGTCATTATAAAATATTGGCTATATTGTCTGTGTATGATATATCCTTGTAGTTTATTTTATATATAATAATTTGTACCTTTTAAATCCCTACCCCTATCTCACTCATTCTCTTTTTTTTCTTCCCAGTGGTAACCACTAGTTTTCTATGTCAGTGAGTCTGGTTTTTTTTTTTTTTCATTATATTCACTATTTTGTTTTATTTTTTGGATTCCACATAAAAGTGATATCATCTAGTATTTGTCTTTTTCTATCTGACTTGTTTCACTTAGAATAATAGCCTTCAAGTCCATCCATGTTGCTGCAAATGGCAAAATTTCATTCTTTTTTATAACTGAGTTCTATTGCATTATATATAATAATGGAATATATATTGCCTATATTCTTTATCCCTTCATCTCTTGATTACTTCATCTTAGGCTATAACACTAAGAACATCAGGGTACCTGTGTCTTTTTGAATTTGTGTTTTTGTTTTTCTCAGAGATATACCCAGGAGTGGAATTGCTGAGTTGTACGGTAGTTCTAATTTTAGTTTTTTGAGGAAAAGCTTTATTGTTTCCTACTCTGGGTGCACCAAATTACATCCCCACCAGCAGTATGAAGTTTCCATTTTCGCCACATCTTCACCAACATTTGTTATTTGCGTTCTTTCTGATGGTAGCCATTCTGACAGATGTAAGGTTTTAGTTTGCATTTCTCTGATGGTTAATGATGTTGAGTGTTTTTACATGTGCATATTGGCTATTTGCATGTCCTTTTGGAAAAATGTCTGTTCAGGTCTTCTGCCTATTTTTTAATTTTTTTTTTTGTATGTTGAGTTGTATGAACTGTTAATGTATTTTGGTTATTAACCCACTACTGGTCATATCATTTGCAAATATTTTCTCCCATTCAATAGATTGTTTTTTCATTTTGCCAGTGGGTTTCCTTTGCTATGCAAAAGCTTTTAAGTTTAATCAGGCCATCAGTTCAGTTTTGTCTTATCAAAATGAATGAGTGCTTGTTTATAAAGCAACCTAAAACTTTAGATAGAGTTTTCCATTTACTAGACGTTGAAACTAGAAAAATGACATCCTCCTTAATTTATTTTGCATTCACTTTCCTCTTTCCACCATGTAAGTACATAATATAGAAAGTACACTTAGGATAAACGCAGGAAAATAAATTTGCACCTTGTAGTTTGGGATTATGGGATTCTTGAATTTCCATGACCCACTGCTCAGATGCTCAGTGATTTAGAACTGCATGGTCAGATAATTTACGAATTTTCGCACTCATTTGACTTGGATAAAGATATCTTTAAAAGGAGTAAACCAGAAACATGGATGCATTCTACTCTATGAGTAGTGAAATTAGATTAGACTAACTGGAGGAGCAACACTTTCAACTGAGAAAAAAGTCTAGAGAAACTTAAAAGGAAAAAAAGGATGGTTAGTGAGAAAGAATAGTGAAATAGTTTTTGTTTAAATGCTGGTGATATACTCAGGGTCCCAGCTCAACACGTGTTTGAGAGAGAACTATACACAAGAAAAGAGTTACTGGGAATGTTTGGTGACAGAATATTACCAGCAGTTCATTCTTGTTAGGATGATACACATTAATACTGATGTGTTGCTCTAGTACGTTTGCCACTCCACACAGCTGAGAAAGTTTTGCACTGCCCAAGCAAGCGCACCTAAGAGGGTGATACAGATGTCATAGATTTGTATATTTATTATATCAATATATTCCCTATTGTAGTAAAGTGTCATGAGGAAGAGGCGCTTTTTTCTAATTGGCACAGAGGAATTCTCCTAACACTTATCATTAAAGAAGTCTTCATCCTTTTGTAGAATCCTTTCAACTGTAACAAGATGTTTCTTCACCAGAGGAATAGATGAATCATTCTTTATTTACTTTTCTTATCATGCTCATAAATGAAGTTTAAAATGCCCATTAGGTCCTTGGACTCCTGTGGTATCCTAGAAGATGGTTGACATCCAAAAGTTTGGGAATAAACCCAAAACAATTTGCTTTACTAATTCAAGATGGGGATTGCGTAGTTCCAAACAGAAAAAGAATAATTGGATTTGGCAAAAGAAAAATTTTTTTTTCTGGATTGTTTACTGCCCGGCACACAGTAACTACCTAAGAAAATATTTCTAGAATGAATTATTGTCCCTAGAAGCCATAATCTCCAGACTCATCCAAGACATCTTGTCTTTTCAGAATCAGTCTAGTAGTGAAATACTGATGACTTTGTGTAGGATACACCATATTAATGACAACGGTGGTGATGAAACCGATACTGCATTGTAGTACTTTAACTTGATTCTACCAGCAATCATTACTACACTCCTGCGGTTTTCTAAAACATGTCTGTTCTGTTCTCTCCAGTCAGCTGTTCTCCTTTCTTTCCATTTAGCTCAATGTCCGCCTTCTGACTAGATCCTCAGGCACACTTGACATTTTCATCAAGAGAAAGAAAATGATTTCAAGTCCAAAGGGTAAGCACCACCATGGTAAAAGGTCATAAAACACTAGGAGTTGCTCTTTAGCAATAGATTTTGAAGGCGAGTCCAAAGAAAACATGGGACATGGTTTGGAACAAGCATGCGTGTACTTCATCATCAGAGCTGTGGTACACAGTACGAGAAGGCTTCAGGGGAATTCAAACACCAGTGGAAAGGAGGGTTTTGCTTGCATTGGCTATAATAAATATGTTTTTACAATAAACAAAGGGTGGCCATAAGACATGCGTGTCTGATGTTGAAGGAAAGCCTATTTGCACCAAATAAATTACAGAAACAGTTCAAGAGCAGTTCATCCTAGTGAAAATATTATCCCTGAACTACTAGCAGGGTTAGTGTCAGGTTAGGTTATCTTTTGTATGAGTGCCAACTGCACTCTCTTCACTTGCCTAAGGGCACTTTGTGGTGCTTGTACACACTTAGGTGTTTTTCAGAAACCTTACACGAATTCAGTTACATACAAACTTCACTTACTCTTTTCCTCTTGGGATTGACATCTCATCCTGCCTGTCCTGGAAATCAGCCTCCTCTGCCCTCATGTCCCCCTACCCCAGCCCTATTCTTGGCGACTGTGTCCCCAGTGAATGCCTGGGATAAAGGCCAGGCTGCTGGATGCCAGTCCTGCACAAATCACAGAGCAGACACAACTGATCCACAGGGCATCCGTTATTCAAAGTCCAGCCTTTAAGTTCACTGAGGGTGAATGGCTTTTAAAACACAGCCAGCAAAAACAATGAAGTAAGAATCTTGGGGTAGGGGAGCACCGATTTCAACACAATTTTTGAAAATTTTCAGAAACCTTTTTTTTTTTTTATAAACTGTGGCTTTGTAGAACACTACAGGGCTTAAATATTATCAATTTAAAGTGAAATAACTCAGCCTGATTTCTGATCCCCTTCATTGTCCAGGCCTTTTCTGAACACAGAATTCGTAGCGTAGTTAACAAGGAAAACGGATACTGTCCAGTTCAGTTTTGTCTTATCAAAATGAATGAGTGCTTGTTTATAAAGCAACCTAAAACTTTAGATAGAGTTTTCCATTTACTAGACGTTGAAACTAGAAAAATGACATCCTCCTTAATTTATTTTGCATTCACTTTCCTCTGACAATAGAACCTCAGACTTGTCGATTGCCACTGCCCTCCCAATGTTTTGCAAAGGTTTGCAAAGGGAAAAAAAAAAAAAAAAACCCTTCAAGCCAATAGTCTATAATGAAGGATTTATTGAACACTCACAAATGGAGCAAGTATCTGAGAAAAGTTATCTATAGATTCTGTCTCATCTACCTTTCTATCTCTTTTGATAATTCAGTCATTGAGAAATAAATGACTCTCAAGTACTTGGTGTGGTTGTTTATAACGGTATGTCCATCTCAGAAGATACTTCCCTTTGTAATCTTTTTAAACAGTAGAAATGAGTGTTCCTCATTTCTCTGCCTAGAGTACATCAGTGTTAGAGCTTCAAGGCAAAAGAGCAGGATCCGAGTTTCACCTCCGTCAGTTATTAACTGCATTAAAGTACTGAACTCTGAGCCTCAGGTCCCTTCAAACATAAAGTGAGAATAACAATAGCGTCCTTACCAATTCTTGGGGAGGACTGAAGAATATAACGTACGAAATGAAGTAATCAAGGCTTACATAAGTATAACATGTCCTGGTGAATTGTTTTTACAGTCTGGTGAAAAGCTCATGACCTCTAAGTGAGCCCTTGCCAGTGGTGCACAAAGTGACTCCGGCACACATCAAAATGACTGGCCAAACTTGATTAAAAAAAAAAAAAACCAGCGCCATGGGCTCTGGCATCAGTGACCTGGGAGGGCTGACTTGGACTGGGCCAGAGCATTCTTATTCAAAGGTGGTACAAGTCAATGAGGGTTTGAGAACTACTGTCTTAATATCCAAGAATCCTCTTCTCCTTCGGGATATACAATTCATGTATCCTCTAAGGTGCATGGCTTACAGATAGAAAATTGACTTGCAGGACAATCTGATAATCCAGCCACTAAAAGCCCTAATAAACTCTGACGATAGGTTCTAAATCACTGAATTGGAAAGTCCATGGAAATGCATTCCACCCAATAGTAAGTATTTCAATTAGGATATGGTAAGGAAAGTCAACATTAATTTATTAAAATAGCTGCCATGATCTGGCTAATGTCAGGGGAAATATGCTAATTAAACAGACCAACAATTCTACAGAATCTTTAGTAAAACAGCGTGGAAAAATAAGAGGAGATGATCTTTTTTTTTTTTTTCCTTCTTCTTCTTTTGGCCGCCCCATGGCATATGAAGTTCCCAGGCCAGGGATCAGATCTGAGCCACAGTTTCGATTTGCACTGCAGCTGGGGCAAAGCCAGATCCTTCAGCCCACTGTGCCCGGCAGGGGATCGAACCTGCATCCTGGAGCTGCAGAGATGCTGCCAATCCCGTTGTACCACAGCAGGAACTCCAGGAAATGATAATTTCTAATTTCCCCCTTGTTACCACAGATGGGCTGAATTATTAACGCATCCCAGATCTCTCCTGATGCATATTATGAGGACTACCATTCTGAGGATTGACTTAATATGTTCTTTTTGGCCACATCCTAGGCATGGAGAAGTTCTGGGGCGAGGGATCCAACCCCCACGGCAGCTGCCACCTGAGCCACAGCAGTGAAGACACTGGATCCTCAACCTGCTGTGCCACCAGGGAACTCTAAGACTGACTTAAAATGTTCTTAAAAGAATTTCGAGCTGAACTTTTCTGAAGTACAAAAAGAAAAAAGATCAGTTACCATTTCATTATTTTTCAATTCACCTCTGAACTTCCTGGTTGTGTCTGGGGCCAAAGTAAAAGTTGCCAAAACACCACGGGAAAGGCTGCTCTCACAGTATTTCTGGCTCACCAAAAATTTCTCGAGCAAGCCAGTTTCCATGAGATTTCAGGTCCAATTTTACAGACCCGAGAAAACTCAGGATAGTTCAGATAAAGTTCAGATAAGCATTCAAATTTTCAGTTACTGGTGCCAGATGAACCGCTAAGTCATTTGACAGGTTCACATCACTCTTTCAGGACAAAGAAGGAGAAAAAAATCAGCTAGAATTCTGATCCTGTGTGGCCAGTTTTAGAGAAGTACCGTATACTGAGAAGCCACTAGAGTTTAATGTATAATTTGTTATTTGGGAAAAAAAATTAAAATGCAAAATAAAAAGAATGACCCTCTGGCTTATTTTAGGTATAAATGAGATTTAAATGAAGTAACCTAGCAACTTCGAACGCTGTCTCTTGTGTGACAAAAGCTCCTGGGGCAACCAAGGCAAGCCATTACTTGGAGGCTAATACTTTGCCACCTGTTTTTCTTTATTAGCTCTCTCTGCCCCCTGCTTCTTTCTAAATGGAAATGATAGTGCTCACACCGCTGTATGTTCCTGGAGGTTTAATGAACGACTAATCCTCAGACCTGTAAAGTCCCCAAGAATCAATTTCTCCTAGCGGCATGGGGTGGGGCCGGGAGCAAAACATTAACTTTCAAATATCATGTAAAAATTTACCTTTGGGGCTACAAATTACCCTCTGGGGGCAAGGAATAAATTCTGAATCTTTCAAAAGGGGAGTGAGCTGACGATGAATTTACTCACCAGGGATCAAGAGCTTCTTATAAACCATCACTGAAGAAAAACAGTATGTGAATATCAGAGTCTCATTATAAGCACAATCCAGCCTGGTGCAAAATTAAGGTTAGATTCTTGGATCCTAGCTAAAGAGACTCAGAGATTGTGAGTGCCAAAAGAAAATTGCTAGAACATGGTTTCATCTATAATACCTTTTTTTTTTTAGATGTGTGTGGCATGAGGCCTGAAAAAAGTGATATAGCAAAACCCTATTATACTCGAATAGTCATTGAGAACAACTAGGCTGTAAGAAACTGGCAACTACTCCCATGAAAAAGAAGTGTAGGAGTTCCCTGGTGGCCTAGTGGTTAAGGATCTAGCATTATCACTGCTGTGGCTCAGGTCACTGCTGTGGCGCAAGGTCAATCCCTGGCCCAGGAACTTCCACATGACCTGGGTGTGGCAAAAAAAGGGGTGTATAATTCCACTAAAATCTAAAATTTTTACCAGTCTTCTCACCTCTTGGAAGATAGCTAAATTTAGCAAATTAAACCAGCATTTCTCTAACCCAGCATAAACCATCATGTGTTCCCAGCTAAATGCAGAGTACCTCCTTGCCAAGATGAGCATGATATTTTGATTTTTCAGTCTATAACTACAGAAACATTTTAAATTAATATTTCCATTGTAAAACCTAAAATTGTTTAGGTAAGGAAAAATTCATTACCACCTGCAATTTAAAATGCCTGCTGCATCTGGTTTCTTTGTATTCCACCATCCTGCCCTTCTACTTGGAAACTGAATTACTCATATTATTTGTCCATATTTACTACTCTTAGCAAATAATTATTGAGTCACACTTCAGTAGGGCAGACCTGGCTTCCATGAAAAAAAATGCCTCTTCATGTTATCAATTCTCCAATTTTCAGGAAGATGAAGCAATTAACTCTGGTCCTGTATTACACCTAATAAGTATTAAATAAAATTATCAATGTTTTAGTATAAATCAAAAATTTAAACTCTAACTTTATATATGTATACATGGAAATAAATCACTCTATGATCAGGGAAAATATACCAAAATCAATATACCATAAAAATATCAATGAGAATGAGTCTTAACATTCAGTAAACTGAAAATCAGTGAACAATTCAGCATGTTCATTGGACTAATGTGATCTTAGGAAATAATAATAATAAAATGTTTGACTTCTTTCTCTTCCCCAACCACTCATTTGAATAGAAAGATAACTTGTAGCGAACAAAGAAACAAAATTGGATTACAGAAACAAAAAGTCTTGAAAAATACAGAGAGAGATCTGGATTACAAATATTTACATCATTTGTTATCTTTTAATAAAACATCTGCAATCATTAAGGATCACTAAGTGTTAGACATGCTCTTAGGCATTTTACGTATGTTGTATCATTCAACTTACTTCAATCTAAATTTTTCAATATAAATATTTTTAAATTTTTTTCAATATTTTTATTTTTTCTACTATAGTTGATTTACAATGTTCTGTCAATTTCTACTATACAGCAAAGTCATATATATATACCCAGTCATACATATATGCATACATATACATTCCTTTTCTCCCATTATCCCCCATCATCTGACTTCTGGTAAAGTTATTATTATTAAATCTCATAATAATATTGTTATTATTACCCCACTTTACAGCAAGGCTGACTTCTCTGTGTTCATACATCTAGCCAAAGAGAAAACTGATTTATTTTTAAATCCAGATCTGTTTGATTTAAAAATATTTTCTTTTTTTTTGTCATATCTTTTTTTTTGTGTCAAGGACCACACCCATGGCATATGGAGGTTCCCAGGCTAGGGATCTAACAGCCGGGCTTCACCACAGCCACAGCCATGCTGGATCCGAGACTTGTCTGCGACCTACACCACAGCTCACTGCAACGCCAGATCCTTAACCCACTGAGCAAGGCCAGGGATTGAATCCGCAACCTCGTGGTTCCTACTCGGACTCGTTAACCAGTGAGCCATGACGGGAATGCCCAAAAAATCTTTTCAATATTAAATATGTCCTAAATGAGTATAATATGCTTTATGACCCTAAAAATATTACAACAAATATCAGAACAGGGTATAAACAAACAGTGGAAGATGTCTCAGCTAGAAATAGTTATATAATTTACCACTGGCCTTTTATTTATTTAATTGCTCTCTTTAATTTATATGTGCACTAGTGAACTCATTGCTTATATAATTTCAATTACCTCCTATATATAAATGCTCGCAGATCTACACTCTCAGACCTAACCATTTACTGTCATCAGATTAAGTTTTCAGATGCTTGCAAGCACCACCAAAATTTTGAAAATTTTAAACTATTATTTAAAAAATTAAATTATTTTAGAGAGTTCCTGCTGTGGCTCAGAGGGTTATGAGCCCAACTAGCATCCTTGAGGATGTGGGTTTGATCCCTGGCCTCACTCAGTGAGTTAAGGATCTGGTGTTGCCATGAGCTGCATTGTAGGTTGCAGATGCAGCTCTGGATCCTGTTGCTGTGGTTGTGGCATAGGCCAGCAGCTGCAGCTCTGATTTGACCCCTAGCCTGGGAATTTCCACGACACCGGTGCAGCCCTAATAACCCCCCAAAATTAAATTAAATTGACTATTTCAAATAATTGATCTTAAAATTTTATACAATAGTTGGCTTAAAATTGAAATTATTTCATCCATTGCAAAAGTTGATACTAACTACTATACATTTATTGCCACTACCATATGTGAAAGATTCTTCTCGGTTTTTAATTTTCTTCCTGCTGTAAGAAAGGTAAAGGCATATAATCCAATAATTAGAGTGCTTGGGGTAATTGATGAAGCTGATGATATGAGCTAAAAATATCAAAAACAAACTGGACACAGACACTAAAAAGATAATTAAGTGGAAGATTCACTCGGGTAAAGACCTTTGATATGTGTAGAGCTGATGGTCTTCAGCTGATCCTGGGAGCTAGGGTGGGGGATGTGAAACAGAGAGGGTCCCAGAAAATGGTGACAGCTTTTAAGACCACTTGCATGGTAGAGAGATTGGTCCCAGAGGCTAGATTGTCTTGATTCAAGGATAGAACCAATTCAGACATAAACTTTGTGACTATGCCTCAGACAGCCTGAATAGTACAGCAAGACAGTCAGTCATAAGAATTCTTTAAATGTAGTAACATGCTCTGGAGTTAAAAGCCCATCTAATTTTGAACAGATCGCTCAACCTCTTTATGCCTCAATTTTCTCATCTGTAAAACTGTAGAATATCTGTCTTTCTTCATACAATCCCTGAGTGGCTGAAGTAGGATAATTATTATGAGGGCAAACTAAAAAGAACAACAACTTTCTCCATATAGCTACTCTAGTTTCAGACTGTATTCCTTCAGACCTCAGGTTACAGAGAATGGCACTGGGCCAGTTATTCTTCAGTTAAATATGCAACTCACTACACCTGATATTGTATATTTCTGTCACAAGTACTTTCTAAATTTTTTATATAGGAAGTCTTCTTTTGGGAGTCCCCTGGTGGTGCAGCAGGTTAAAGGGATCCAGCCTTATCATTGCTGTGGTTCAGGATGCTGCTGTGCCCTGGTCCCAAAACTTCTTTACACTGTGGGCACAGCCAAAAAACAAGTCTTATTTCTACAAATAAATTACAAATGTTTCAAGAGGAAGAGGAAGGAGAAGAAGAACAAGAATAAGAACAAGCAGAACAGGAAGAAGAAAAGGAAGAGGAAGAAGAGGAAAGAAAAGAAAAGAGGAAAGGAGGGGAGAGAAAGAAGGAGAGGAGGAGGGACATAACAGGGAGGAGAAGGAGGAGGAAAAGAAGACTTTTTTGTGGGAGATAGAAGAGGTGAAAGGGATTGGCGGGGGTCAGCAAAGTAAAGATTCACAGTTATGGAATAAAGTAGACAAAGCACAGGAGAGAAATCTTTGGGGAAAAAAAATCCAGAAATTCCTTCTGCCCTGGAGAGTCAGAAGCTCTCACAGACCCCGGAGGAATTAAACGTGCAAGGAATCCTGGGCGGAGGCAACCACCCCGGAGGAAAATGCAGAGAAGACAAGGATGGAAGCTGCTCTTAGCTGGAAGGAGGGTCTCTAGAACTTTAACTGTGGGAGTGATTGGAATCTTCCCTCACTACCTGATGTGTAAAGTTGTCTACTGTACCAACTGCTGGCAAATTCAAGTTGAGGAAAGGAGCTAAAGCCTGAGCACCCCAAGAGATATTTCAGCCAAAGTGAAGTGAAACTGACCTTAAATGCATTTTGCCAGTAAACTCATGTTTCGATAAATTTTAAATTTTGTAATAGATTTTTTTCTTTCTTTCTTCCTTCCTTTTTAGGACTGCACCTGAGGCTTATGGAAGTTCCCAGGCTAGGGGTTGAATTGGAGCTACAGCTGCCAGCCTACACCACAGCCATAGCAACTTGGGATCCAAGTCACATCTACAACCTACACCACAGCTCACAGCAATGCTGGATCCCCGACCCACTGAGGGAAGACAGGGTTCGAACCGCATCCTCATGGATATTACTCAGATGTGTTTCTGCTGCACCACGTCGCCATATTGAGAAATCCCTAGATTTTCTATTGGGATAGGCAGAAGACTTCTATGCAAGTACTCTTTGAAAAAGTTTGATCTTAGAGTTCCTGTCGTGGCGCAGCAGTTAACAAATCTGACTAGGAACCATGAGGTTGCAGGTTCGATCCCTGTCCTTGCTCAGTGGGTTAAGGATCCGGTATTGCCGTGAGCTGTGGTGTAGATCGCAGACGTGGCTTGGATCCTGCGTTGCTGTGGCTGTGGTGTAAGCCAGTGACTACAGCTCTGATTAGAACCCTAGCCTGGGAACCTCCACATGCCGTGAGTGTGGCCCTAAAAAAAAAATGACAAAAAGGCGAAGAAGAAGAAGAAGGAGGAGGAGGAGGAGGAGGAGGAGGAGGGGGAGAAGAAGAAGAAGAAGAAGAAGGAGTCAGATCTTGTCTCTAATGAATTGAGAAGATAGGGATTTTTTCACTTCACCATCAAGACAGTGGAAAAGAATGGAAGGCTCAGAGTTTGGATAATTTTATGATGATAAATATCTTTTTTTTTTTTTTTTTTGACCACTCAAGCATGAGGAAGTTCCCTGGGCCAGGGGGCAAACTCATGCCCTGGCGGTGACAATGCCAGATTCTTAAGTGCTAGACAATCAGGGAACTCCAGTACTGGAGTGAAACTTTGTGACTCTCCAAGGTTAACTTGGGAAAAAAATATCAAGAGGAAAGGGACAGCTGATCAAATAGCTCCTCGTCTTTCTCCCTGTCTTTCACTCTTCCTCTATGAGTCAACTTTTCCTTTTCTATCTTAAAAAAATTATTAAAGTATATTTGATTTACAGTGTTCTGCCAATTTCTGCTATACAGAAAAGTGACCAAGTCATACATATTATTATATCTACTATCTATCTACCTATCTATCTATATCTATCTATCCATTCATTTTCTCAAATTATCTTCCATCATGTTCTAACCATCCCTGTGCTATTCAGGAGGACTTCATTACTTATCCATTCTAAATGTAATAGTTTGCATCTACAAACCTCAAACTCCCAATCCATCCCACCCCCTCTCCTCTCCCCTTGGCAACCACAAATCTGTTCTGTATGTCTGTGAGTCTGGTTCTGTTCTGTAGATAGGTTCATTTGTGCCATATTCTAGTTTCCACATATAAGTGATATCATATGGTATTTGTCTTTCTCTCTCTGACTTACTTCATTTAGTATGAGAATCTCTAGTTGCATCCATGTTGCTGCAAATGGCATTATTTCATTCTTTTTTATGGCTGAGTAGTATTCCGTTGTGTATGTGTACCACATCTTCTTAATTCATTCATCTGTTGATGGATATGTAGGTTGTTTCCATGTCTTGGCTATTGTCAATAGTGCTGCTATGAACATATAGGTCCATATATTTTTTGAATTATAATTTTATTTGGATATATGCCCAGGAGTGGGGATTGCTGGATCAGATGGTAGTTCTATATTTAGTTTTCCAAGGAACTTCCATACCGTTTTCCAGTGGTTGTACCAATTTACATTCCCACCAACAGTGTAGGAGGGTTCCCTTGTCTCCAGACCCTCTTCAGTATTTGAGTATTGCCTTAGAGTATTGCATTTCCAAAACATCAGATATATTACTGCCCAACAGAACTGAACGCTCTCGTTCATTAAGACATGGAGATCATTTCAAAGGATACGGTTATTGGGGCCATGAGTTGTTTTCCAAGGAAAAACAACTGAAAAGTTAGGAGTAGAAGTTCTGAGTTTGTTTTAAGAAAGGAGGTAGGTTGTTGCTGTGGCTGTTGTTTTTGTCTTCTGTTCATTCTTTCCTGTAGAGCCAGCAGGAAACCTTATAGAACTGGAGAAAAAAGCATTTTAGGGAAACTACATAATCCTTATGGATGAGGACAGCTATGACATCTCACACAAAATAATTACATGGCTAAACTTCTCTATGTAAATCTGATGTCGAAATGCTATCTGAAAATATTTTGCAATATATTTTGACCTTGTGAGCCTCTCAGTGTTCTCCACCTCAGTTCTCACATTGAAGGTATCATGTATTATTGCAAAGGGCAAGGACTGACTCAGATGGTTAGTCCCAAGCCCAGTCAGTAGAGATCTCGATTTTGTTTCTATAAACTAGGATCAGGAAGCTGCTTCTTATCAGCTTCAACACCTTTGGAGTGAGAGATGGTGGATGAAAGAAAGAGTAGCACAAGTTCTAACACTGTAAGGACAAATAAACTAAAAACAGGCACTTGCAAAATCTAAAAATGAAAACTCTTTGTTTTCCACATCCTTCTGCTCAGGAGATGCTTCTCTGAACTTTCATGAGACATTCTCACGCTTACAGTCCTGGGTACATCCTACGTTCTAGGCTTTCATGTGAGAATTGTACTTTGAATATCTATATTTATCTTGTTAAATCATTTGTACCTTACTAAAGAAAAGCAGTTAACTTGTATATGCTTTTTATAACATTTTGGACAATCATTTTTGGAATAGGTTTAATTATTCCTTTACTTGGTGGATATCAAGGGTAGTTATTAATAGAAAAAGCACTGTTCTATTTTTGCCCAAAGTACTATTATACAATTAATAAAGACTCTAAAATTTCCTTTTATTAATGACCGGGAAATTACATTGTCTGGCCTATAAAATTAGAAAATAAGTTTGTGTATACCAGAAGTTAATTCCATCGCATTAAAATTAGTCTTTTGGGGAATTCTATTACCGTCTGACAAAATAATTGCCATTTTAACCAAATGCATAATATATTTCATCTAAAATAGGCTTCATGATTTTCGAATATGAACTTTCATTTTCCAGAACACGCACTGGAGAAACTATGGTTTTCTGAGGTTCAATTAACTGCTTAATGGGAGAATGGATACCTGGTAATCTCTGAAAAGGCAGCAGGGGGCTGTGCTTAGAAGAGGAGACTCTAGGACAGGCTGCCAGGGTGCTAGGCCCATATACTCCTTTTATCATCTATGACCTTAGGAAGGTTACTTAATTTCTCAGTGCTTCAGCTTCCTCATACGTACAATGAAGATGATAATAGAATCTGCTTCATAGGTTCATGATAAGGATTAAATGCACACCTACTGTGCAGGCAAGCCAGAGTGATGCCGAGCACTCAGTAAGTGTTTGATAAACACTTATTGTCACCTTTCTAAGCACAGAATCTTTCACATACTGGGTACTAAATCAACATTTCTGAAATGGTTAATTAAATGACCAGTTACTAGCAAGGAGCAAAGGAAAAAAAACTGAATGCATGGGGAACATGACAAGGAAGGTCTTGATCATTACATTTTAGTGCTATACTGTTTAGCCCAAAATATACAGGGAGCTAATCTTAATGTTTAGAGATTGAAAGAAAGGTCTGGATTGTAAACTCCCCAAGAGTATGTATTAAAGATTGTATTGAAGAAAGCATGAATAAAAGGATAAAGATGGGCTGAATGTAACAAAGGCCTCCAAAGACCTGTTGCCTAAAGACAAAGTTCCCATTGTAGCTCAGAGGGTTAAGAGCCCATCTGGTATCCACAGGATATGGGTTCCATCCCTGGCCTTGCTCAGTGGGTTAAGGATCTGGCACTGCCACAAGTTGCAGCATAGGTTGCAGACACAGCTCTGATCTGGTATTGCTGTGGCTGTGGCATAGGCCAGCAGCTGTAGCTTCAACTTGACCCCTAGCCTGGGAACTTCTATATGCCACAGGTGCAGCCCTAAAAAAAAATAAAAGGAAAAAAAGTCCTTCTTATGTAACTATCCAAAGATGGGAAGCTGGGTCCTTCTGTCTTCTAGCTCCGCCACTGCTGGGGTGTCCTCTGCCTGTGAAATCCTGGGACAGCCCTCACCACATCCACATTTCGGGCAACGGGTTGGAAGAAGGAGGAAAAGCATGTCCTCTCCATTAAGACAGACATGGATAAGAAATGTTCTTCACTTCTGGAGTTCCCTTCGTGGCTCAGCAGTTAACGAATCCGACTAAGAACCATGAGGTTGCGGGTTCGATCCCTGGCCTTGCTCAGCAGATTAAGGATCCAGAGTTGCCGTGAGCTATGGTGTAGGTTGCAGACGCGGCTCGGATCCCGCGTTGCTGTGGCTGTGGCGAACACCAGCAGCTACAGCTCCTGTTAGACCCCTAGCCTAGGAACCTCCACATGCCACGTGTGCGGCTCTACATAAAAGGCAAAAAGACAAAAAATGTTCTTCACTTCTATGCACAACCCACTGGGCAGAACTTTACATAACCATCCCATCTGCACTGGAGACCGAGAAAGAGTTTTTTTCTGAGTGTCCTTGTGCCCATCCAAAATCAAGGAAAAGGAGAAGACAGATCTTGAAGGAGAGTAAACAGAGTCTTAGCCACATCCCATTGCTTTGGCCATGTTTGCATTATTCCTTTTCCATAGAGACTATCCATATTCTCTTCCCAAGGAATCCAGTCCCAAAGCTTCATTAAGGTCCTGCATTAAGGTCAAGGTTGAGGGTTTTCTGGGTGAGGTCAGCCCTTTACATCAGGTTCCAAGGCAGCTCTTCATAATTTGGTGCCCTATATACTAACAAACAAATAATCTTCCCATGGATGTCTAACATAAGATGACGGCATAGGGAAAGGATGACTGAAGTTAGAACTCCCAATGGAAAAAAGGAAAATGGGAAACACACAGCCGTCATCAATCTTACGGAATTATCAAGTCCTGCTGGAAAGGAACTGTGGAAACTCCGACCACACAGGCAGTGTAAATCCTTGGGTCACGCCATCCAGTAGCTGTGGCTTCAGCCTTCTGGGAGGATTTCTTTTGTCCACCATCTCCCATGGCCACCTTTGAAGCAGACCCTGGTGAGGACACTTTCTCGGGGCCACCACAACTTCCATGCTTCACTTCTTTCCCATGTCGATTTACAGATCTAGGAGTTGGGTTGATTTGTCACAGGCTTTGGAAGGTTGGCTTTGGGCTTCTTTGACAGTACAATTTCTTTAGAATACCTGCCAGGCCATTTGTTTCTGCTCAGTTCCACATGTGAGTAATCCCAGCTAAGGCTCTGGTCTTGCTAGAGTTCATAAGACTAAGTGTTCTGACCTTTATAAGGACTTCCATGTCATTTAGATGCCCACAGGAAAGATTGTTTTCTAGTGGAAACTCCCACTTTTCCGCCCCATGTCGACAAAAGTGTTAAATCCTAGGGGTTCTTATGGGCCATTCACCTAATCCTAGCCTCAGCCTCAGCTCCCAGATAAGCAGGAGTCAAAGTCTTCCAGCCATATGTCAGCTCTCAGCCTGAGCTGGCCGGGAATGATCCCTCTTCTAGCCCAACTCTTCAGCAAAGTCTGTTTCTTCTCTGGAGGTTGTCCACAGAACCACCTGAGAGTGCAGAGGTTGCACCTAGAACTTGAGAAAGGGGTTCTTGTGTGACTTCTTGCCAAGAAACACATCTCCTCTGGCTCTGCCCAGCACACTAAGCTGCAGGAAGCAGGGCACCAACTGTGCTGCGCAGGGAATTAAAACATCAAGACACGTGGAACAAAGAAAAACTTCATCACTTACTCTCTTACAAGTTTAAGAATCAGCTTCACCTCTTTAAGTCACATTTCTTGTATTTAGGTCTCTCTATCTCTATCTCTCCCTCCCTCCCTCCCTTTATGTATGTGTGTGTGTGTATGTATACATATATATACACATACATTAACAGCCACTCCTGTGGCATATGGAAATTTCTGGGCTAGGAGTGGAATCAGAGCTGCAGCCGCTGGCCTGCACAACAGCCACAGCAACGTGGGATCCAAGGCAGATCTGCAACCTACACTGCAGCTTTCAGCAGCACCAGCTCCTTAACCCACTGAATGAGGCCAGGGATCGAACCCATATCCTCACAGCCACAACAGGAACTCCAAGGTCTCTCTCTCTCTATTTCTTAGTTCTAGTATTCTTGCAACTCTTCTTCTATGAGTATATATTCCTCTCTAAGGGACCACATCTCAAATGTTAAGGGGCTGCCAAAATACTCGCTATTCAGTCCTTTTATCCCTTTATTTTGAATATGTTATGCAAATTTAGCAAAACTTCTACAAGAGTTTAGGACATTTTGAAAGAATTCTTCTGGTTAATTTCGTCATAACATTTTAGGGGAAATTCCACATAGTAAAAATACCATGGCATGGGGTAATTAGACATGGGTTCACATTCAAACTCTGACATTTAAGCTGTGTAGTCTTGGGCAAGTTACTAAAAATATTTAATTGTTCACTTTAAGAACTCAAACATATCGTGTTGAATGCCCCTTCCCCACTCTTTGATGATTTTTCAAGCAGAATCTTTGGCATTTAGATTACTTATATCTAAAAGAAAAATCTAATTTCATTAATTTGGACTCATTTTTAGAGGAAAAAGACTTGTGAAATCTAAAATCTCAATCTCAACATGGCCTGAGCTGTGGCCCCAGCTGTGGCCCGAGCTGCATTGGATAACGTATCATGGTCTTTTATTTTCCCGCCCTTGCCTATGCCTCTCCTAGGGTCAAGGAAGAGGAAGAGGACTATAGAGAATACAAATGAAAGTCTGTTTTTAACCTAACCAGTCCCGCTGTTGAAGCTCCTTCATAGCAAACCCCAGTGCAGACTGGCTGGCTGTCATGGCCATTCAGATGCTGGCTGCCTCATGGGACAGAGATGTAGGTTCCCCAGAAGACTCCACAAGACACAGTTCACATGACTACTGAGCTTTCCAACCTGCCTCCAGTCACCCTTTCCCAGCCCCTTGACCTTGGCCATGGATGTTGTCTTCCACTCTCCACAGTCCTCCCTCTGGAGCAAGGTATCCTCGGATGGCCCAAGACCTCCTGGCTCTTAAAGCGTCTACCTGACCCTCAGGGAGCTCACAGAACCTCCCCACATGAACCAGAGGGAGTGCAAGCTGGGCCTTTCTAGTCCTCTTTCCTCACCCAAAGGGTCCATTGGGCAGAAGCAAGCCTGGACCTCTCTGTTGACCAGGCTGTCAGACTTCCCAGAATTCTCTCTCCATACTCTGTTCCACGGGCAACGCCTGAGCAGCCTACAGTGACCCCATCAAGGAAATCCCCCCATTGAGGATGAGGTCCCAGTTTCTCCTTTCAGGGACTTCATAATGTTTAGGGTCTCTTATTTGTCTTGGGGGGAATGCCACAGCACTACCCAGTAGACTGAAAATGTACTAATCCTAAGGATTGTACTGCAAAGGATTCTTGAATTGTCTTTTCTCTGAATAAGTGTTAGTGGGTGATGGAATCGGGATCATTCAGCTACATTTTCAATAAGTTTTGCAGAATTGTAAATACCAGTATTTTTATTTATTTTTAATTAATTAATCAATTAATTAATAGGCTGCACCTTGGCATGTGGAAGTTCCCAGGCCAGGGATCAAACCTGAGCCACATCAGTGACAGTGCCAAATTCTTCACCACCAGGCCACCAGGGAACTCCCAATACTGCTCTTTTTTAAAATGACAAATGTGTATTTGTCATCTAGTGTACCCCACTTAAAGGCTTTAACTGAGATCTGAGATAACAAAAATCTCATTCAACATTCTATTGCTAATAATAGTAATAGCAATATTAACTAATATTTAGAACTATGTGCCAGGCATTGCTTTAAGTACTTCAGATTTACTAAATGTTGAACACTCTCACAACCATATAAAGTTGTGTCTGCATTGTACAGATGCAGAAACTGAGGCACAGAAAACTTAAGGAATTTGCCTGAGTTTGTATAACTAGTAAGCGGCAGGTCTGGGATTCCAGCCAGACAGCTTAGCTGTACACTTTAGGCCCTTAACCACTGCACTTTCCTGCCTCTTCCTGTTAGGCGGTTTGGACTTTATCCTGAGGGTGATGGAAAGAACTTGATTTTTTTCCCCATCACCTCTAAAATTAAGATAATAAACCTTACGTTACATAGTGATTTATTTGGAAGATAATATAGACGAAGACTCTGAAACCAGCCCTAATGCATAGTATGAACCCGAGGACACATGATAATATTTATCATTATTTTTTCCCTTTCTGTTTGAGCTAGTTGGTACCAAGCCAACACGAAAAAAATCCAGAACAGTCATTCCTGTAGAAATAAGAGAGCAGCTATTGCCCCCACAACACACACCCCTAAATCAGTCGATGGAGATATTCAGCCCACGCATGAGTCTCCCATAGAACAACCAAAGGATAGGAACTTTCCCCCAGTCAACATACTGCCAGACATGACCATAGGCAACAGTTTGCATCCTGTTTGGTTTACGCCTTTGAAGACTGAGCCAAAGAGTCAGAGACAAGTTTGAGAAACTGAGACTGAGTCTAAGCTCTCTGATCCGCTTGATCAAGTTTCCAGCCCAGAGTCTGGATTGGGCAGCAACTGAAGAATGATACTATGTTTTATGCTCTCTGGCAGGCAAAGAGTCAAAAAAATCAGTCCCAGATAAAGAGCCATGCAAATGGCTCCCCTCCAGGATAGAGTTGACCATGAGCCTTAGAGAATTCCAGGTTGAGGCTGGAGAGACCTGTATCAACCGGATGGCTTTCAGTTTCTGTAAAGCCCAGGGTATTAGAGGAAAGACTTGATTACCTGTGGCTCAGTCTGAATCAAAAGGCGAAGCAATGACACAAAGCTTTCGTTTGACTTTTAAGTGGGATTAGGCCTACCCTAACGTGATGACACTAGGTTGCTAAAAACAAATGGCAGTTTCTCACACGCCCCAGGAAAAATTTGGGGCTTATATAATTTTTCCAAATTACAAGGCATTGTGCCCAAGACAAGCAGATAGAAAGGGCCTGGAACCACATGTACCCAATCTTCCAGCTCACACCAAGTGACAAGAGAACAGTGGTTTCATTTTCGTTTTTTTTCCGCTTACACAGAAAGGCAGCGCGGTGTCAGGAAAGAATCAGGTTTTACTCCCTGTCAATGCTACTGGAGTTTTTTTTTTTATGTCTTTGAGCAAGGGGGATCATAAAACTACTTTTTGTATCCCTTTCCTTATCTAAAAAAAGGAAGCTGGACTAGAAAATTCTGGAGTTCATATACTTGGGAATTTAATTATTATGATTCCAATCTGGCAGGTATAAAGGAAAAGAGGAAGAATGCAAAGAATAGTGGTAAAGGGATAGAAGGACTCCTGGAAAAGCAAGCATCTTCAATTTGATAAAGGCTTCCTTCCCCTTTGTAACTCAATAGCCCTCCCGAAGCTGTCTGGCCGGCTCCTGAGGGGAGTGGACTGAGGGTGTGTTCAGGCGAAGTCATGCAGGCAACTTAAATGTTTTCCCAGAACCCACGAAGGGCATCAATGCAGCCCTACCCATGGGATGCAGCTGTCTCTCACACAAATATGTACAACTTTTTCAGTGCGTACACAGCTATTACATTCTTGATTTCTCTAGCATCCAGAAAACTTCCAGCACTCCAGACTGATTCAAAAATCAAACCCAGATTAAATGAATGTTTTGTAATCAAAGACCTTTACCTGGGCTGATACTGATTCTGGTGGGCACTGAGACAGCTCTTTGGGTTGCCAGGGACATCTTACCAGTCAGGAGTGTATTAAAAAATAAAATAATGCACTGGCTTTGCAGTATGAAAGCAGAGTCCATAAACCACAATATCTCTCTGTGAGGAAATAGACTTCCTGTCTGCTGTTTTTTTATGTGCCCAATTAAGTGCAGATTTTTGGCTGCATGAGCAAAATAACTGCAGCATTTTTTTTCCAGAAAAACCAAGAAATGAACTAAAAAAACTAAACAAGGAAAAGACTTATAAGAAGATGGTCCGATAAGTGCTGGGAGAGATAATCTTTTCCTCATTTTATACCTGAGACCTTCTAACCTGGATGTGACCAGCCTTGAGCAGAGGGATTCTGGGCCACATTTCCAATGGTCTGGCAGCTCCTCTTCCCAGAGGGACCCTCACTGAAGAAGGTAAGTACATTTCAAGGCCTTCTGTGGAATAAAAGAGCAGGGCATTGAGGCAGGATGGGCATGTCCAAAATTAACAATCCAAGTTGAGCGAGAGGTTTCTCTGGTGAAAAGTAGGGGCTGGATGACCTGGTTCAAAAGAAATGAGAACCTGCCCGACGCCTAGTTGCCAAATAAAAATTAAACACGTGAGAGATTTTTTTTAAAAGCTCTTCGATTTTCATTTTAGTAGCATTTGCAGACACCTGGGCACTTCCTGGCTTAGGCCTGCAGCAAAGATGCTAGAATCCTGGGAGAAAGACTGCTTTGGAAGACAGCACCAGAAGGGTAAGCAAATTCTTTCAAATTCCCCTGGTGTCCTCTCTGCTATCTCAGACCCAAAAAGCCTAAAGGAGGCTGACATACATTCCCCAAATCTGGACACACCAGCTCGAGTGACTCCAAGGTCAATCTCTTCCTGTACGTAGTCATCGAAGAAAGACCCTCAGCGCTGGGGTTGGAATTGGCACCAGTTTTGAAGACAGAAATAGTTTGGGTAGCATCCAGCAAAAGCGTTTGTTTATTTACCTGGTGGAATAAAGGGGCGACAATGAGGCTTTTGGAGAGAAGCCCCGACCAGCTGAACATGTCTTTGTGCAAATGTGAGGGCTCTCGAGTCCTCTCAGAGCACCTCTGCCAGGTAAACAGATTCGATATTTTCTGAGCTCTTGGCATCTATGCTCCGAGTTCACCAAATTTCTGAATTAACATTAGGATCAAGATACAGGACATGTTGAAGTTTCAATTTGCTCAGCCTTTCTACTCTGGGGAAAAAGTAGGCAAGATTTTCCTCTATGCCTCTCGGGATCTGCTCCGTTGGCCCAGTTTTAACTTAATGAAATATCCCCCCAAATTTTACTTTGACTTAAACAAGCTACTTAATCCTCTACCTCCTTCCCTCATCTATTCAGTGTGTTTAGAAATGGGTGTTGTGCCTACTTTCTACTGACGATATGATGGCAAATCAGATAATATAGCTAAAAATGATTTAAGAGCCTTCAGAAGAGAAAAAAAAATATGTATATATATATATATAAAATGAGCCTCTACATGTGTAAAATTCAGCCCCACAGTAAATCCAAACCACAATTGTTGTTTTCAAAATAAAGTTTACAAATAGGGAAGCAAAATAAAAACATGTGCCTCAGTGTAGTCTGGTACGTAAATTTAATGCATTTGTCGAGTCAATGGAAGAGGTCGACCTACAAGAAAGAGAAAAAGAAGAGGCCCAGAGCCTGAGCCATAGTGTCGACAGGTAGGTCAGTGTTTGTAATTAACAGGCTGTGGCCATTCCGATAATGTTCTTGCGTGTTTATATATAAATTTGTTTCGCTCCACGTCCTGTCACTCAAAGGTTCCATGTAAGCCCTCCTTTGAATCCTAGTTTGAAATGTAAATGATATCGAATGGGAAATCAGCTTGTTAAACTTCAGATCACACCCTCTCAGAAGTCTGCATGCTTTGAGAACCACTACATAGCTGTTCAAAAAGTGCCCTTCTAATGAGGCCAATTCTGACTAATGCATATTCCAAGAATAATACTGGACCAAAATTGAATGCAATTCTCTTGTACTTATTATAATTTTCTATGACAGAGAGCAGAGGCTAAATTCGGTGAAAGTATTGTTTTTCTTCTAAGCTTGGGTCTGCCAAAATTTGTTTTTCTATGGCCCCCTCCCAGCGCCCACCCCTAGCCATCCCTTTTGGAATGATGTGGTGATCATAACCCACTGGGAAACTTGCTGGCATCCGTGTAGTGCCCATTTTTACCACTTTCCCTCACCCCTTGGATAGATTCGGGGTATGGAAGGGAAATATTCCCAAATGGAAGAATCATTAGCGGCCGCAATGTCAAGAGCAGTCTTGAAACAACATCCAGTATCCCCTATGTACAAGGCATCTATCACACAGACAATGTAAAGCCACTTGAGGTCTGTAACTTCCTTTCCTGTACACAAGGAAATGTGGCGGTGAATCAAATTGATACAGGAATTTTAAATATGTGTGGTCACATGGAGTTAGAGAAGATTATAAATTCAGCATCAGAAACCAAAAGAGAAAAAAAATAATAAGCCACAGGTAGTATTCTCATATTATATTTGTTTGAGCTGTCAGGACAAAATACTGGAGAGAAATATTTTTATGACATGGAAACTAAGATCTGCTTTCCAAAATTATTTTCCACTAACTTAAAGCTATGTATCATTGTGCAAAACCTAATGACTCCTACCCTTGCAGAATCAGACATTTATCTTACAACTGGCAAAAGGATGCCTATCACAAATGTGCATGCATGCACGGGAGGAACCGGGTCAAGCACAGGAAATAAATGCTCGGGGAAGCAGAACGCCTGCCAATCTCCAGATCACGTTGTTTTGCCACATTCTCATGACTGATCCAGGGCAGATGCCAAAATCTCTCATTTCCTCAGGTACAGAGGGGACAAGGATTCTATATACAGGCAGGCTGCTCCTAACAACTCCAGTAAGAGTGTTCTATCATCTCCCTTTTCACTCTAAGCAGATAGTAAAGAGGTCCACTCTCCAGTGACTTGAAGGGGAGGAGAGGTTCTAGAGAGGGTGGTGCTTTCAGGGGAATGGACCACATGTCTTCACAGGTCTTGAGGAGGTTTATCTTGAGAGCCAGCCTGGCAGTTTAGACTCCAAACACACCGGACACCTCACTGTGTTTGTGCTCATTTGTTGTTTTTTTTTTTTTTTTTTTTTGAGAAATGGGCTGGACAGTAGAGTTCGTGGAAGCTATGAGAGGGGGATTCCGTAGGTTTTGCGTGTTGTTCTACCCAAAGCTTCCCACATGCTTTTCCTGGTCTTCCTTATGATCCATAGTCTTATCTCCAAGGGGTCTCCTGAAGCAAATTTTTAAATTTTAAAATCATTCCTATGAGGTTATGTAGACACCGCCATGTGCTCAACCTATTCTTAACTGCTGGACTTCACTTCAGATGTGGTGGGTAAAGCAGGTGTCTACTCCTTCCTCTTTCTCTGAATCTTCCTTTTATGGAGCATATTGATGCAAGTACCAGAGCACAGATGACTAGACACTGGCCCTGCCCCTGCCCGGGTTGTGCTCTATGAGGACTCATGCACCTGTCTTCTCTGTTTCATTTAAGGGCTCAGGGCACATGCGGTACCATGGGCTACTCAGGCCTGTGGCACCCAGGACAGAACATTTAGAGACTCCTTCAGACATGGAGACTCTTGTGGGCGATAGCTTTGGGGGACGGTGCCTGTGGTCCACAAATTATTGATCAACAAGAGGACGCTGATGACTGCTGACCTTTTTTGGGGGAACTTACAGCCTACAAGGTGCTTTCTCATTATGCATTTAATCTTCTCCATTTGTCTAGGATGTAGTATTTTCCTTAGTCAAACGAGAAGACTAGATTCTGAGGAGTTCATTCATTCAACAGATATTTACTGAGGACCTGCTCTATTTCAGACACTGTTCTAGGCCCTGGAGATAAAGGAGTAAGCAAAGCAGGCCGAATTCCTGCCTGGAAGGAACTTGCATTCTAGTTGCTAAGGAGAAAGGAGACTAGACAATCAATGTATACAAAGGTGAAATCTATAGCATGTCAGATGGAGATAATTGCCATGAAGAAAAAATTGCTATTGAGAACAGCAATGATGGTACACCAGTGAAGAAGGGGAAAGGGTTTCTATTTCCCTCGGGCAGTCAGCAAGTGTCTTGTGGAGAAGGTAAATTCTGTGCAGAGAGCTGCTCCCGGTGGAAGAGCAGGTCGGATGGCTATCTGGTGCAGAGGCATTGCTAGCAGAGGAAAGAGCAAGTGCAAAGGCCCTGAGGCAGACACATCTACTTGCCTGAGGGACTGCCAAGAGGCTCTCATGGCTTGTGTGGAATGAATAAGTGTGGGAATAGTAGGCAATATAGTCAAAAATGCAGCAAAGAATCCCATCAACGTGGGGATGTGGCTCTTATTTTGAATGAGATGACAGATACAGGTGTTATTTCAAAATATTTAATACCAGAACAGCACAAACATCAACCCATCAGTATGGATGTCTGGCCACAGCCATAGCAGCAGTGTCCTAGAAGCTCCCTGAAGTGCCAAGAGGAACCCCTTGAGCTGGTGCATTGTGGAGCGATCCCCTGGTCAATTCCAAGTGAAGGGGATTTTGGGGACCATCCATCTACCAATAGGAACAGAAGTCTTTCAGTATTGTTAACAATGGGTACCCCAGTTCCAAGGTAAGCCAGGTGGAGATCAGTCCTAAGGAGAAACCGGGCAGGGTCTGAGTGGAGGAGTGTCCTGATTGGACTCGCTTTTTAAAGGATTGCTCTTTTTGAAGTGTTGAGACTGGAGCCTAGAGAGACAAGGGTAAAAACAGGTGGCTATTAGAGTAATCAGGTGAGAGATGATGGTAGCTTGGACAGCAGCGGCTGTGGGACGAGTAGCACAAGGCAGCAGTTTGAGAATCTATATTTTAAGACGGAGCCCAGAGGATTTGCTGATGTAATGGATCCGAGGTAACAGAGAAGCATGTCAAGCATGACGTGAGGAACTATAAGGTTGGGGTGGCCGTCACCTTAGACAGGCAGACCTGAAGATGGAGTAGAATTGAGGAAGATCAGAAATTTTATTTTAGACCTGATAAGCTTGAGATGAGTTAAATCTCTTGAGCTCCTAGCATGTCCCAGCACCACAGCTCTGTGAGCTAAATCCTGTGGTTCAGAGAGTTTTGGTGACCTACCCACAGTCACACAGAGAGTAAACATCCCATCGGGGATTCTAGTAAGGCTCTTTCATTCCCAATGGAATACTTTTCCCAGGACTCCACAGCTGAGAATCAAACAGCGCTACCAAAGTAGATAATTACTGAGAATTTGCTTTTCTGCGATCCACTGGAAGGCAAGCTTTACATAAAAAACTTTCAAACGCTAAGATTTAGGGAATCTGCTGTAAAAGGGGAGAAAGCTTTAATTTTAAATTCAATTGAAAAAACCAAAAGTTTTTTTTTTTTGCCTTAAAAAATAAAACAAAACCGAGGTGAGCCTAAGGCCAGCATGCTGATTGCATCAGAGAGACAAAGATGAAAAGAGGAGAGAGAGGAAAACGGGCAGGAGCCCTAAATCAGCACGTTAAAGGGGCTGGCCTGCGAGGCTTGTATTATCAGACGTGAGTGAGAGAGGGACATTCTTTCACTGGCTTAGAAGAAATCTGAAATAACACATTAATTTTAGGTCCTTTGATATTTTTTTTCCTGGAGATGTTTTGTTTTTGTACATCTGACAACAGCCAAAGAGAAAGCCTCAGAGCACAGACATAATAAAAACAGTTGACGATCCATAGTCCCCTAAGCAGAAGTTCCAATGTCTTAGCTTTGCCCAGTTCAAATCTGCAGCTCACTGAGAAGCTACAAGACATCCTAGAGGATTTAAAGAGCAAGGCCGAACACGTGAAAGCTGCAGGCTCAGGACTTCCACTTTTAGCCATGGGCTTTGGGACCCATTAAAACTCAGCTGCTTCTGAGAAGGGTAATGTTTTACAATGAACTGGACATCCACCAAGCGTGTTAGATGGGATTTACTGACCAACACCCAAATGGTCAGCTCCTTCAGTGTTTGGCAGAAGGCTGGCTCCCAGTGGTTTAGAAATCAGGGTACCATTGTTTGGGTAAAGAAATAAAGGAGGAAACTGAATTGCATTCACGCATTCAACTAGCATTTGTGGTTACCCAAATGGTAACATAAATTATAAAAAACTGAGACCTGATAGAGTTGGAAGATGATATAAGTGAAATAAATTCTTCATCTTTAATACTGCAGAACCAAAGATATGACACACCACTGATCAATCAATCCCTAGGAAGGCAGTTGCCGGAAGAAATGGAGCCAGGAATTCACTGGCTGGTTTTGGGGGGTGGCATGAGAATGAGGAGGGGGGTTAAGAAAGTGGGGAAGATACCTTGTATTTTATACTCTTCTGTACTGCGTGCCTTTTTAAAAAATGCAGGTATATATGTTTCATTTAAAATTTTAAATTAAATCAATATATTAAAATTTATATGAACAAGGTTTGGGGGAAAAATGGTAAGGTATGCATGTTCCTTGCTGTCATGGAAGGTTGAGATTGAACACCCAAAAGCAGCAGAAGAAGGAAAAATCTGAGCCATAATCGTGGAGAAACTGAAGTGGAATTGTATTTTCCCTTTTGAGGGGAAACCTAGATCTCTTTCCTGCTAGTGCCCCATTTGTTTGCCTTGGATAACATTCAAATGAAGAAAGGACAATTGGTAGACATTCTGTAACTATTACAGAAGGCAAGCCCTGGCTCTGCCATATTTCCTACACATTTCCCCCATATTCCTTCTCTTTTGCCTGAAAGGAACAACTCCAGAGTTCCTTTCTTCAGTAGGAATTGAACCACCCACGGAAGAACGTGTGCAGGATGAGAGGGACCTAGACACAGAAGATGAAGTCAGTTCTTTTTTTACATTTCCCTTTGATCCTAGATAGCTGACCTGGCCATCTACGTGTGTACCAGAGTCCCCAGCTGGATCCGAGGTGCTTCCAAAAAGAAATTGCTGGAAGCAAGGGAATTAATGCATGTAAACTTGCTAAAGGTGCATCATTCACAGAACTGCAGACTTCAAACATGGGATCATTAAAACAATTATTGTTTCTCTGAGTTCTGTCCTCCGACAGCTATGGGCGTCAGGCTACCTGTGTTTCAATAACTCTGGTAACCTTTTCTTCACATAATTAGTTTCAGTGTATGAAGACTTTTTTTCTTGGTCTACATTGACGGATTCTTGATTTGCTTAGTTCCCTAGGAAAACCTTTTCAACACAGTGGCCCACAATCATGACAAAACCAGGATAATCATCCTAATTTTGCCGTTAGAACTTGAGCTTTCTGCTGATAATAACAGTGTAGTGTTACTTTTAAAAAATGCTTGTACATACATATTATTAATTTTTTAATTTGTTTTATAGAATGCATGCACATATGTTAACATTTGTGCACAAGCATTCATGCTCTGCATTCAGCAAGATTTAATGAGTGCCTACCATGTGCCAAATTTATAGTGGGTGCAAGGATATTAGGATGAAATAAAAAGGCCTTGGTTTTGAGTACATAGTCTAGTTTAAAAGCAAAACAAAGTGCAATCATGCTTTAATAAAATTGTCATGGGGATGTTATTATTGCATCTTGCCTGATGGATAAGACCACATGCATTGTTTTCCAGCAACCTTTATAGAGTAGACAGGGAAAGGTTAGATGCGCCTTGAGATGAATCTGTTGTAGTAAAAGAAAAGAGAAAGTGCGCACCGGCCAGTTTGGAAAATCATGAGAAGAAGTGGTGACATAGATGACGAGGTTAGACTCACATAATTGCATTTCAACACTATCCCCCACCTTGAGAGGCGAGCTTGGTTGGGGTAGAGGATATGGAAATATCAAATAGGCATGAAGACACCAGAAATGAGGGTAGCCTGGGGACATTGCCTGCTTCCAGGAGAAGCCAGCACTCAGCTGGAGGAAGGACCCTGATAGGCTGCCAACAGTTTATACCATAATTCTTTTTCCTGGCCTTCCGCAAGTCCCCACAGCCATATATCATAGTGCCTGTGCACTGAGGAGGGAAAAATAGCCAGTTTGGTTGGCGGGGGGTGGGGGTGTTGTTGGGCATTGACTCTGAACTGACACTAATTCCTGAGACATAAAGACACGGACTCAGCAGTTAGAGTGGGGGTTAATGGAGGTCAGGTTATAATGGAACCAAACTTAGGTCCACTCCCCCATGGGCAGTAAAGCCAATCTGCTGACACTGGGTTGTGGTGAAGGAAAGTGCAGTGTTTATTGCAGGCACCAGACAAGGAGTCTGGGGCAGCAAATGCTCAAAAAACCCAAACTCCCAAACTCAGAGTTCCCTGGTGGTACAGTGAGCTAAGGATCCAGCATTTTCACAGCTGTGGCTTGGGTTGAAGTTTCATTCTGTGGCCCCGAGACCTTCTACATGCCATGGGTATGGCCAGAAAAAGAGAAAGAAAAAAAAAAAAAAGCCAAACTCCCTGATGGGCTTCAGGGAAGCATTTTTAAAGGCCAATTGAGGGAGAGGAATTGCAGAGTATGTGATCAGCTTGTGTGTGATTCTCTGACTGTTTGATGGTGAGTTAACTGGGTGATGTCCCATGGGTTAATATCATCAGTCCTCAGGCACCAGTGGGTTTGGGGGTTATGTGTTCAGAGTCATTAAGGAGTTAACTTTTTCCATTTGGTGGGGGCTTCAGCATCTATAAACCAACCCAGGAAATGTTCATCAGATACTGTTATCTGAGGACTTCGGAGAGGAGCTAAAGCAGGAGATATGAGAGAGGGGTCTGTCCCAAGAAGGGCCCACAGGGTCCTGCTTGGTTACAGAGTGATCAATCTAATTTTAGTGCAGGAATGCCTCTCAATGGGCCAGTGGTCTCCAAAAGCACCTCATAACTCTTCTCAAAACTGCAGAAGGCATAGCTGGAACCAGCAGAAGCCCCATATTGGTTCTCTGATCTATAGAGCGAGAGATATTATGGTAAGAAAGGCCAAGTGGAAATCTCTAGAACTGTTCCCCTACCTCTCAAACTATTAAACCAAAAGCAATATCCCATTCCTGGAAGTCCTGTAGAAATTAGCGCCATAATCAAGAACTTGAACGATACATAGGCGGTGATTCTTAACACATCCCTATTCCAATGACCTCTTAAGCCTGTACCTAAGAAGGACAATTCTGGAGAATGGCCTAGGACCATAAACTAAATCAGGTGGTGACTCAAATTGTACTCACTCTTACAAATGTAGTTTCTTTCCTGGAACAAATCAGGACATCCTGTGAATGTAAGTTGTTGTTTAATTTTAGCTTGTTAGGAAAGATCACCAGGAGCTGCTTTATTTCAGGTTGAAAGGTCACCAATATATACTCAATGTTCTTTCACCACCCAGAGCTCTATCAACTCTCTATACTCAGTCGCAGCTTAGTCCACAGGGCTTTGGTCACCTCTCCATTCCATAAAACAAGTGTGTTCCAAATATACTGAAGATATCATGTTGAGATTGGACGTGGTAAGCAAGGAATAACAATTTCTCTGGAAACCTTGGTGAAATATATATATCCTAGAAGACAGGATATAAAACCTACAAAACGCAGGGATCTGAGGACAAAGTCATTTGTATAAGATTTACCCTCCTGCCACCATAATCGGTGATAAAACTGGATACGGTACATGAAACAACAGTGTTCAGACACTGGAACAACAGATAGTTCCCTAAGAGAACAAACACGTTTCTGCCTGGAAGCACTTTCCAGCCTTCACCACAGAACACAGTGGTCTTGCTGCGTTGAGAAGAGAAGAAATTTGAATTTGCGGAGGATGAGGCAGCTGGAATTTGTGACGCTAAGTACCAGAGTGAGCAAAGGAAACTATGCAGAGAGAGAGAGAGAAAGCTCTAGAAATATGACTATAGGTCCCCCTCAGTCTTTTGTTGATTAATAAGCTATACGTGCATAAAGGGAATCCATGAGGAGTTCCCGTCATGGCGCAACGGTTAACGAATCCGACTAGGAACCATGAGGTTGCGGGTTCGATCCCTGGCCTTGCTCAGTGGGTTAAGGATCCGGCATTGCCGTGAGCTGTGATGTAGGTTGCAGACACGGCTGGGATCCTGTGTTGCTGTGGCTGTGGTGTAGGCCGGCGGCTACAGCTCCGATTAGACCCCTAGCTTGGGAACCTCCATATGCTGCGGGTGCGGCCCTAAAATGACAAAAAGGCAAAATAAATAAATAAATAAAGAAAGAAAGAAAGAAAGAAAGAAAGGAAGAAAGAAAGTGAATCCTTGAGACCAGGCAAAGAGGAACTATCAGAAGGTGACAGGATGAACAATCACCA